>OX451739.1:314002268-314539768 GCA_948472305.1 Vicia faba | reverse complement strand
GTTGTTGTTGTTGTTGTTTATTTGACGGTGTTGTTGTGGTTGTTTATTTGACGTTGTTGTTGTTGTTGTTGTTTATTTGACGTTGTTGTTGTTGTTTATTTGACGTTTTTGTTATTTACATTATTGTTGTTGTTGTTTATATGACGTTGTTGTTGTTGTTGTTGTTTATTTGACATAGTTGTTGTTGTTGACGTTGTTGTTGTTGTTTATTTGACGTTTTTGTTGTTATTGATGTTGTTGTTGTTGTTTATTTGACGTTGTTATTATTGTTTATTTGACGTTGTTGTTGTTGTTTATTTGACGTTGTTGTTGTTGTTGTTATTGTTGTTGTTTATTTGACGTTGTTGTTGTTGTTGTTTATTTGACATTTTTGTTGTTGTTGATGTTGATGTTGTTGTTGTTGTTTATTTGACGTTGGTGTTGTTGTTGTTGTTTATTTGACGTTGTTGTTATTGTTTATTTGACATTTTTGTTGTTTATTTGACGTTGTTGTTGTTGTTGTTTATTTGATGTTGTTGTTGTTGTTTATTTGACGTTGGTGTTGTTGTTGTTGTTTATTTGATGTTGTTATTGTTGTTATTTATTTGACGTCCTTGTTGTTGTTGTTGTTTATTTTATGTTGTTGTTGTTGTTGTTTATTTGACGTTTTTATTGTTCTTTATTTGACGTTGTTTTTGTTATTTGACGTTGCTGTTGTTGTTGTATTTGTTGTTGTTGATGTTGTTGCTTATTTGACGTTGTTTTTATTGTTGTTGTTTATTTGGCGTTGTTGTTGCTGTTGTTTATTTGACGTTGTTGTTGTTGTTGTTGTTTATTTGACGTTGTTGTTGTTGTTTATTTGACGTTATTGTTGTTATTGACGTTGTTATTGTTGTTTATTTGACGTTGTTGTTGTTGTTTATTTGACGTTGTTGTTGTCGTTGTTGTTGTTTATTTGACGTTGTTGTTGTTATTTATTTGACGTTGTTGTTGTTGTTGTTGTTATATATTTGACGTTGTTGTTGTTGTTATTGTTTATTTTACGTTGTTGTTGTTGTTTATTTGTGGTTGTTGTTGTTGTTGACGTTGTTGTTGTTGTTGTTGACGTTGTTGTTGTTGTTGTTGTTGTTGTTTTTATTTGACGTTGTTGTTGTTGTTGTTGTTTATTTGACGTTGTTGTTGTTGTTGTTGTTTATTTGACGTTGTTGTTGTTGTTGTTTATTTGACGGTGTTGTTGTGGTTGTTTATTTGACGTTGTTGTTGTTGTTGACGTTGTTGTTATTGTTGTTGTTGTTGTTTATTTGTTGTTTTTGTTGTTGTTGATGTTGTTGTTGTTTTTGTAGTTGTTTATTTGACGTTGTTGTTGTTTATTTGACGTTGTTGTTGTTGTTTATTTGACGTTGTTGTTGTTGTTGTTGTTTATTTGACGTTGTTATTGTTATTTATTTGACGTTGTTGTTGTTGTTTATTTGATGTTGTTGTTGTTGTTGTTGTTATTTATTTGACATTGTTGTTGTTGTTTATTTGACGTTGTTGTTGTTTATTTGACGTTGTTGTTGTTGTTGTTTATTTGACGTTGTTGTTGTTATTTATTTGACGTTGTTGTTGTTGTTGTTGTTTATTTGACATTGTTGTTGTTGTTGTTTATTTGACGTTGTTGTTGTTGTTTATTTGACGTTGTTGTTGTTGACGTTGTTGTTGTTGTTGTTTATTTGACGTTGTTGGTGTTTATTTGACGTAGTTGTTGTTGTTGACGTTGTTGTTGTTGTTATTGTTTGTTTATTTATGGATTTTGTTGTTGTTGTTGTTGTTGTTGTTTACTTAATGTTGTTGTTGTTGTTGTTGTTTATTTGACGTTGTTGTTGTTGACGTTTCTGTTGTTGTTTTTGTTGTTTATTTGACGTTGTTGTAGTTGTTTATTTGACGTTGTTGTTGTTGCTATTTATTTGACGATATTATTGTTGTTGTTGTTTATTTGACGTTGTTGTTGTTTATTTGACGTTGTTGTTGTTGTTGTTGTTATTTATTTGACATTATTGTTGTTGTTGTTCATGTGACGTTGTTGTTGTTGTTTATTTGACGTTGTTGTTGTTGTTTATTTGACATTGTTTTTGTCATTGTTTTTGTTGTTTATTTGACGTTGTTATTGTTGTTATTTATTTGACGTTGTTGTTGTTGTCGTTTATTTGACGTTGTTGTTGTTGTTGACGTTGTTGTTGTTGTTTATTTAACGTTGTTGTTATTGTTGTTGTGGTTTATTTGACGTTGTTGTTGTTTATTTGACGTTGTTGTTGTTGTTGTTTATTTGACGTTGTTGTTGTTGTTGTTTATTTGACGTTGTTGTTGTTGTTGTTGTTTATTTGACGGTGTTGTTGTGGTTGTTTATTTGACGTTGTTGTTGTTGTTGTTGTTTATTTGACGTTGTTTTAGTTGTTGTTGTTTATTTGACGTTGTTGTTGTTGTTGTTTATTTGACGTTTTTGTTATTTACATTATTGTTGTTGTTGTTTATATGACGTTGTTGTTGTTGTTGTTGTTTATTTGACATAGTTGTTGTTGTTGACGTTGTTGTTGTTGTTGTTGTTTATTTGACGTTTTTGTTGTTATTGATGTTGTTGTTGTTGTTGTTTATTTGACGTTGTTATTATTGTTTATTTGACGTTGTTGTTGTTGTTTATTTGACGTTGTTGTTGTTGTTGTTATTGTTGTTGTTTATTTGACGTTGTTGTTGTTGTTGTTTATTTGACATTGTTGTTGTTGTTGTTGTTTATTTGACGTTGTTGTTGTTGTTGTTTATTTGACGTTGTTGTTGTTGTTGTTTATTTGACGTTGTTGGTGTTTATTTGACGTAGTTGTTGTTGACGTTGTTGTTGTTGTTATTGTTTGTTTATTTAAGGATTTTGTTGTTGTTGTTGTTGTTGTTGTTTACTTGATGTTGTTGTTGTTGTTGTTTATTTGACGTTGTTGTTGCTATTTATTTGACGATATTATTGCTGTTGTTGTTTATTTGATGTTGTTGTTGTTGTTGTTTATTTGACGTTGTTATTGTTGTTGTTGTTGTTATTTATTTGACATTGTTGTTGTTGTTGTTGTTCATTTGACGTTGTTGTTGTTGTTTATTTGACGTTGTTGTTGTTGTTGTTGTTGTTTATTTGACATTGTTTTTGTCATTGACGTTGTTGTTGTTGTTGACGTTGTTGTTGTTGTTTATTTGACGTTGTTGTTATTGTTGTTGTTGTTTATTTGACGTTGTTGTTGTTTATTTGACGTTGTTGTTGTTGTTGTTTATTTGACGTTGTTGTTGTTGTTGTTGTTTATTTGACGTTGTTGTTGTTGTTGTTTATTTGACGGTGTTGTTGTGGTTGTTTATTTGACGTTGTTGTTGTTGTTGTTTATTTGACGTTGTTGCTGTTGTTTATTTGACGTTGTTGTTGTTGTTTATTTGACGTTTTTGTTATTTACATTATTGTTGTTGTTGTTTATATGACGTTGTTGTTGTTGTTGTTGTTGTTTATTTGACATAGTTGTTGTTGTTGACGTTGTTGTTGTTGTTTATTTGACGTTTTTGTTGTTATTGATGTTGTTGTTGTTGTTTATTTGACGTTGTTATTATTGTTTATTTGACGTTGTTGTTGTTGTTTATTTGACGTTGTTGTTGTTGTTGTTATTGTTGTTGTTTATTTGACGTTGTTGTTGTTGTTGTTGTTTATTTGACATTTTTGTTGTTGTTGATGTTGATGTTGTTGTTGTTGTTTATTTGACGTTGGTGTTGTTGTTGTTGTTTATTTGACGTTGTTGTTATTGTTTATTTGACGTTATTGTTGTTTATTTGACGTTGTTGTTGTTGTTGTTTATTTGATGTTGTTGTTGTTGTTTATTTGACGTTGGTGTTGTTGTTGTTGTTTATTTGATGTTGTTATTGTTGTTATTTATTTGACGTCCTTGTTGTTGTTGTTGTTTATTTTATGTTGTTGTTGTTGTTGTTTATTTGACGTTTTTATTGTTCTTTATTTGACGTTGTTTTTGTTGTTTGACGTTGCTGTTGTTGTTGTATTTGTTGTTGTTGATGTTGTTGCTTATTTGACGTTGTTTTTATTGTTGTTGTTTATTTGGCGTTGTTGTTGCTGTTGTTTATTTGACGTTGTTGTTGTTGTTGTTGTTTATTTGACGTTGTTGTTGTTGTTTATTTGACGTTATTGTTGTTATTGACGTTGTTATTGTTGTTTATTTGACGTTGTTGCTGTTGTTTATTTGACGTTGTTGTTGTCGTTGTTGTTGTTTATTTGACGTTGTTGTTGTTGTTTATTTGACGTTGTTGTTGTTGTTGTTATATATTTGACGTTGTTGTTGTTGTTATTGTTTATTTTACGTTGTTGTTGTTGTTGTTTATTTGTGGTTGTTGTTGTTGTTGTTGTTGTTGTTGTTGACGTTGTTGTTGTTGTTGTTGTTGTTTTTATTTGACGTTGTTGTTGTTGTTGTTGTTTATTTGACGTTGTTGTTGTTGTTGTTGTTTATTTGACGTTGTTGTTGTTGTTGTTTATTTGACGGTGTTGTTGTGGTTGTTTATTTGACGTTGTTGTTGTTGTTGACGTTGTTGTTATTGTTGTTGTTGTTGTTTATTTGTTGTTTTTGTTGTTGTTGTTGTTGTTTTTGTAGTTGTTTATTTGACGTTGTTGTTGTTTATTTGACGTTGTTGTTGTTGTTTATTTGACGTTGTTGTTGTTGTTATTGTTGTTGTTGTTGTTGTTTATTTGACGTTGTTATTGTTATTTATTTGACGTTGTTGTTGTTGTTTATTTGATGTTGTTGTTGTTGTTGTTGTTGTTGTTATTTATTTGACATTGTTGTTGTTGTTGTTTATTTGACGTTGTTGTTGTTTATTTGACGTTGTTGTTGTTGTTGTTTATTTGACGTTGTTGTTGTTATTTATTTGACGTTGTTGTTGTTGTTGTTGTTTATTTGACATTGTTGTTGTTGTTGTTTATTTGACGTTGTTGTTGTTGTTTATTTGACGTTGTTGTTATTGACGTTGTTGTTGTTGTTGTTTATTTGACGTTGTTGGTGTTTATTTGACGTAGTTGTTGTTGTTGACGTTGTTGTTGTTGTTATTGTTTGTTTATTTATGGATTTTGTTGTTGTTGTTGTTGTTGTTGTTTACTTAATGTTGTTGTTGTTGTTGTTGTTTATTTGACGTTGTTGTTGTTGACGTTTCTGTTGTTGTTTTTGTTGTTTATTTGACGTTGTTGTAGTTGTTTATTTGACGTTGTTGTTGTTGCTATTTATTTGACGATATTATTGTTGTTGTTGTTTATTTGACGTTGTTGTTGTTTATTTGACGTTGTTGTTGTTGTTGTTATTTATTTGACATTATTGTTGTTGTTGTTCATGTGACGTTGTTGTTGTTGTTGTTTATTTGACGTTGTTGTTGTTGTTTATTTGACATTGTTTTTGTCATTGTTTTTGTTGTTTATTTGACGTTGTTATTGTTGTTATTTATTTGACGTTGTTGTTGTTGTGGTTTATTTGACGTTGTTGTTGTTGTTGTTGTTGTTTATTTGACGTTGTTGTTATTGTTGTTGTGGTTTATTTGACGTTGTTGTTGTTTATTTGACGTTGTTGTTGTTGTTTATTTGACGTTGTTGTTGTTGTTGTTTATTTGACGTTGTTGTTGTTGTTGTTGTTTATTTGACGGTGTTGTTGTGGTTGTTTATTTGACGTTGTTGTTGTTGTTGTTGTTTATTTGACGTTGTTTTAGTTGTTGTTGTTTATTTGACGTTGTTGTTGTTGTTGTTTATTTGACGTTTTTGTTATTTACATTATTGTTGTTGTTGTTTATATGACGTTGTTGTTGTTGTTGTTGTTTATTTGACATAGTTGTTGTTGTTGACGTTGTTGTTGTTGTTGTTGTTTATTTGACGTTTTTGTTGTTATTGATGTTGTTGTTGTTGTTGTTTATTTGACGTTGTTATTATTGTTTATTTGACGTTGTTGTTGTTGTTTATTTGACGTTGTTGTTGTTGTTGTTATTGTTGTTATTTATTTGACGTTGTTGTTGTTGTTTATTTGATGTTGTTGTTGTTTATTTGACGTTGGTGTTGTTGTTGTTGTTTATTTGACGTTGTTGTTGTTGTTGTTATTTATTTGACGTTGTTGTTGTTGTTATTGATTATTTGACGTTGTTGTTGCTGTTGTTGTTGTTTATTTGACGTCGTTATTCTTGTTTATTTGACGTTGTTTTTGTTATTTGACGTTGTTATTGATGTTGTATTTGTTGTTGTTGTTCCTTATTTGACGTTGTTGTTATTGTTGTTGTTTATTTGACGTTGTAGTTGCTGTTGTTTATTTGACGTTGTTGTTGTTGTTTATTTGATGTTGTTGTTGTTGTTTATTTGATGTTGTTGTTGTTGACGTTGTTGTTGTTATTGACGTTGTTGTTGTTGTTGCTTATTTGACGTTGTTATTGTTATTGACGTTGTTGTTGTTGTTTATTTGATGTTGTTGTTGTTGTTTATTTGACGGTGTTGTTGTTGTTGTTTATTTGACGTTTTTGTTGTTGTTGATGTTATTGTTGTTTTTGTAGTTGTTTATTTGACGTTGTTGTTGTTGCTATTTATTTGACGATATTATTGTTGTTGTTGTTTATTTGACGTTGTTGTTGTTTATTTGACGTTGTTGTTGTTGTTGTTGTTATTTATTTGACATTATTGTTGTTGTTGTTCATGTGACGTTGTTGTTGTTGTTTATTTGACGTTGTTGTTGTTGTTTATTTGACATTGTTTTTGTCATTGTTTTTGTTGTTTATTTGACGTTGTTATTGTTGTTATTTATTTGACGTTGTTGTTGTTGTCGTTTATTTGACGTTGTTGTTGTTGTTGACGTTGTTGTTGTTGTTTATTTAACGTTGTTGTTATTGTTGTTGTGGTTTATTTGACGTTGTTGTTGTTTATTTGACGTTGTTGTTGTTGTTGTTTATTTGACGTTGTTGTTGTTGTTGTTTATTTGACGTTGTTGTTGTTGTTGTTGTTTATTTGACGGTGTTGTTGTGGTTGTTTATTTGACGTTGTTGTTGTTGTTGTTGTTTATTTGACGTTGTTTTAGTTGTTGTTGTTTATTTGACGTTGTTGTTGTTGTTGTTTATTTGACGTTTTTGTTATTTACATTATTGTTGTTGTTGTTTATATGACGTTGTTGTTGTTGTTGTTGTTTATTTGACATAGTTGTTGTTGTTGACGTTGTTGTTGTTGTTGTTGTTTATTTGACGTTTTTGTTGTTATTGATGTTGTTGTTGTTGTTGTTTATTTGACGTTGTTATTATTGTTTATTTGACGTTGTTGTTGTTGTTTATTTGACGTTGTTGTTGTTGTTGTTATTGTTGTTGTTTATTTGACGTTGTTGTTGTTGTTGTTTATTTGACATTGTTGTTGTTGTTGTTGTTTATTTGACGTTGTTGTTGTTGTTGTTTATTTGACGTTGTTGTTGTTGTTGTTTATTTGACGTTGTTGGTGTTTATTTGACGTAGTTGTTGTTGACGTTGTTGTTGTTGTTATTGTTTGTTTATTTAAGGATTTTGTTGTTGTTGTTGTTGTTGTTGTTTACTTGATGTTGTTGTTGTTGTTGTTTATTTGACGTTGTTGTTGCTATTTATTTGACGATATTATTGCTGTTGTTGTTTATTTGATGTTGTTGTTGTTGTTGTTTATTTGACGTTGTTATTGTTGTTGTTGTTGTTATTTATTTGACATTGTTGTTGTTGTTGTTGTTCATTTGACGTTGTTGTTGTTGTTTATTTGACGTTGTTGTTGTTGTTGTTGTTGTTTATTTGACATTGTTTTTGTCATTGACGTTGTTGTTGTTGTTGACGTTGTTGTTGTTGTTTATTTGACGTTGTTGTTATTGTTGTTGTTGTTTATTTGACGTTGTTGTTGTTTATTTGACGTTGTTGTTGTTGTTGTTTATTTGACGTTGTTGTTGTTGTTGTTTATTTGACGTTGTTGTTGTTGTTGTTTATTTGACGGTGTTGTTGTGGTTGTTTATTTGACGTTGTTGTTGTTGTTGTTTATTTGACGTTGTTGCTGTTGTTTATTTGACGTTGTTGTTGTTGTTTATTTGACGTTTTTGTTATTTACATTATTGTTGTTGTTGTTTATATGACGTTGTTGTTGTTGTTGTTGTTGTTTATTTGACATAGTTGTTGTTGTTGACGTTGTTGTTGTTGTTTATTTGACGTTTTTGTTGTTATTGATGTTGTTGTTGTTGTTTATTTGACGTTGTTATTATTGTTTATTTGACGTTGTTGTTGTTGTTTATTTGACGTTGTTGTTGTTGTTGTTATTGTTGTTGTTTATTTGACGTTGTTGTTGTTGTTGTTGTTTATTTGACATTTTTGTTGTTGTTGATGTTGATGTTGTTGTTGTTGTTTATTTGACGTTGGTGTTGTTGTTGTTGTTTATTTGACGTTGTTGTTATTGTTTATTTGACGTTATTGTTGTTTATTTGACGTTGTTGTTGTTGTTGTTTATTTGATGTTGTTGTTGTTGTTTATTTGACGTTGGTGTTGTTGTTGTTGTTTATTTGATGTTGTTATTGTTGTTATTTATTTGACGTCCTTGTTGTTGTTGTTGTTTATTTTATGTTGTTGTTGTTGTTGTTTATTTGACGTTTTTATTGTTCTTTATTTGACGTTGTTTTTGTTGTTTGACGTTGCTGTTGTTGTTGTATTTGTTGTTGTTGATGTTGTTGCTTATTTGACGTTGTTTTTATTGTTGTTGTTTATTTGGCGTTGTTGTTGCTGTTGTTTATTTGACGTTGTTGTTGTTGTTGTTGTTTATTTGACGTTGTTGTTGTTGTTTATTTGACGTTATTGTTGTTATTGACGTTGTTATTGTTGTTTATTTGACGTTGTTGCTGTTGTTTATTTGACGTTGTTGTTGTCGTTGTTGTTGTTTATTTGACGTTGTTGTTGTTGTTTATTTGACGTTGTTGTTGTTGTTGTTATATATTTGACGTTGTTGTTGTTGTTATTGTTTATTTTACGTTGTTGTTGTTGTTGTTTATTTGTGGTTGTTGTTGTTGTTGTTGTTGTTGTTGTTGACGTTGTTGTTGTTGTTGTTGTTGTTTTTATTTGACGTTGTTGTTGTTGTTGTTGTTTATTTGACGTTGTTGTTGTTGTTGTTGTTTATTTGACGTTGTTGTTGTTGTTGTTTATTTGACGGTGTTGTTGTGGTTGTTTATTTGACGTTGTTGTTGTTGTTGACGTTGTTGTTATTGTTGTTGTTGTTGTTTATTTGTTGTTTTTGTTGTTGTTGTTGTTGTTTTTGTAGTTGTTTATTTGACGTTGTTGTTGTTTATTTGACGTTGTTGTTGTTGTTTATTTGACGTTGTTGTTGTTGTTATTGTTGTTGTTGTTGTTGTTTATTTGACGTTGTTATTGTTATTTATTTGACGTTGTTGTTGTTGTTTATTTGATGTTGTTGTTGTTGTTGTTGTTGTTGTTATTTATTTGACATTGTTGTTGTTGTTGTTTATTTGACGTTGTTGTTGTTTATTTGACGTTGTTGTTGTTGTTGTTTATTTGACGTTGTTGTTGTTATTTATTTGACGTTGTTGTTGTTGTTGTTGTTTATTTGACATTGTTGTTGTTGTTGTTTATTTGACGTTGTTGTTGTTGTTTATTTGACGTTGTTGTTATTGACGTTGTTGTTGTTGTTGTTTATTTGACGTTGTTGGTGTTTATTTGACGTAGTTGTTGTTGTTGACGTTGTTGTTGTTGTTATTGTTTGTTTATTTATGGATTTTGTTGTTGTTGTTGTTGTTGTTGTTTACTTAATGTTGTTGTTGTTGTTGTTGTTTATTTGACGTTGTTGTTGTTGACGTTTCTGTTGTTGTTTTTGTTGTTTATTTGACGTTGTTGTAGTTGTTTATTTGACGTTGTTGTTGTTGCTATTTATTTGACGATATTATTGTTGTTGTTGTTTATTTGACGTTGTTGTTGTTTATTTGACGTTGTTGTTGTTGTTGTTATTTATTTGACATTATTGTTGTTGTTGTTCATGTGACGTTGTTGTTGTTGTTTATTTGACGTTGTTGTTGTTGTTTATTTGACATTGTTTTTGTCATTGTTTTTGTTGTTTATTTGACGTTGTTATTGTTGTTATTTATTTGACGTTGTTGTTGTTGTGGTTTATTTGACGTTGTTGTTGTTGTTGTTGTTGTTGTTTATTTGACGTTGTTGTTATTGTTGTTGTGGTTTATTTGACGTTGTTGTTGTTTATTTGACGTTGTTGTTGTTGTTTATTTGACGTTGTTGTTGTTGTTGTTTATTTGACGTTGTTGTTGTTGTTGTTGTTTATTTGACGGTGTTGTTGTGGTTGTTTATTTGACGTTGTTGTTGTTGTTGTTGTTTATTTGACGTTGTTTTAGTTGTTGTTGTTTATTTGACGTTGTTGTTGTTGTTGTTTATTTGACGTTTTTGTTATTTACATTATTGTTGTTGTTGTTTATATGACGTTGTTGTTGTTGTTGTTGTTTATTTGACATAGTTGTTGTTGTTGACGTTGTTGTTGTTGTTGTTGTTTATTTGACGTTTTTGTTGTTATTGATGTTGTTGTTGTTGTTGTTTATTTGACGTTGTTATTATTGTTTATTTGACGTTGTTGTTGTTGTTTATTTGACGTTGTTGTTGTTGTTGTTATTGTTGTTATTTATTTGACGTTGTTGTTGTTGTTTATTTGATGTTGTTGTTGTTTATTTGACGTTGGTGTTGTTGTTGTTGTTTATTTGACGTTGTTGTTGTTGTTGTTATTTATTTGACGTTGTTGTTGTTGTTATTGATTATTTGACGTTGTTGTTGCTGTTGTTGTTGTTTATTTGACGTCGTTATTGTTGTTTATTTGACGTTGTTTTTGTTATTTGACGTTGTTATTGATGTTGTATTTGTTGTTGTTGTTCCTTATTTGACGTTGTTGTTATTGTTGTTGTTTATTTGACGTTGTAGTTGCTGTTGTTTATTTGACGTTGTTGTTGTTGTTTATTTGATGTTGTTGTTGTTGTTTATTTGATGTTGTTGTTGTTGACGTTGTTGTTGTTATTGACGTTGTTGTTGTTGTTGCTTATTTGACGTTGTTATTGTTATTGACGTTGTTGTTGTTGTTTATTTGATGTTGTTGTTGTTGTTTATTTGACGGTGTTGTTGTTGTTGTTTATTTGACGTTTTTGTTGTTGTTGATGTTATTGTTGTTTTTGTAGTTGTTTATTTGACGTTGTTGTTGTTGTTTATTTGACGTTGTTGTTGTTATTGACGTTGTTGTTGTTGTTGCTTATTTGACGTTGTTGTTGTTATTGATGTTGTTGTTGTTGTTGTTTATTTGATGTTGTTGTTGTTGTTTATTTGACGGTGTTGTTGTTGTTGTTGTTTATTTGACGTTTTTGTTGTTGTTGATGTTATTGTTGTTTTTGTAGTTGTTTATTTGACGTTGTTGTTTTTTTGACGTTGTTGTTGTTGTTGTTTATTTGACGTTGTTGTATTTGTTGTTGTTTATTTGACGTTGTTGTTGTTTATTTGATGTTGTTGTTGTTGTTTATTTGACGTTGTTGTTGTTGTTGTTTATTTGACGTTGTTGTTGTTGTTTATTTGACATTGTTGTTGTTGTTGACCTTGTTGTTGTTGTTGTTTATTTGACATTGTTGTTGTTGTTGTTATTGTTGTTGTTGTTGTTTATTTGACGTTGTTGTTGTTGTTGTTTATTTGACGTTGTTGTATTTGTTGTTCTTTATTTGACGTTGTTGTTGTTTATTTGATGTTGTTGTTGTTGTTTATTTGACGTTGTTGTTGTTGTTGTTTATTTGACGTTGTTGTTGTTGTTTATTTGACATTGTTGTTGTTGTTGACGTTGTTGTTGTTGTTGTTTATTTGACATTGTTGTTGTTGTTGTTGTTGGTGGTGGTGTTGTTGTTTATTTGACGTTGTTGTTGTTGTTTATTTGACGTTGTTTTAGTTGTTGTTGTTGTTATTGTTGTTTATTTGGCGTTGTTGTTGTTTATTTGACATTGTTGCTGTTGACATTGTTGTTGTTGTTGTTGTTTATTTGACGTAGTTGTTGTTGTTGACGTTGTTGTTGTTGTTTATTTGACGTTTTTGTTGTTGTTGATGTTGTTGTTGTTGTTTATTTGACGGTGTTGTTGTTGTTTATATGACGTTGTTGTCGTTGTTGTTGTTTATTTGACGTTGTTGTTGTTATTGTTGTTGTTTATTTGACGTTCTTGCTGTTGTTGTTTATTTGATGTTGTTGTTGTTTATTTGACATTGTTGTTGTTGTTGACGTTGTTGTTTTTGTTTATTTGATGTTGTTGTTGTTGTTGTTTATTTGACATTGTTGTTGTTGTTGACGTTGTTGTTGTTGTTGTTTATTTGACATTGTTGTTGTTGTTGTTGACGTTGTTGGTGTTGTTGTTTACTTGACGTTGTTGTTATTGTTGTTTATTTGACGTTTTTGTTGTTGTTGATGTTATTGTTGTTTTTGTAGTTGTTTATTTGACGTTGTTGTTGTTGTTTATTTGACGTTGTTGTTGTTATTGACGTTGTTGTTGTTGTTGCTTATTTGACGTTGTTGTTGTTATTGACGTTGTTGTTGTTGTTGTTTATTTGATGTTGTTGTTGTTGTTTATTTGACGGTGTTGTTGTTGTTGTTGTTTATTTGACGTTTTTGTTGTTGTTGATGTTATTGTTGTTTTTGTAGTTGTTTTTTTGACGTTGTTGTTGTTGTTGTTTATTTGACGTTGTTGTATTTGTTGTTGTTTATTTGACGTTGTTGTTGTTTATTTGATGTTGTTGTTGTTGTTTATTTGACGTTGTTGTTGTTGTTGTTTATTTGACGTTGTTGTTGTTGTTTATTTGACATTGTTGTTGTTGTTGACCTTGTTGTTGTTGTTGTTTATTTGACATTGTTGTTGTTGTTGGTGGTGGTGGTGTTGTTGTTTATTTGACGTTGTTGTTGTTGTTGTTTATTTGACGTTGTTTTAGTTGTTGTTGTTGTTATTGTTGTTTATTTGGCGTTGTTGTTGTTTATTTGACATTGTTGCTGTTGACATTGTTGTTGTTGTTGTTGTTTATTTGACGTCGTTGTTGTTGTTGACGTTGTTGTTGTTGTTGTTTATTTGACGTTTTTGTTGTTGTTGATGTTGTTGTTGTTGTTTATTTGACGGTGTTGTTGTTGTTTATTTGACGTTGTTGTCGTTGTTGTTGTTTATTTGACGTTGTTGTTGTTATTGTTGTTGTTTATTTGACGTTCTTGCTGTTGTTGTTTATTTGATGTTGTTGTTGTTGTTTATTTGACATTGTTGTTGTTGTTGACGTTGTTGTTGTTGTTGTTTATTTGATGTTATTGTTGTTGTTGTTTATTTGACATTGTTGTTGTTGTTGACGTTGTTGTTATTGTTTATTTGACATTGTTGTTGTTGTTGTTGTTGACGTTGTTGGTGTTGTTGTTTACTTGACGCTGTTGTTATTGTTGTTGTTTATTTGATGTTGTTTTAGTTGTTGTTTATTTGACGTTGTTGTTGTTGTTTATTTGACATTGTTGTTGTTATTGACGTTGTTGTTGTTGTTGTTTATTTGACATTGTTGTTGTTGTTGACGTTGTTGGTGTTGTTGTTTATTTGACGTTGTTATTGTTGTTGTTGTTGTTGTTTATTAGACGTTGTTTTAGTTGTTGTTGTTTATTTGACATTGTTGTTGTTGTTTATTCGACGTTGTTATTGTTGACATTGTTGTTGTTGTTTATTTGACGTTGTTGTTGTTGTTTATTTGACTTAGTTGTTGTTGTTGACATTGTTGTTGTTGTTGTTGTTGCTTATTTAACATTTTTGTTGTTGTTGACGTTGTTGTTGTTGTTGTTGCTTATTTGACGTTGTTATTGTTGTTGCTGTTGTTTATTTGACGTTGTTGTTGTCGTTGTTGTTGTTTATTTGACGTTGTTGTTGTTGTTGATGTTGTTTATTTGACGTTGTTGTTGTTGTTATTTATTTAACATTGTTGTTGTTGTTTATTTGACGTTGTTGTTGTTTATTTGACGTTGTTGTTATTGTTGTTGTTTATTTGACGTTGTTGTTGTTTATTTGACGTTGTTGTTATTTTTGTTGTTTATTTGACGTTGTTGTTGTTGTTGTTGTTTATTTGACATTGTTGTTGTTGTTGACGTTGTTGTTGTTGTTTATTTGACATTGTTGTTGTTGTTGTTGTTGTTTATTTGACGTAGTTGTTGTTGTTGACGTTGTTGTTGTTGTTTATTTGACATTTTTGTTGTTGTTGATGTTGTTGTTGTTGTTTATTTGACGTTGTTGTTGCTTATTTGACGTTGTTGTTGTTGTTATTGTTGTTGTTTATTTGACGTTGTTGTTGTTTATTTGATGTTGTTGTTGATGTTTATTTGACATTGTTGTTGTTGTTGACGTTGTTGTTGTTGTTGTTGTTTATTTGACATTGTTGTTGTTGTTGTTGTTTATTTGACGTTGTTGTTGTTATTTATTTGACGTAGTTGTTGTTGTTGACGTTGTTGTTGTTGTTGTTTATTTGACGTTTTTGTTGTTGTTGATGTTGTTGTTGTTATTTATTTGACGTTGTTGTTATTGTCTATTTGACGTTGTTGTTGTTGTTGTTGTTGTTTATTTGACGTTGTTGTTGTTGTTGTTATTGTTGTTGTTTATTTGACGTTGTTATTGTTGTTTATTTGATGTTGTTGTTGTTGTTGTTTATTTGACGTTGGTGTTGTTGTTGTTTATTTGACGTTGTTGTTGTTGTTATTTATTTGACGTTGTTGTTGTTGTTATTGTTTATTCGACGTTGTTGTTGTTGTTGTTGTTTATTTGACGTTGTTATTGTTGTTTATTTGACGTTGTTGTTATTTTTGTTGTTTATTTGACGTTGTTGTTGTTGTTTATTGGACGTTGTTGTTGTTGTTGACGTTGTTGTTGTTGTTTATTTGACGTTGTTGTTGTTGACGTTGTTGTTGTTGTAATTGTTATTTATTTGACATTTTTGTTGTTGTTGTTTATTTGACGTTGTTGTTGTTGTTTATTTGACATTGTTGTTGTTATTGTTGTTATTGTTTATTTGACATTGTTGTTGTTTATTTGACGTTGTTGTTGTTGTTGTTGTTGACGTTCTCGTTGTTGTTGTTGTTGTTTATTTGACGTTGTTGTTGTTGTTGTTTATTTGACGTTGTTGTTGTTGTTGTTGTTGTTGTTGTTTATTTGATGTTGTTGTTTATTTTACGGTGTTGTTGTTGTTGTTTATTTGACTTTTTGTTGTTGTTGATGTTGTTGTTATTTTTGTAGTTGTTTATTTGACGTTGTTGTTGTTGTTTATTTGACGTTGTTGTTGTTGTTGTTTATTTGACGTTGTTGTAGTTGTTATTGTTGTTGTTGTTGTTTATTTGACGTTGTTGTTGTTGTTGTTTATTTGACGTTGTTGTATTTGTTGTTCTTTATTTGACGTTGTTGTTGTTTATTTGATGTTGTTGTTGTTGTTTATTTGACGTTGTTGTTGTTGTTGTTGTTTATTTGACGTTGTTGTTGTTGTTTATTTGACATTGTTGTTGTTGTTGTTGACGTTGTTGTTGTTGTTGTTGTTGTTTATTTGACATTGTTGTTGTTGTTGTTGGTGGTGGTGTTGTTGTTTATTTGACGTTGTTGTTGTTGTTTATTTGACGTTGTTTTAGTTGTTGTTGTTGTTATTGTTGTTTATTTGGCGTTGTTGTTGTTTATTTGACATTGTTGCTGTTGACATTGTTGTTGTTGTTGTTGTTTATTTGACGTAGTTGTTGTTGTTGACGTTGTTGTTGTTGTTTATTTGACGTTTTTGTTGTTGTTGATGTTGTTGTTGTTGTTTATTTGACGGTGTTGTTGTTGTTTATTTGACGTTGTTGTCGTTGTTGTTGTTTATTTGACGTTGTTGTTGTTATTGTTGTTGTTTATTTGACGTTCTTGCTGTTGTTGTTTATTTGATGTTGTTGTTGTTTATTTGACATTGTTGTTGTTGTTGACGTTGTTGTTTTTGTTTATTTGATGTTGTTGTTGTTGTTGTTTATTTGACATTGTTGTTGTTGTTGACGTTGTTGTTGTTGTTGTTGTTTATTTGACATTGTTGTTGTTGTTGTTGACGTTGTTGGTGTTGTTGTTTACTTGACGTTGTTGTTATTGTTGTTGTTTATTTGACGTTGTTTTAGTTGTTGTTTATTTGACGTTGTTGTTGTTGTTGTTTATTTGACATTGTTGTTGTTATTGACGTTGTTGTTGTTGTTGTTTATTTGACATTGTTGTTGTTGTTGTTGACGTTGTTGGTGTTGTTGTTTATTTGACGTTGTTATTGTTGTTGTTGTTGTTTATTTGACGTTGTTTTAGTTGTTGTTGTTTATTTGACATTGTTGTTGTTGTTTATTCGACGTTGTTGTTGTTGACATTATTGTTGTTGTTTATTTGACGTTGTTGTTGTTGTTTATTTGACATAGTTGTTGTTGTTGACATTGTTGTTGTTGTTGTTGTTTATTTGACATTTTTGTTGTTGTTGATGTTGTTGTTGTTGTTGTTAATTTGACGTTGTTGTTATTGTTAATTTGACGTTGTTGTTGTTGACATTGTTATTGTTGTTGTTTATTTGATGTTGTTGTTGTTTATTTGACTTAGTTGTTGTTGTTGACATTGTTGTTGTTGTTGTTGTTGTTGTTGTTTATTTGACATTTTTGTTGTTGTTGATGTTGATGTTGTTGTTGTTTATTTGACGTTGTTGTTATTGTTTATTTGACGTTATTGATGTTTATTTGACGTTGTTATTGTTATTGTTTATTTGACGTTGTTGTTGTTGTTTATTTGATGTTGTTGTTGTTGTTTATTTGATGTTGGTGTTGTTGTTGTTGTTTATTTGATGTTGTTATTGTTGTTATTTTTTTGACGTCCTTGTTGTTGTTGTTGTTTATTTTATGTTGTTGTTGTTGTTTATTTGACGTTTTTATTGTTGTTTATTTGACGTTGTTTTTGTTATTTGACGTTGCTGTTGTTGTTGTATTTGTTGTTGTTGATGTTGTTGCTTATTTGACGTTGTTTTTATTGTTGTTGTTTATTTGGCGTTGTTGTTGCTGTTGTTTATTTGACGTTGTTGTTGTTGTTGTTGTTTATTTGACGTTGTTGTTGTTGTTGTTTATTTGACGTTATTGTTGTTATTGACGTTGTTATTGTTGTTTATTTGACGTTGTTGCTGTTGTTTATTTGACGTTGTTGTTGTCGTTGTTGTTGTTTATTTGACGTTGTTGTTGTTGTTTATTTGACGTTGTTGTTGTTGTTGTTATATATTTGACGTTGTTGTTGTTGTTATTGTTTATTTTACGTTGTTGTTGTTGTTGTTTATTTGTGGTTGTTGTTGTTGTTGACGTTGTTGTTGTTGTTGTTGACGTTGTTGTTGTTGTTGTTGTTGTTTTTATTTGACGTTGTTGTTGTTGTTGTTTATTTGACGTTGTTGTTGTTGTTGTTGTTTATTTGACGTTGTTGTTGTTGTTGTTTATTTGACGGTGTTGTTGTGGTTGTTTATTTGACGTTGTTGTTGTTGATGTTGTTGTTATTGTTGTTGTTGTTGTTTATTTGTTGTTTTTGTTGTTGTTGATGGTGTAGTTGTTTTTGTAGTTGTTTATTTGACGTTGTTGTTGTTGTTTATTTGACGTTGTTGTTGTTGTTGTTATTGTTGTTGTTGTTGTTGTTTATTTGACGTTGTTATTGTTATTTATTTGACGTTGTTGTTGTTGTTGTTTATTTGATGTTGTTGTTGTTGTTGTTGTTATTTATTTGACGTTGTTGTTGTTGTTGTTTATTTGACGTTGTTGTTGTTTATTTGACGTTGTTGTTGTTGTTGTTGTTTATTTGACGTTGTTGTTGTTATTTATTTGACGTTGTTGTTGTTGTTGTTTATTTGACATTGTTATTTGTTGTTGCTTATTTGACGTTGTTGTTGTTGTTTATTTGACGTTGTTGTTGTTGTTGTTTATTTGACGTTGTTGGTGTTTATTTGACGTAGTTGTTGTTGTTGACGTTGTTGTTGTTGTTATTGTTTGTTTATTTAAGGATTTTGTTGTTGTTGTTGTTGTTGTTGTTTACTTGATGTTGTTGTTGTTGTTGTTTATTTGATGTTGTTGTTGTTGACGTTGTTGTTGTTGTTTTTGTTGTTTATTTGACGTTGTTGTAGTTGTTTATTTGACGTTGTTGTTGTTCTTGTTGTTGTTGCTATTTATTTGACGATATTATTGTTGTTGTTGTTTATTTGACGTTGTTGTTGTTTATTTGACGTTGTTGTTGTTGTTGTTGTTGTTATTTATTAGACATTATTGTTGTTGTTGTTCATGTGACGTTGTTGTTGTTGTTGTTTATTTGACGTTGTTGTTGTTGTTTATTTGACATTGTTTTTGTCATTGTTTTTGTTGTTTATTTGACGTTGTTATTGTTGTTATTTATTTGACGTTGTTGTTGTTGTTTATTTGACGGTTTTGTTGTTGTTGACGTTGTTGTTGTTGTTTATTTGACGTTGTTGTTATTGTTGTTGTTGTTTATTTGACGTTGTTGTTGTTTATTTGACGTTGTTGTTGTTGTTGTTTATTTGACGTTGTTGGTGTTGTTGTTTATTTGACGTTGTTGTTGTTGTTGTTGTTGTTTATTTGACGGTGTTGTTGTGGTTGTTTATTTGACGTTGTTGTTGTTGTTGACGTTGTTGTTATTGTTGTTGTTGTTGTTTATTTTTCGTTTTTGTTGTTGTTGATGTTGTTGTTGTTTTTGTAGTTGTTTATTTGACGTTGTTGTTGTTTATTTGACGTTGTTGTTGTTGTTGTTGTTTATTTGACGTTGTTGTTGTTGTTATTGTTGTTGTTGTTTATTTGACGTTGTTATTGTTATTTATTTGACGTTGTTGTTGTTGTTGTTGTTTATTTGATGTTGTTGTTGTTGTTGTTATTTATTTGACGTTGTTGTTGTTGTTGTTGTTTATTTGACGTTGTTGTTGTTGTTTTTATTTGACGTTGTTGTTGTTGTTGTTTATTTGACATTGTTGTTGTTGTTGTTGTTTATTTGACGTTGTTGTTGTTGTTGTTTATTTGACGTTGTTGTTGTTGTTGTTTATTTGACGTTGTTGGTGTTTATTTGACGTAGTTGTTGTTGACGTTGTTGTTGTTGTTATTGTTTGTTTATTTAAGGATTTTGTTGTTGTTGTTGTTGTTGTTTACTTGATGTTGTTGTTGTTGTTGTTGTTTATTTGACGTTGTTGTTGCTATTTATTTGACGATATTATTGTTGTTGTTGTTTATTTGATGTTGTTGTTGTTGTTTATTTGACGTTGTTATTGTTGTTGTTGTTGTTATTTATTTGACATTGTTGTTGTTGTTGTTGTTCATTTGACGTTGTTGTTGTTGTTTATTTGACGTTGTTGTTGTTGTTGTTGTTTATTTGACATTGTTTTTGTCATTGTTTTTGTTGTTTATTTGACGTTGTTATTGTTGTTGTTTATTTGACGTTGTTGTTGTTGTTGTTGTTTATTTGAAGTTGTTGTTGTTGTTGACGTTGTTGTTGTTGTTTATTTGACGTTGTTGTTATTGTTGTTGTTGTTTATTTGACGTTGTTGTTGTTGTTGACGTTGTTGTTGTTGTTATTTATTTGACGTTTTTGTTGTTGTTGTTATTGTTGTTATTGTTGTTTATTTGACGTTGTTGTTGTTGTTATTTATTTGACGTTGTTGTTGTTGTTTATTTAACATTGTTGTTGTTGTTATTGTGTATTTGACGTTGTTGTTGTTTATTTGACGTTGTTGTTGTTGTTGTTGTTTATTTAAAGTTGTTTTAGTTGTTGTTGTTTATTTGACGTTGTTGTTGTTGTTTATTTGACGTTGTTGTTGTTGACATTGTTGTTGTTGTTTATTTGATGTAGTTGTTGTTGTTGACGTTGTTGTTGTTGTTGTTGTTTATTTGACGTTTTTGTTGTTGTTGATGTTGTTGTTGTTGTTTATTTGACGTTGTTGTTGTTTATTTGACGTTGTTGTTGTTGTTATTGTTGTTGTTTATTTGACGTTGTTGTTGTTGTTGTTTATTTGATGTTGTTGTTGATGTTTATTTGACATTGTTGTTGTTGTTGACGTTGTTGTTGTTGTTGTTTATTTGACATTTTTGTTGTTGTTGTTGTTTATTTGACGTTGTTGTTGTTGCTTATTTGACGTAGTTGTTGTTGTTGACGTTGTTGTTGTTGTTTATTTGACGTTTTTGTTGTTGTTGATGTTGTTGTTGTTGTTTATTTGACGTTGTTGTTATTGTCTATTTGACGTTGTTGTTGTTGTTGTTGTTTATTTGACGTTGTTGTTGTTATTATTGTTGTTGTTTATTTGACGTTGTTATGGTTGTTTATTTGATGTTGTTGTTGTTGTTGTTTATTTGACGTTGGTGTTATTGTTGTTTATTTGACGTTGTTGTTGTTGTTATTTATTTGACGTTGTTGTTGTTGTTATTGTTGATTAGACGTTGTTGTTGTTGTTGTTGTTTATTTGACGTTGTTATTGTTGTTTATTTGACGTTGTTGTTATTGTTGTTGTTTATTTGACGTTGTTGTTGTTGTTTATTGGACGTTGTTGTTGACGTTGTTGTTGTTGTTGTTGTTTATTTGACGTTGTTGTTGTTGACGTTGTTGTTGTTGTTATTGTTATTTATTTGACGTTGTTGTTGTTGTTGTTTATTTGACGTTGTTGTTGTTGTTTATTTGACGTTGTTGTTGTTGTTTATTTGACATTGTTGTTGTTGTTGTTGACGTTGTTGTTGTTGTTGTTGTTTATTTGACGTTGTTGTTGTTGTTTATTATTTGACGTTGTTGTTGTTGTTGTTGTTGTTTATTTGACGTTGTTGTTGTTGTTGTTTACTTGACGTTGTTGTTGTTGTTTATTTGATGTTGTTGTTGTTGTTGTTTATTTGACGGTGTTGTTGTTGTTGTTTATTTGACGTTTTTGTTGTTGTTGATGTTGTTGTTGTTTTTGTAGTTGTTTATTTGACGTTGTTGTTGTTGTTGTTTATTTGACGTTGTTGTTGTGGTTGTTGTTTATTTGACGTTGTTGTAGTTGTTATTGTTGTTGTTGTTGTTGTTTATTTGACGTTGTTGTTGTTGTTTATTTGACGTTGTTGTATTTGTTGTTGTTTATTTGACGTTGTTGTTGTTTATTTGATGTTGTTGTTGTTGTTTATTTGACGTTGTTGTTGTTGTTGTTTATTTGACGTTGTTGTTGTTGTTTATTTGACATTGTTGTTGTTGTTGTTGACGTTGTTGTTGTTGTTTATTTGACATTGTTGTTGTTGTTGGTGGTGGTGGTGTTGTTGTTTATTTGACGTTGTTGTTGTTGTTGTTGTTGTTTATTTGACGTTGTTTTAGTTGTTGTTGTTGTTATTGTTGTTTATTTGGCGTTGTTGTTGTTTATTTGACATTGTTGCTGTTGACATTGTTGTTGTTGTTGTTTATTTGACGTAGTTGTTGTTGTTGACGTTGTTGTTGTTGTTGTTTATTTGACGTTTTTGTTTTTGTTGATGTTGTTGTTGTTTTTGTTTATTTGACGGTGTTGTTGTTGTTTATTTGACGTTGTTGTTGTTATTGTTGTTGTTTATTTGACGTTCATGCTGTTGTTGTTTATTTGATGTTGTTGTTGTTGTTTATTTGACATTGTTGTTGTTGTTGACGTTGTTGTTGTTGTTGTTGTTTATTTGATGTTGTTGTTGTTGTTTATTTGACATTGTTGTTGTTGTTGACGTTCTTGTTGTTGTTTATTTGACATTGTTGTTGTTGTTGTTGTTGTTGACGTTGTTGGTGTTGTTGTTTACTTGACGTTGTTGTTATTGTTGTTGTTTATTTGATGTTGTTTTAGTTGTTGTTTATTTGACGTTGTTGTTGTTGTTTATTTGACATTGTTGTTGTTATTGACGTTGTTGTTGTTGTTGTTGTTTATTTGACATTGTTGTTGTTGTTGTCGTTGTTGGTGTTGTTGTTTATTTGACGTTGTTATTGTTGTTGTTGTTGTTTATTTGACGTTGTTTTAGTTGTTATTGTTTATTTGACATTGTTGTTGTTGTTTATTCGACGTTGTTATTGTTGACATTGTTGTTGTTGTTTATTTGACTTAGTTGTTGTTGTTGACATTATTGTTGTTGTTGTTGTTGTTTATTTGACATTTTTGTTGTTGTTGACGTTGTTGTTGTTGTTGCTTATTTGACGTTGTTATTGTTGTTGCTGTTGTTTATTTGACGTTGTTGTTGTCGTTGTTGTTGTTTATTTGACGTTGTTGTTGTTGTTGATGTTGTTTATTTGACGTTGTTGTTGTTGTTGTTGTTATTTATTTAACATTGTTGTTGTTGTTTATTTGACGTTGTTGTTGTTTATTTGACGTTGTTGTTTATTTAACATTGTTGTTATTGTTGTTGTTTATTTGACGTTGTTGTTGTTGTTTATTTGACATTGTTGTTGTTGTTGACGTTGTTGTTGTTTATTTGACATTGTTGTTGTTGTTGTTGTTGTTTATTTGACGTAGTTGTTGTTGTTGACGTTGTTGTCGTTGTTGTTTATTTGACGTTTTTGTTGTTGTTGATGTTGTTGTTGTTGTTTATTTGACGTTGTTGTTGTTGTTGTTGTTTATTTGACGTTGTTGTTGTTGTTTATTTGATGTTGTTGCTGATGTTTATTTGACATTGTTGTTGTTGTTGACGTTGTTGTTGTTGTTGTTTATTTGACATTGTTGTTGTTGTTGTTTATTTGACGTTGTTGTTGTTGTTTATTTGACGTAGTTGTTGTTGTTGATGTTGTTGTTGTTGTTGTTTATTTGACGTTTTTGTTGTTGTTGATGTTGTTGTTGTTGTTTATTTGACGTTGTTGTTATTGTCTATTTGACGTTGTAGTTGTTGTTGTTTATTTGACGTTGTTGTTGTTGTTATTGTTGTTGTTTATTTGACGTTGTTATTGTTGTTTATTTGATGTTGTTGTTGTTGTTGTTTATTTGACGTTGGTGTTGTTGTTGTTTATTTGACGTTGTTGTTGCTGTTATTTATTTGACGTTGTTGTTGTTGTTATTGTTTATTAGAGGTTGTTGTTGTTGTTGTTGTTTATTTGACGTTGTTATTGTTGTTTATTTGACGTTGTTGTTATTGTTGTTGTTTATTTGACGTTGTTGTTGTTGTTTATTGGACCTTGTTGTTGTTGTTGTTTATTTGACGTTGTTGTTGTTGACGTTGTTGTTGTTGTTATTGTTATTTATTTGACGTTGTTGTTGTTGTTGTTTATTTGACGTTGTTGTTGTTTATTTAACGTTGTTGTTGTTGTTTATTTGACATTGTTGTTGTTGTTGTTATTGTTTATTTGACATTGTTGTTGTTTATTTGACGTTGTTGTTGTTTATTTTACGTAGTTGTTGTTGTTGACGTTGTTGTTGTTGTTATTGTTTGTTTATTTAAGGATTTTGTTGTTGTTGTTGTTGTTTACTTGATGTTGTTGTTGTTGTTGTTGTTTATTTGACGTTGTTGTTGTTGACGTTGTTGTTGTTGTTTTTGTTGTTTATTTGACGTTGTTGTAGTTGTTTATTTGACGTTGTTGTTGTTCTTGTTGTTGTTGCTATTTATTTGACGATATTATTGTTGTTGTTGTTTATTTGACGTTGTTGTTGTTTATTTGACGTTGTTGTTGTTGTTGTTGTTATTTATTTGACATTATTGTTGTTGTTGTTCATGTGACGTTGTTGTTGTTGTTTATTTGACGTTGTTGTTGTTGTTTATTTGACATTGTTTTTGTCATTGTTTTTGTTGTTTATTTGACGTTGTTATTGTTGTTATTTATTTGACGTTGTTGTTGTTGTTTATTTGACGTTGTTGTTGTTGTTGACGTTGTTGTTGTTGTTTATTTGACGTTGTTGTTATTGTTGTTGTTGTTTATTTGACGTTGTTGTTGTTTAATTGACGTTGTTGTTGTTGTTTATTTGACGTTGTTGTTGTTGTTGTTTATTTGACGTTGTTGTTGTTGTTGTTGTTTACTTGACGGTGTTGTTGTGGTTGTTTATTTGACGTTGTTGTTGTTGTTGACGTTGTTGTTATTGTTGTTGTTGTTGTTTATTTTTCGTTTTTGTTGTTGTTGATGTTGTTGTTGTTTTTGTAGTTGTTTATTTGACGTTGTTGTTGTTGTTTATTTGACGTTGTTGTTGTTGTTGTTGTTTATTTGACGTTGTTGTTGTTGTTGTTATTGTTGTTGTTGTTTATTTGACGTTGTTATTGTTATTTATTTGACGTTGTTGTTGTTGTTGTTTATTTGATGTTGTTGTTGTTGTTGTTATTTATTTGACGTTGTTGTTGTTGTTGTTGTTTATTTGACGTTGTTGTTGTTGTTTATTTGACGTTGTTGTTGTTGTTGTTGTTGTTTATTTGACGTTGTTGTTATTTATTTGACGTTGTTGTTATTTATTTGACGTTGTTGTTGTTGTTGTTTATTTGACATTGTTGTTGTTGTTGTTTATTTGACGTTGTTGTTGTTGTTTATTTGACGTTGTTGTTGTTGTTGTTGTTTATTTGACGTTGTTGGTGTTTATTTGACGTAGTTGTTGTTGTTGACGTTGTTGTTGTTATTGTTTGTTTATTTAAGGATTTTGTTGTTGTTGTTGTTGTTGTTTACTTGATGTTGTTGTTGTTGTTTATTTGACGTTGTTGTTGCTATTTATTTGACGATATTATTGTTGTTGTTGTTTTTTTGATGTTGTTGTTGTTGTTTATTTGACGTTGTTATTGTTGTTGTTGTTGTTATTTATTTGACATTGTTGTTGTTGTTGTTCATTTGACGTTGTTGTTGTTGTTTATTTGACGTTGTTGTTGTTGTTTATTTGACATTGTTTTTGTCATTGTTTTTGTTGTTTATTTGACGTTGTTATTGTTGTTGTTTATTTGACGTTGTTGTTGTTGTTGTTTATTTGAAGTTGTTGTTGTTGTTGACGTTGTTGTTGTTGTTTATTTGACGTTGTTGTTATTGTTGTTGTTGTTTATTTGACGTTGTTGTTGTTGTTGACGTTGTTGTTGTTATTTATTTGACGTTTTTGTTGTTGTTGTTATTGTTGTTATTGTTGTTTATTTGACGTTGTTGTTGTTGTTGTTATTTATTTGACGTTGTTGTTGTTGTTTATTTAACATTGTTGTTGTTGTTATTGTGTATTTGACGTTGTTGTTGTTGTTTATTTGACGTTGTTGTTGTTGTTTATTTGAAGTTGTTTTAGTTGTTGTTGTTTATTTGACGTTGTTGTTGTTGTTTATTTGACGTTGTTGTTGACATTGTTGTTGTTGTTTATTTGACGTAGTTGTTGTTGTTGACGTTGTTGTTGTTGTTGTTGTTTATTTGACGTTTTTGTTGTTGTTGATGTTGTTGTTGTTGTTGTTTATTTGACGTTGTTGTTGTTTATTTGACGTTGTTGTTGTTGTTATTGTTGTTG
Source organism: Vicia faba (assembly GCA_948472305.1). Classification (NCBI taxonomy): domain Eukaryota; kingdom Viridiplantae; phylum Streptophyta; class Magnoliopsida; order Fabales; family Fabaceae; genus Vicia; species Vicia faba. The sequence continues at coordinate 314,514,292 of OX451739.1, read as the reverse complement.
TTTATTTGACGTTGTTGTTGTTGTTGTTTATTTGATGTTGTTGTTGATGTTTATTTGACATTGTTGTTGTTGTTGACGTTGTTGTTGTTGTTGTTTATTTGACATTGTTGTTGTTGTTGTTGTTGTTTATTTGACGTTATTGTTGTTGCTTATTTGACGTAGTTGTTGTTGTTGACGTTGTTGTTGTTGTTTATTTGACGTTTTTGTTGTTGTTGACGTTGTTGTTGTTGTTTATTTGACGTTGTTGTTATTGTTGTTGTTGTTTATTTGACGTTGTTGTTGTTTAATTGACGTTGTTGTTGTTGTTTATTTGACGTTGTTGTTGTTGTTGTTTATTTGACGTTGTTGTTGTTGTTGTTGTTTACTTGACGGTGTTGTTGTGGTTGTTTATTTGACGTTGTTGTTGTTGTTGACGTTGTTGTTATTGTTGTTGTTGTTGTTTATTTTTCGTTTTTGTTGTTGTTGATGTTGTTGTTGTTTTTGTAGTTGTTTATTTGACGTTGTTGTTGTTGTTTATTTGACGTTGTTGTTGTTGTTGTTGTTTATTTGACGTTGTTGTTGTTGTTGTTATTGTTGTTGTTGTTTATTTGACGTTGTTATTGTTATTTATTTGACGTTGTTGTTGTTGTTGTTTATTTGATGTTGTTGTTGTTGTTGTTATTTATTTGACGTTGTTGTTGTTGTTGTTGTTTATTTGACGTTGTTGTTGTTGTTTATTTGACGTTGTTGTTGTTGTTGTTGTTGTTTATTTGACGTTGTTGTTATTTATTTGACGTTGTTGTTATTTATTTGACGTTGTTGTTGTTGTTGTTTATTTGACATTGTTGTTGTTGTTGTTTATTTGACGTTGTTGTTGTTGTTTATTTGACGTTGTTGTTGTTGTTGTTGTTTATTTGACGTTGTTGGTGTTTATTTGACGTAGTTGTTGTTGTTGACGTTGTTGTTGTTATTGTTTGTTTATTTAAGGATTTTGTTGTTGTTGTTGTTGTTGTTTACTTGATGTTGTTGTTGTTGTTTATTTGACGTTGTTGTTGCTATTTATTTGACGATATTATTGTTGTTGTTGTTTTTTTGATGTTGTTGTTGTTGTTTATTTGACGTTGTTATTGTTGTTGTTGTTGTTATTTATTTGACATTGTTGTTGTTGTTGTTCATTTGACGTTGTTGTTGTTGTTTATTTGACGTTGTTGTTGTTGTTTATTTGACATTGTTTTTGTCATTGTTTTTGTTGTTTATTTGACGTTGTTATTGTTGTTGTTTATTTGACGTTGTTGTTGTTGTTGTTTATTTGAAGTTGTTGTTGTTGTTGACGTTGTTGTTGTTGTTTATTTGACGTTGTTGTTATTGTTGTTGTTGTTTATTTGACGTTGTTGTTGTTGTTGACGTTGTTGTTGTTATTTATTTGACGTTTTTGTTGTTGTTGTTATTGTTGTTATTGTTGTTTATTTGACGTTGTTGTTGTTGTTGTTATTTATTTGACGTTGTTGTTGTTGTTTATTTAACATTGTTGTTGTTGTTATTGTGTATTTGACGTTGTTGTTGTTGTTTATTTGACGTTGTTGTTGTTGTTTATTTGAAGTTGTTTTAGTTGTTGTTGTTTATTTGACGTTGTTGTTGTTGTTTATTTGACGTTGTTGTTGTTGACATTGTTGTTGTTGTTTATTTGACGTAGTTGTTGTTGTTGACGTTGTTGTTGTTGTTGTTGTTTATTTGACGTTTTTGTTGTTGTTGATGTTGTTGTTGTTGTTGTTTATTTGACGTTGTTGTTGTTTATTTGACGTTGTTGTTGTTGTTATTGTTGTTGTTTATTTGACGTTGTTGTTGTTGTTGTTTATTTGATGTTGTTGTTGATGTTTATTTGACATTGTTGTTGTTGTTGACGTTGTTGTTGTTGTTGTTTATTTGACATTGTTGTTGTTGTTGTTGTTGTTTATTTGACGTTATTGTTGTTGCTTATTTGACGTAGTTGTTGTTGTTGACGTTGTTGTTGTTGTTTATTTGACGTTTTTGTTGTTGTTGATGTTGTTGTTGTTGTTTATTTGACGTTGTTGTTATTGTCTATTTGACGTTGTTGTTGTTGTTGTTGTTTATTTGACGTTGTTGTTGTTATTATTGTTGTTGTTTATTTGACGTTGTTATGGTTGTTTATTTGATGTTGTTGTTGTTGTTGTTTATTTGACGTTGGTGTTATTGTTGTTTATTTGACGTTGTTGTTGTTGTTATTTATTTGACGTTGTTGTTGTTGTTATTGTTGATTAGACGTTGTTGTTGTTGTTGTTGTTTATTTGACGTTGTTATTGTTGTTTATTTGACGTTGTTGTTATTGTTGTTGTTTATTTGACGTTGTAATTGTTGTTTATTGGACGTTGTTGTTGACGTTGTTGTTGTTGTTGTTTATTTGACGTTGTTGTTGTTGACGTTGTTGTTGTTGTTATTGTTATTTATTTGACGTTGTTGTTGTTGTTTATTTGACGTTGTTGTTGTTGTTTATTTGACGTTGTTGTTGTTGTTTATTTGACATTGTTGTTGTTGTTATTGTTTATTTGACATTGTTGTTGTTTATTTGACGTTGTTGTTGTTGTTGTTGACGTTGTTGTTGTTGTTGTTGTTGTTTATTTGACGTTGTTGTTGTTGTTTATTATTTGACGTTGTTGTTGTTGTTGTTGTTTATTTGACGTTGTTGTTGTTGTTGTTTACTTGACGTTGTTGTTGTTGTTTATTTGATGTTGTTGTTGTTGTTTATTTGACGTTGTTGTTGTTGTTGTTTATTTGACGTTTTTGTTGTTGTTGATGTTGTGGTTGTTTTTGTAGTTGTTTATTTGACGTTGTTGTTGTTGTTGTTTATTTGACGTTGTTGTTGTTGTTGTTGTTTATTTGACGTTGTTGTAGTTGTTATTGTTGTTGTTGTTGTTGTTTATTTGACGTTGTTGTTGTTGTTGTTTATTTGACGTTGTTGTATTTGTTGTTGTTTATTTGACGTTGTTGTTGTTTATTTGATGTTGTTGTTGTTTATTTGATGTTGTTGTTGTTTATTTGACGTTTTTGTTGTTGTTGATGTTGTTGTTGTTGTTTATTTGACGTTGTTGTTGTTTATTTGACGTTGTTGTTGTTGTTATTGTTGTTGTTTATTTGACGTTGTTGTTGTTGTTTATTTGATGTTGTTGCTGATGTTTATTTGACATTGTTGTTGTTGTTGACGTTGTTGTTGTTGTTGTTGTTTATTTGACATTGTTGTTGTTGTTGTTTATTTGACGTTGTTGTTGTTGTTTATTTGACGTAGTTGTTGTTGATGTTGTTGTTGTTGTTGTTTATTTGACGTTTTTGTTGTTGTTGATGTTGTTGTTGTTGTTTATTTGGCGTTGTTGTTATTGTCTATTTGACGTTGTAGTTGTTGTTGTTTATTTGACGTTGTTGTTGTTGTTATTGTTGTTGTTTATTTGACGTTGTTATTGTTGTTTATTTGATGTTGTTGTTGTTGTTGTTTATTTGACGTTGGTGTTGTTGTTGTTTATTTGACGTTGTTGTTGCTGTTATTTATTTGACGTTGTTGTTGTTATTGTTTATTAGAGGTTGTTGTTGTTGTTGTTGTTTATTTGACGTTGTTATTGTTGTTTATTTGACGTTGTTGTTATTGTTGTTGTTTATTTGACGTTGTTGTTGTTATTTATTGGACGTTGTTGTTGTTGTTGACGTTGTTGTTGTTGTTGTTTATTTGACGTTGTTGTTGTTTACTTGACGGTGTTGTTGTGGTTGTTTATTTGACGTTGTTGTTGTTGTTGACGTTGTTGTTATTGTTGTTGTTGTTTATTTTTCGTTTTTGTTGTTGTTGATGTTGTTGTTGTTTTTGTAGTTGTTTATTTGACGTTGTTGTTGTTTATTTGACGTTGTTGTTGTTGTTGTTGTTTATTTGACGTTGTTGTTGTTGTTGTTATTGTTGTTGTTGTTTATTTGACGTTGTTATTGTTATTTATTTGACGTTGTTGTTGTTGTTGTTTATTTGATGTTGTTGTTGTTGTTGTTATTTATTTGACGTTGTTGTTGTTGTTGTTGTTTATTTGACGTTGTTGTTGTTGTTTATTTGACGTTGTTGTTGTTGTTGTTTATTTGACGTTGTTGTTATTTATTTGACGTTGTTGTTATTTATTTGACGTTGTTGTTGTTGTTGTTGTTTATTTGACTTTGTTGTTGTTGTTGTTGTTTATTTGACGTTGTTGTTGTTGTTTATTTGACGTTGTTGTTGTTGTTGTTGTTTATTTGACGTTGTTGGTGTTTATTTGACGTAGTTGTTGTTGTTGACGTTGTTGTTGTTATTGTTTGTTTATTTAAGGATTTTGTTGTTGTTGTTGTTGTTGTTTACTTGATGTTGTTGTTGTTGTTGTTTATTTGACGTTGTTGTTGCTATTTATTTGACGATATTATTGTTGTTGTTGTTTTTTGATGTTGTTGTTGTTGTTTATTTGACGTTGTTATTGTTGTTATTTATTTGACATTGTTGTTGTTGTTGTTGTTGTTCATTTGACGTTGTTGTTGTTGTTTATTTGACGTTGTTGTTGTTGTTTATTTGACATTGTTTTTGTCATTGTTTTTGTTGTTTATTTGACGTTGTTATTGTTGTTGTTTATTTGACGTTGTTGTTGTTGTTGTTTATTTGAAGTTGTTGTTGTTGTTGACGTTGTTGTTGTTGTTTATTTGACGTTGTTGTTATTGTTGTTGTTGTTTATTTGACGTTGTTGTTGTTATTGACGTTGTTGTTGTTGTTATTTATTTGACGTTTTTGTTGTTGTTGTTATTGTTGTTATTGTTGTTTATTTGACGTTGTTGTTGTTGTTGTTATTTATTTGACGTTGTTGTTGTTGTTTATTTAACATTGTTGTTGTTGTTATTGTGTATTTGACGTTGTTGTTGTTGTTTATTTGACGTTGTTGTTGTTGTTTATTTGAAGTTGTTTTAGTTGTTGTTGTTTATTTGACGTTGTTGTTGTTGTTTATTTGACGTTGTTGTTGTTGACATTGTTGTTGTTGTTTATTTGACGTAGTTGTTGTTGTTGACGTTGTTGTTGTATTGTTGTTTATTTGACGTTTTTGTTGTTGTTGATGTTGTTGTTGTTGTTTATTTGACGTTGTTGTTGTTTATTTGACGTTGTTGTTGTTGTTATTGTTGTTGTTTATTTGACGTTGTTGTTGTTGTTGTTTATTTGATGTTGTTGTTGATGTTTATTTGACATTGTTGTTGTTGTTGACGTTGTTGTTGTTGTTGTTTATTTGACATTGTTGTTGTTGTTGTTGTTGTTTATTTGACGTTGTTGTTGTTGCTTATTTGACGTAGTTGTTGTTATTGACGTTGTTGTTGTTGTTGTTTATTTGACGTTTTTGTTGTTGTTGATGTTGTTGTTGTTGTTTATTTGACGTTGTTGTTATTGTCTATTTGACGTTGTTGTTGTTGTTGTTGTTGTTTATTTGACGTTGTTGTTGTTATTATTGTTGTTGTTTATTTGACGTTGTTATGGTTGTTTATTTGATGTTGTTGTTGTTGTTTATTTGACGTTGGTGTTATTGTTGTTTATTTGACGTTGTTGTTGTTGTTATTTATTTGACGTTGTTGTTGTTGTTATTGTTGATTAGGCGTTGTTGTTGTTGTTGTTTATTTGACATTGTTATTGTTGTTTATTTGACGTTGTTGTTATTGTTGTTGTTTATTTGACGTTGTAATTGTTGTTTATTGGACGTTGTTGTTGACGTTGTTGTTGTTGTTGTTTATTTGACGTTGTTGTTGTTGACGTTGTTGTTGTTGTTGTTATTGTTATTTATTTGACGTTGTTGTTGTTGTTTATTTGACGTTGTTGTTGTTGTTGTTTATTTGACGTTGTTGTTGTTGTTTATTTGACATTGTTGTTGTTGTTATTGTTTATTTGACATTGTTGTTGTTTATTTGACGTTGTTGTTGTTGTTGTTGACGTTGTTGTTGTTGTTGTTGTTGTTGTTTATTTGACGTTGTTGTTGTTGTTTATTATTTGACGTTGTTGTTGTTGTTGTTGTTGTTTATTTGACGTTGTTGTTGTTGTTGTTTACTTGACGTTGTTGTTGTTGTTTATTTGATGTTGTTGTTGTTGTTTATTTGACGGTGTTGTTGTTGTTGTTTATTTGACGTTTTTGTTGTTGTTGATGTTGTGGTTGTTTTTGTAGTTGTTTATTTGACGTTGTTGTTGTTGTTGTTTATTTGACGTTGTTGTTGTTGTTGTTGTTTATTTGACGTTGTTGTAGTTGTTATTGTTGTTGTTGTTGTTGTTTATTTGACGTTGTTGTTGTTGTTGTTTATTTGACGTTGTTGTATTTGTTGTTGTTTATTTGACGTTGTTGTTGTTTATTTGATGTTGTTGTTGTTTATTTGATGTTGTTGTTGTTTATTTGACGTTTTTGTTGTTGTTGTTGATGTTGTTGTTGTTGTTTATTTGACGTTGTTGTTGTTTATTTGACGTTGTTGTTGTTGTTTATTTGACGTTGTTGTTGTTGTTTATTTGACGTTGTTGTTGTTGTTTATTTGACGTTGTTGTTGTTGTTTATTTGATGTTGTTGTTGTTGTTTATTTGACGTTGACGTTGTTGTTATTGTTGTTGTTTATTTGACGTTGTTGTTGTTGTTGTTTATTTGATGTTGTTGTTGATGTTTATTTGACATTGTTGTTGTTGTTGACGTTGTTGTTGTTGTTGTTTATTTGACATTGTTGTTGTTGTTGTTGTTGTTTATTTGACGTTATTGTTGTTGCTTATTTGACGTAGTTGTTGTTGTTGACGTTGTTGTTGTTGTTTATTTGACGTTTTTGTTGTTGTTGACGTTGTTGTTGTTGTTTATTTGACGTTGTTGTTATTGTTGTTGTTGTTTATTTGACGTTGTTGTTGTTTAATTGACGTTGTTGTTGTTGTTTATTTGACGTTGTTGTTGTTGTTGTTTATTTGACGTTGTTGTTGTTGTTGTTGTTTACTTGACGGTGTTGTTGTGGTTGTTTATTTGACGTTGTTGTTGTTGTTGACGTTGTTGTTATTGTTGTTGTTGTTGTTTATTTTTCGTTTTTGTTGTTGTTGATGTTGTTGTTGTTTTTGTAGTTGTTTATTTGACGTTGTTGTTGTTGTTTATTTGACGTTGTTGTTGTTGTTGTTGTTTATTTGACGTTGTTGTTGTTGTTGTTATTGTTGTTGTTGTTTATTTGACGTTGTTATTGTTATTTATTTGACGTTGTTGTTGTTGTTGTTTATTTGATGTTGTTGTTGTTGTTGTTATTTATTTGACGTTGTTGTTGTTGTTGTTGTTTATTTGACGTTGTTGTTGTTGTTTATTTGACGTTGTTGTTGTTGTTGTTGTTGTTTATTTGACGTTGTTGTTATTTATTTGACGTTGTTGTTATTTATTTGACGTTGTTGTTGTTGTTGTTTATTTGACATTGTTGTTGTTGTTGTTTATTTGACGTTGTTGTTGTTGTTTATTTGACGTTGTTGTTGTTGTTGTTGTTTATTTGACGTTGTTGGTGTTTATTTGACGTAGTTGTTGTTGTTGACGTTGTTGTTGTTATTGTTTGTTTATTTAAGGATTTTGTTGTTGTTGTTGTTGTTGTTTACTTGATGTTGTTGTTGTTGTTTATTTGACGTTGTTGTTGCTATTTATTTGACGATATTATTGTTGTTGTTGTTTTTTTGATGTTGTTGTTGTTGTTTATTTGACGTTGTTATTGTTGTTGTTGTTGTTATTTATTTGACATTGTTGTTGTTGTTGTTCATTTGACGTTGTTGTTGTTGTTTATTTGACGTTGTTGTTGTTGTTTATTTGACATTGTTTTTGTCATTGTTTTTGTTGTTTATTTGACGTTGTTATTGTTGTTGTTTATTTGACGTTGTTGTTGTTGTTGTTTATTTGAAGTTGTTGTTGTTGTTGACGTTGTTGTTGTTGTTTATTTGACGTTGTTGTTATTGTTGTTGTTGTTTATTTGACGTTGTTGTTGTTGTTGACGTTGTTGTTGTTATTTATTTGACGTTTTTGTTGTTGTTGTTATTGTTGTTATTGTTGTTTATTTGACGTTGTTGTTGTTGTTGTTATTTATTTGACGTTGTTGTTGTTGTTTATTTAACATTGTTGTTGTTGTTATTGTGTATTTGACGTTGTTGTTGTTGTTTATTTGACGTTGTTGTTGTTGTTTATTTGAAGTTGTTTTAGTTGTTGTTGTTTATTTGACGTTGTTGTTGTTGTTTATTTGACGTTGTTGTTGTTGACATTGTTGTTGTTGTTTATTTGACGTAGTTGTTGTTGTTGACGTTGTTGTTGTTGTTGTTGTTTATTTGACGTTTTTGTTGTTGTTGATGTTGTTGTTGTTGTTGTTTATTTGACGTTGTTGTTGTTTATTTGACGTTGTTGTTGTTGTTATTGTTGTTGTTTATTTGACGTTGTTGTTGTTGTTGTTTATTTGATGTTGTTGTTGATGTTTATTTGACATTGTTGTTGTTGTTGACGTTGTTGTTGTTGTTGTTTATTTGACATTGTTGTTGTTGTTGTTGTTGTTTATTTGACGTTATTGTTGTTGCTTATTTGACGTAGTTGTTGTTGTTGACGTTGTTGTTGTTGTTTATTTGACGTTTTTGTTGTTGTTGATGTTGTTGTTGTTGTTTATTTGACGTTGTTGTTATTGTCTATTTGACGTTGTTGTTGTTGTTGTTGTTTATTTGACGTTGTTGTTGTTATTATTGTTGTTGTTTATTTGACGTTGTTATGGTTGTTTATTTGATGTTGTTGTTGTTGTTGTTTATTTGACGTTGGTGTTATTGTTGTTTATTTGACGTTGTTGTTGTTGTTATTTATTTGACGTTGTTGTTGTTGTTATTGTTGATTAGACGTTGTTGTTGTTGTTGTTGTTTATTTGACGTTGTTATTGTTGTTTATTTGACGTTGTTGTTATTGTTGTTGTTTATTTGACGTTGTAATTGTTGTTTATTGGACGTTGTTGTTGACGTTGTTGTTGTTGTTGTTTATTTGACGTTGTTGTTGTTGACGTTGTTGTTGTTGTTATTGTTATTTATTTGACGTTGTTGTTGTTGTTTATTTGACGTTGTTGTTGTTGTTTATTTGACGTTGTTGTTGTTGTTTATTTGACATTGTTGTTGTTGTTATTGTTTATTTGACATTGTTGTTGTTTATTTGACGTTGTTGTTGTTGTTGTTGACGTTGTTGTTGTTGTTGTTGTTGTTGTTTATTTGACGTTGTTGTTGTTGTTTATTATTTGACGTTGTTGTTGTTGTTGTTGTTTATTTGACGTTGTTGTTGTTGTTGTTTACTTGACGTTGTTGTTGTTGTTTATTTGATGTTGTTGTTGTTGTTTATTTGACGTTGTTGTTGTTGTTGTTTATTTGACGTTTTTGTTGTTGTTGATGTTGTGGTTGTTTTTGTAGTTGTTTATTTGACGTTGTTGTTGTTGTTGTTTATTTGACGTTGTTGTTGTTGTTGTTGTTTATTTGACGTTGTTGTAGTTGTTATTGTTGTTGTTGTTGTTGTTTATTTGACGTTGTTGTTGTTGTTGTTTATTTGACGTTGTTGTATTTGTTGTTGTTTATTTGACGTTGTTGTTGTTTATTTGATGTTGTTGTTGTTTATTTGATGTTGTTGTTGTTTATTTGACGTTTTTGTTGTTGTTGATGTTGTTGTTGTTGTTTATTTGACGTTGTTGTTGTTTATTTGACGTTGTTGTTGTTGTTATTGTTGTTGTTTATTTGACGTTGTTGTTGTTGTTTATTTGATGTTGTTGCTGATGTTTATTTGACATTGTTGTTGTTGTTGACGTTGTTGTTGTTGTTGTTGTTTATTTGACATTGTTGTTGTTGTTGTTTATTTGACGTTGTTGTTGTTGTTTATTTGACGTAGTTGTTGTTGATGTTGTTGTTGTTGTTGTTTATTTGACGTTTTTGTTGTTGTTGATGTTGTTGTTGTTGTTTATTTGGCGTTGTTGTTATTGTCTATTTGACGTTGTAGTTGTTGTTGTTTATTTGACGTTGTTGTTGTTGTTATTGTTGTTGTTTATTTGACGTTGTTATTGTTGTTTATTTGATGTTGTTGTTGTTGTTGTTTATTTGACGTTGGTGTTGTTGTTGTTTATTTGACGTTGTTGTTGCTGTTATTTATTTGACGTTGTTGTTGTTATTGTTTATTAGAGGTTGTTGTTGTTGTTGTTGTTTATTTGACGTTGTTATTGTTGTTTATTTGACGTTGTTGTTATTGTTGTTGTTTATTTGACGTTGTTGTTGTTATTTATTGGACGTTGTTGTTGTTGTTGACGTTGTTGTTGTTGTTGTTTATTTGACGTTGTTGTTGTTTACTTGACGGTGTTGTTGTGGTTGTTTATTTGACGTTGTTGTTGTTGTTGACGTTGTTGTTATTGTTGTTGTTGTTTATTTTTCGTTTTTGTTGTTGTTGATGTTGTTGTTGTTTTTGTAGTTGTTTATTTGACGTTGTTGTTGTTTATTTGACGTTGTTGTTGTTGTTGTTGTTTATTTGACGTTGTTGTTGTTGTTGTTATTGTTGTTGTTGTTTATTTGACGTTGTTATTGTTATTTATTTGACGTTGTTGTTGTTGTTGTTTATTTGATGTTGTTGTTGTTGTTGTTATTTATTTGACGTTGTTGTTGTTGTTGTTGTTTATTTGACGTTGTTGTTGTTGTTTATTTGACGTTGTTGTTGTTGTTGTTTATTTGACGTTGTTGTTATTTATTTGACGTTGTTGTTATTTATTTGACGTTGTTGTTGTTGTTGTTGTTTATTTGACTTTGTTGTTGTTGTTGTTGTTTATTTGACGTTGTTGTTGTTGTTTATTTGACGTTGTTGTTGTTGTTGTTGTTTATTTGACGTTGTTGGTGTTTATTTGACGTAGTTGTTGTTGTTGACGTTGTTGTTGTTATTGTTTGTTTATTTAAGGATTTTGTTGTTGTTGTTGTTGTTGTTTACTTGATGTTGTTGTTGTTGTTGTTTATTTGACGTTGTTGTTGCTATTTATTTGACGATATTATTGTTGTTGTTGTTTTTTGATGTTGTTGTTGTTGTTTATTTGACGTTGTTATTGTTGTTATTTATTTGACATTGTTGTTGTTGTTGTTGTTGTTCATTTGACGTTGTTGTTGTTGTTTATTTGACGTTGTTGTTGTTGTTTATTTGACATTGTTTTTGTCATTGTTTTTGTTGTTTATTTGACGTTGTTATTGTTGTTGTTTATTTGACGTTGTTGTTGTTGTTGTTTATTTGAAGTTGTTGTTGTTGTTGACGTTGTTGTTGTTGTTTATTTGACGTTGTTGTTATTGTTGTTGTTGTTTATTTGACGTTGTTGTTGTTGTTGACGTTGTTGTTGTTGTTATTTATTTGACGTTTTTGTTGTTGTTGTTATTGTTGTTATTGTTGTTTATTTGACGTTGTTGTTGTTGTTGTTATTTATTTGACGTTGTTGTTGTTGTTTATTTAACATTGTTGTTGTTGTTATTGTGTATTTGACGTTGTTGTTGTTGTTTATTTGACGTTGTTGTTGTTGTTTATTTGAAGTTGTTTTAGTTGTTGTTGTTTATTTGACGTTGTTGTTGTTGTTTATTTGACGTTGTTGTTGTTGACATTGTTGTTGTTGTTTATTTGACGTAGTTGTTGTTGTTGACGTTGTTGTTGTATTGTTGTTTATTTGACGTTTTTGTTGTTGTTGATGTTGTTGTTGTTGTTTATTTGACGTTGTTGTTGTTTATTTGACGTTGTTGTTGTTGTTATTGTTGTTGTTTATTTGACGTTGTTGTTGTTGTTGTTTATTTGATGTTGTTGTTGATGTTTATTTGACATTGTTGTTGTTGTTGACGTTGTTGTTGTTGTTGTTTATTTGACATTGTTGTTGTTGTTGTTGTTGTTTATTTGACGTTGTTGTTGTTGCTTATTTGACGTAGTTGTTGTTATTGACGTTGTTGTTGTTGTTGTTTATTTGACGTTTTTGTTGTTGTTGATGTTGTTGTTGTTGTTTATTTGACGTTGTTGTTATTGTCTATTTGACGTTGTTGTTGTTGTTGTTGTTGTTTATTTGACGTTGTTGTTGTTATTATTGTTGTTGTTTATTTGACGTTGTTATGGTTGTTTATTTGATGTTGTTGTTGTTGTTTATTTGACGTTGGTGTTATTGTTGTTTATTTGACGTTGTTGTTGTTGTTATTTATTTGACGTTGTTGTTGTTGTTATTGTTGATTAGGCGTTGTTGTTGTTGTTGTTTATTTGACATTGTTATTGTTGTTTATTTGACGTTGTTGTTATTGTTGTTGTTTATTTGACGTTGTAATTGTTGTTTATTGGACGTTGTTGTTGACGTTGTTGTTGTTGTTGTTTATTTGACGTTGTTGTTGTTGACGTTGTTGTTGTTGTTGTTATTGTTATTTATTTGACGTTGTTGTTGTTGTTTATTTGACGTTGTTGTTGTTGTTGTTTATTTGACGTTGTTGTTGTTGTTTATTTGACATTGTTGTTGTTGTTATTGTTTATTTGACATTGTTGTTGTTTATTTGACGTTGTTGTTGTTGTTGTTGACGTTGTTGTTGTTGTTGTTGTTGTTGTTTATTTGACGTTGTTGTTGTTGTTTATTATTTGACGTTGTTGTTGTTGTTGTTGTTGTTTATTTGACGTTGTTGTTGTTGTTGTTTACTTGACGTTGTTGTTGTTGTTTATTTGATGTTGTTGTTGTTGTTTATTTGACGGTGTTGTTGTTGTTGTTTATTTGACGTTTTTGTTGTTGTTGATGTTGTGGTTGTTTTTGTAGTTGTTTATTTGACGTTGTTGTTGTTGTTGTTTATTTGACGTTGTTGTTGTTGTTGTTGTTTATTTGACGTTGTTGTAGTTGTTATTGTTGTTGTTGTTGTTGTTTATTTGACGTTGTTGTTGTTGTTGTTTATTTGACGTTGTTGTATTTGTTGTTGTTTATTTGACGTTGTTGTTGTTTATTTGATGTTGTTGTTGTTTATTTGATGTTGTTGTTGTTTATTTGACGTTTTTGTTGTTGTTGTTGATGTTGTTGTTGTTGTTTATTTGACGTTGTTGTTGTTTATTTGACGTTGTTGTTGTTGTTTATTTGACGTTGTTGTTGTTGTTTATTTGATGTTGTTGCTGATGTATATTTGACATTGTTGTTGTTGTTGACGTTGTTGTTGTTGTTGTTGTTTATTTGACATTGTTGTTGTTGTTGTTTATTTGACGTTGTTGTTGTTGTTTATTTGACGTAGTTGTTGTTGTTGATGTTGTTGTTGTTGTTGTTTATTTGACGTTTTTGTTGTTGTTGATGTTGTTGTTGTTGTTTATTTGGCGTTGTTGTTATTGTCTATTTGACGTTGTAGTTGTTGTTGTTTATTTGACGTTGTTGTTGTTGTTATTGTTGTTGTTTATTTGACGTTGTTATTGTTGTTTATTTGATGTTGTTGTTGTTGTTGTTTATTTGACGTTGGTGTTGTTGTTGTTTATTTGACGTTGTTGTTGCTGTTATTTATTTGACGTTGTTGTTGTTGTTATTGTTTATTAGAGGTTGTTGTTGTTGATGTTGTTGTTTATTTGACGTTGTTATTGTTGTTTATTTGACGTTGTTGTTATTGTTGTTGTTTATTTGACGTTGTTGTTGTTGTTTATTGGACGTTGTTGTTGTTGTTGACGTTGTTGTTGTTGTTTATTTGACGTTGTTGTTGTTGACGTTGTTGTTGTTGTTATTGTTATTTATTTGACGTTGTTGTTGTTGTTGTTGTTGTTTATTTGACGTTGTTGTTGTTTATTTGACGTTGTTGTTGTTGTTTATTTGACATTGTTGTTGTTGTTGTTATTGTTTATTTGACATTGTTGTTGTTTATTTGACGTTGTTGTTGTTTATTTGACGTAGTTGTTGTTGTTGACGTTGTTGTTGTTGTTGTTATTGTTTGTTTATTTAAGGATTTTGTTGTTGTTGTTGTTGTTGTTTACTTGATGTTGTTGTTGTTGTTGTTGTTTATTTGACGTTGTTGTTGTTGTTTTTGTTGTTTATTTGACGTTGTTGTAGTTGTTTATTTGACGTTGTTGTTGCTATTTATTTGACGATATTATTGTTGTTGTTGTTTATTTGACGTTGTTGTTGTTTATTTGACGTTGTTGTTGTTGTTGTTATTTATTTGACATTATTGTTGTTGTTGTTCATGTGACGTTGTTGTTGTTGTTTATTTGACGTTGTTGTTGTTGTTTATTTGACATTGTTTTTGTCATTGTTTTTGTTGTTTATTTGACGTTGTTATTGTTGTTATTTATTTGACGTTGTTGTTGTTGTTTATTTGACGTTGTTGTTGTTGTTGACGTTGTTGTTGTTGTTGTTTATTTGACGTTGTTGTTATTGTTGTTGTTGTTTATTTGACGTTGTTGTTGTTTAATTGACGTTGTTGTTGTTGTTGTTTATTTGACGTTGTTGTTGTTGTTGTTTATTTGACGTTGTTGTTGTTGTTGTTTACTTGACGGTGTTGTTGTGGTTGTTTATTTGACGTTGTTGTTGTTGTTGACGTTGTTGTTATTGTTGTTGTTGTTGTTTATTTTTCGTTTTTGTGGTTGTTGATGTTGTTGTTGTTTTTGTAGTTGTTTATTTGACGTTGTTGTTGTTTATTTGACGTTGTTGTTGTTGTTGTTTATTTGACGTTGTTGTTGTTGTTATTGTTGTTGTTGTTTATTTGACGTTGTTATTGTTATTTATTTGACGTTGTTGTTGTTGTTGTTTATTTGATGTTGTTGTTGTTGTTGTTGTTATTTATTTGACGTTGTTGTTGTTGTTGTTTATTTGACGTTGTTGTTGTTGTTGTTTATTTGACGTTGTTGTTGTTGTTGTTGTTGTTGTTTATTTGACGTTGTTGTTATTTATTTGACGTTGTTGTTATTTATTTGACGTTGTTGTTGTTGTTGTTTATTTGACATTGTTGTTGTTGTTGTTGTTTATTTGACGTTGTTGTTGTTGTTTATTTGACGTTGTTGTTGTTGTTGTTGTTTATTTGACGTTGTTGGTGTTTATTTGACGTAGTTGTTGTTGTTGACGTTGTTGTTGTTATTGTTTGTTTATTTAAGGATTTTGTTGTTGTTGTTGTTGTTGTTGTTTACTTGATGTTGTTGTTGTTGTTTATTTGACGTTGTTGTTGCTATTTATTTGACGATATTATTGTTGTTGTTGTTTATTTGATGTTGTTGTTGTTGTTTATTTGACGTTGTTATTGTTGTTGTTGTTGTTATTTATTTGACATTGTTGTTGTTGTTGTTGTTCATTTGACGTTGTTGTTGTTGTTTATTTGACGTTGTTGTTGTTGTTGTTGTTTATTTGACATTGTTTTTGTCATTGTTTTTGTTGTTTATTTGACGTTGTTATTGTTGTTGTTTATTTGACGTTGTTGTTGTTGTTTATTTGAAGTTGTTGTTGTTGTTGACGTTGTTGTTGTTGTTTATTTGACGTTGTTGTTATTGTTGTTGTTGTTTATTTGACGTTGTTGTTGTTGTTGACGTTGTTGTTGTTGTTATTTATTTGACATTTTTGTTGTTGTTGTTATTGTTGTTATTGTTGTTTATTTGACGTTGTTGTTGTTGTTGTTATTTATTTGACGTTGTTGTTGTTGTTTATTTAACATTGTTGTTGTTGTTATTGTGTATTTGACGTTGTTGTTGTTGTTTATTTGACGTTGTTGTTGTTGTTTATTTGAAGTTGTTTTAGTTGTTGTTGTTTATTTGACGTTGTTGTTGTTGTTGTTTATTTGACGTTGTTGTTGTTGACATTGTTGTTGTTGTTTATTTGACGTAGTTGTTGTTGTTGACGTTGTTGTTGTTGTTGTTGTTTATTTGACGTTTTTGTTGTTGTTGATGTTGTTGTTGTTGTTGTTTATTTGACGTTGTTGTTGTTTATTTGACGTTGTTGTTGTTGTTATTGTTGTTGTTTATTTGACGTTGTTGTTGTTGTTGTTGTTTATTTGATGTTGTTGTTGATGTTTATTTGACATTGTTGTTGTTGTTGACGTTGTTGTTGTTGTTGTTTATTTGACATTGTTGTTGTTGTTGTTGTTTATTTGACGTTGTTGTTGTTGCTTATTTGACGTAGTTGTTGTTGTTCACGTTGTTGTTGTTGTTTATTTGACGTTTTTGTTATTGTTGATGTTGTTGTTGTTGTTTATTTGACGTTGTTGTTATTGTCTATTTGACGTTGTTGTTGTTGTTGTTGTTTATTTGACGTTGTTGTTGTTATTATTGTTGTTGTTTATTTGACGTTGTTATGGTTGTTTATTTGATGTTGTTGTTGTTGTTGTTTATTTGACGTTGGTGTTATTGTTGTTTATTTGACGTTGTTGTTGTTGTTATTTATTTGACGTTGTTGTTGTTGTTATTGTTGATTAGACGTTGTTGTTGTTGTTGTTTATTTGACGTTGTTATTGTTGTTTATTTGACGTTGTTGTTATTGTTGTTGTTTATTTGACGTTGTTGTTGTTGTTTATTGGACGTTGTTGTTGACGTTGTTGTTGTTGTTGTTGTTTATTTGACGTTGTTGTTGTTGACGTTGTTGTTGTTGTTATTGTTATTTATTTGACGTTGTTGTTGTTGTTTATTTGACGTTGTTGTTGTTGTTTATTTGACGTTGTTGTTGTTGTTTATTTGACATTGTTGTTGTTGTTGTTATTGTTTATTTGACATTGTTGTTGTTTATTTGACGTTGTTGTTGTTGTTGTTGACGTTGTTGTTGTTGTTGTTGTTTATTTGACGTTGTTGTTGTTGTTTATTATTTGACGTTGTTGTTGTTGTTGTTGTTGTTTATTTGACGTTGTTGTTGTTGTTGTTGTTTACTTGACGTTGTTGTTGTTGTTTATTTGATGTTGTTGTTGTTGTTTATTTGACGGTGTTGTTGTTGTTGTTAATTTGACGTTATTGTTGTTGTTGATGTTGTGGTTGTTTTTGTAGTTGTTTATTTGACGTTGTTGTTGTTGTTGTTTATTTGACGTTGTTGTTGTTGTTGTTGTTGTTGTTGTTTATTTGACGTTGTTGTAGTTGTTATTGTTGTTGTTGTTGTTGTTTATTTGACGTTGTTGTTGTTGTTGTTTATTTGACGTTGTTGTATTGGTTGTTGTTTATTTGACGTTGTTGTTGTTTATTTGATGTTGTTGTTGTTGTTTATTTGACGTTGTTGTTGTTGTTGTTTATTTGACGTTGTTGTTGTTGTTTATTTGACATTGTTGTTGTTGTTGTTGACGTTGTTGTTGTTGTTTATTTGACATTGTTGTTGTTGTTGGTGGTGGTGGTGTTGTTGTTTATTTGACGTTGTTGTTGTTGTTGTTGTTGTTGTTTATTTGACGTTGTTTTAGTTGTTGTTGTTGTTATTGTTGTTTATTTGGCGTTGTTGTTGTTTATTTGACATTGTTGCTGTTGACATTGTTGTTGTTGTTGTTGTTTATTTGACGTAGTTGTTGTTGTTGACGTTGTTGTTGTTGTTGTTTATTTGACGTTTTTGTTTTTGTTGATGTTGTTGTTGTTTTTGTTTATTTGACGGTGTTGTTGTTGTTTATTTGACGTTGTTGTTGTTATTGTTGTTGTTTATTTGACGTTCATGCTGTTGTTGTTTATTTGATGTTGTTGTTGTTGTTTATTTGACATTGTTGTTGTTGTTGACGTTGTTGTTGTTGTTGTTTATTTGATGTTGTTGTTGTTGTTTATTTGACATTGTTGTTGTTGTTGACGTTGTTGTTGTTGTTGTTGTTTATTTGACATTGTTGTTGTTGTTGTTGTTGTTGACGTTGTTGGTGTTGTTGTTTACTTGACGTTGTTGTTATTGTTGTTGTTTATTTGATGTTGTTTTAGTTGTTGTTTATTTGACGTTGTTGTTGTTGTTTATTTGATATTGTTGTTGTTATTGACGTTGTTGTTGTTGTTGTTGTTGTTGTTTATTTGACATTGTTGTTGTTGTTGACGTTGTTGGTGTTGTTGTTTATTTGACGTTGTTATTGTTGTTGTTGTTGTTTATTTGACGTTGTTTTAGTTGTTATTGTTTATTTGACATTGTTGTTGTTGTTTATTCGACGTTGTTATTGTTGACATTGTTGTTGTTGTTGTTTATTTGACGTTGTTGTTGTTGTTTATTTGACTTAGTTGTTGTTGTTGACATTATTGTTGTTGTTGTTGTTGTTTATTTGACATTTTTGTTGTTGTTGACGTTGTTGTTGTTGCTGCTTATTTGACGTTGTTATTGTTGTTGCTGTTGTTTATTCGACGTTGTTGTTGTCGTTGTTGTTGTTTATTTGACGTTGTTGTTGTTGATGTTGTTTATTTGACGTTGTTGTTGTTGTTGTTGTTATTTATTTAACATTGTTGTTGTTGTTTATTTGACGTTGTTGTTGTTTATTTGACGTTGTTGTTTATTTAACGTTGTTGTTATTGTTGTTGTTTATTTGACGTTGTTGTTGTTGTTTATTTGACATTGTTGTTGTTGTTGACGTTGTTGTTGTTTATTTGACATTGTTGTTATTGTCGTTGTTGTTTATTTGACGTAGTTGTTGTTGTTGACGTTGTTGTCGTTGTTGTTTATTTGACGTTTTTGTTGTTGTTGTTGTTGATGTTGTTGTTGTTGTTTATTTGACGTTGTTGTTGTTTATTTGACGTTGTTGTTGTTGTTATTGTTGTTGTTTATTTGACGTTGTTGTTGTTGTTTATTTGATGTTGTTGCTGATGTTTATTTGACATTGTTGTTATTGTTGACGTTGTGGTTGTTGTTGTTGTTGTTTATTTGACATTGTTGTTGTTGTTGTTTATTTGACGTTGTTGTTGTTGTTTATTTGACGTAGTTGTTGTTGTTGATGTTGTTGTTGTTGTTGTTGTTTATTTGACGTTTTTGTTGTTGTTGATGTTGTTGTTGTTGTTTATTTGACGTTGTTGTTATTGTCTATTTGACGTTGTAGTTGTTGTTGTTTATTTGACGTTGTTGTTGTTGTTTATTTGACGTTGTTATTGTTGTTTATTTGATGTTGTTGTTGTTGTTTATTTGACGTTGGTGTTGTTGTTGTTTATTTGACGTTGTTGTTGCTGTTATTTATTTGACGTTGTTGTTGTTGTTATTGTTTATTAGAGGTTGTTGTTGTTGTTGTTGTTGTTTATTTGACGTTGTTATTGTTGTTTATTTGACGTTGTTGTTATTGTTGTTGTTTATTTGACGTTGTTGTTGTTGTTTATTGGACGTTGTTGTTGTTGTTTATTTGACGTTGTTGTTGTTGACGTTGTT
Source organism: Vicia faba (assembly GCA_948472305.1). Classification (NCBI taxonomy): domain Eukaryota; kingdom Viridiplantae; phylum Streptophyta; class Magnoliopsida; order Fabales; family Fabaceae; genus Vicia; species Vicia faba. The sequence goes on along the minus strand of OX451739.1, from coordinate 314,495,023 downwards.
GTTGTTGTTATTGTTATTTATTTGACGTTGTTGTTGTTGTTGTTTATTTGACGTTGTTGTTGTTTATTTGACGTTGTTGTTGTTGTTTATTTGACATTGTTGTTGTTGTTGTTATTGTTTATTTGACATTGTTGTTGTTTATTTGACGTTGTTGTTGTTTATTTGACGTAGTTGTTGTTGTTGACGTTGTTGTTGTTGTTATTGTTTGTTTATTTAAGGATTTTGTTGTTGTTGTTGTTGTTTACTTGATGTTGTTGTTGTTGTTGTTTATTTGACGTTGTTGTTGTTGACGTTGTTGTTGTTGTTTTTGTTGTTTATTTGACGTTGTTGTAGTTGTTTATTTGACGTTGTTGTTGTTCTTGTTGTTGTTGCTATTTATTTGACGATATTATTGTTGTTGTTGTTTATTTGACGTTGTTGTTTATTTATTTGACATTGTTGTTGTTGTTGTTATTTATTTGACATTATTGTTGTTGTTGTTCATGTGACGTTGTTGTTGTTGTTTATTTAACGTTGTTGTTGTTGTTTATTTGACATTGTTTTTGTCATTGATTTTGTTGTTTATTTGACGTTATTATTGTTGTTATTTATTTGACGTTGTTGTTGTTGTTTATTTGACGTTGTTGTTGTTGTTGACGTTGTTGTTGTTGTTTATTTGACGTTGTTGTTATTGTTGTTGTTGTTTATTTGACGTTGTTGTTGTTTATTTGACGTTGTTGTTGTTGTTGTTTATTTGACGTTGTTGTTGTTGTTGTTGTTTATTTGACGTTGTTGTTGTTGTTGTTGTTGTTGTTTATTTGACGGTGTTGTTGTGGTTGTTTATTTGACGTTGTTGTTGTTGCTGACGTTGTTGTTATTGTTGTTGTTGTTGTTTATTTTTCGTTTTTGTTGTTGTTGATGTTGTTGTTGTTTTTGTAGTTGTTTATTTGACGTTGTTGTTGTTTATTTGACGTTGTTGTTGTTGTTGTTTATTTGACGTTGTTGTTGTTGTTGTTGTTGTTATTGTTGTTGTTGTTGTTGTTTATTTGACGTTGTTATTGTTATTTATTTGACGTTGTTGTTGTTGTTGTTTATTTGATGTTGTTATTGTTGTTGTTATTTATTTGACGTTGTTGTTGTTGTTGTTTATTTGACGTTGTTGTTGTTGTTGTTTATTTGACGTTGTTGTTGTTGTTGTTTATTTGACGTTGTTGTTATTTATTTGACGTTGTTGTTATTTATTTGACGTTGTTGTTGTTGTTGTTGTTGTTTATTTGACATTGTTGTTGTTGTTGTTGTTTATTTGACGTTGTTGTTGTTGTTGTTTATTTGACATTGTTGTTGTTGTTGTTTACTTGACGTTGTTGGTGTTTATTTGACGTAGTTGTTGTTGTTGACGTTGTTGTTGTTGTTATTGTTTGTTTATTTAAGGATTTTGTTGTTGTTGTTGTTGTTGTTTACTTGATGTTGTTGTTGTTGTTGTTGTTTATTTGACGTTGTTGTTGCTATTTATTTGACGATATTATTGTTGTTGTTGTTTATTTGATGTTGTTGTTGTTGTTTATTTGACGTTGTTATTGTTGTTGTTGTTGTTATTTATTTGACATTGTTGTTGTTGTTGTTGTTCATTTGACGTTGTTGTTGTTGTTTATTTGACGTTGTTGTTGTTGTTGTTTATTTGACATTGTTTTTGTTATTTATTTGACGTTGTTATTGTTGTTGTTTATTTGACGTTGTTGTTGTTGTTTATTTCAAGTTGTTGTTGTTGTTGACGTTGTTGTTGTTGTTTATTTGACGTTGTTGTTATTGTTGTTGTTGTTTATTTGACGTTGTTGTTGTTGTTGACGTTGTTGTTGTTGTTATTTATTTGACGTTTTTGTTGTTGTTGTTATTGTTGTTATTGTTGTTTATTTGACGTTGTTGTTGTTGTTGTTATTTATTTGACGTTGTTGTTGTTGTTTATTTAACATTGTTGTTGTTGTTATTGTGTATTTGACGTTGTTGTTGTTGTTTATTTGACGTTGTTGTTGTTGTTGTTGTTTATTTGAAGTTATTTTAGTTGTTGTTGTTTATTTGACGTTGTTGTTGTTGTTTATTTGACGTTGTTGTTGTTGACATTGTTGTTGTTGTTTATTTGACGTAGTTGTTGTTGTTGACGTTGTTGTTGTTGTTGTTGTTTATTTGACGTTTTTGTTGTTGTTGATGTTGTTGTTGTTGTTGTTGTTGTTTATTTGACGTTGTTGTTGTTTATTTGACGTTGTTGTTGTTGTTGTTTATTTGATGTTGTTGTTGATGTTTATTTGACATTGTTGTTGTTGTTGACGTTGTTGTTGTTGTTGTTGTTTATTTGACATTGTTGTTGTTGTTGTTGTTTATTTGACGTTGTTGTTGTTGCTTATTTGACGTAGTTGTTGTTGTTGACGTTGTTGTTGTTGTTGTTTATTTGACGTTTTTGTTGTTGTTGATGTTGTTGTTGTTGTTTATTTGACGTTGTTGTTATTGTCTATTTGACGTTGTTGTTGTTGTTGTTTATTTGACGTTGTTGTTGTTATTATTGTTGTTGTTTATTTGACGTTGTTATGGTTGTTTATTTGATGTTGTTGTTGTTGTTGTTTATTTGACGTTGGTGTTATTGTTGTTTATTTGACGTTGTTGTTGTTGTTATTTATTTGACGTTGTTGTTGTTGTTATTGTTGATTAGACGTTGTTGTTGTTGTTGTTTATTTGACGTTGTTATTGTTGTTTATTTGACGTTGTTGTTATTGTTGTTGTTTATTTGACGTTGTTGTTGTTGTTTATTGGACGTTGTTGTTGACGTTGTTGTTGTTGTTTATTTGACGTTGTTGTTGTTGACGTTGTTGTTATTGTTATTGTTATTTATTTGACGTTGTTGTTGTTGTTTATTTGACGTTGTTGTTGTTGTTTATTTGACGTTGTTGTTGTTTATTTGACATTGTTGTTGTCGTTGTTATTGTTTATTTGACATTGATGTTGTTTATTTGACGTTGTTGTTGTTGTTGTTGTTGACGTTGTTGTTGTTGTTGTTGTTTATTTGACGTTGTTGTTGTTGTTTATTATTTGACGTTGTTGTTGTTGTTGTTGTTGTTGTTGTTTATTTAACGTTGTTGTTGTTGTTGTTTACTTGACGTTGTTGTTGTTGTTTATTTGATGTTGTTGTTGTTGTTTATTTGACGGTGGTGTTGTTGTTGTTTATTTGACGTTTTTGTTGTTGTTGATGTTGTTGTTGTTTTTGTAGTTGTTTATTTGACGTTGTTGTTGTTGTTGTTTATTTGACGTTGTTGTTGTTGTTGTTTATTTGACGTTGTTGTAGTTGTTATTGTTGTTGTTGTTGTTGTTTATTTGACGTTGTTGTTGTTGTTGTTTATTTGACGTTGTTGTATTTGTTGTTGTTTATTTGACGTTGTTGTTGTTTATTTGATGTTGTTGTTGTTGTTTATTTGACGTTGTTGTTGTTGTTGTTTATTTGACGTTGTTGTTGTTGTTTATTTGACATTGTTGTTGTTGTTGTTGACGTTGTTGTTGTTGTTTATTTGACATTGTTGTTGTTGTTGGTGGTGGTGGTGTTGTTGTTTATTTGACGTTGTTGTTGTTGTTGTTGTTTATTTGACGTTATTTTAGTTGTTGTTGTTGTTGTTATTGTTGTTTATTTGGCGTTGTTGTTGTTTATTTGACATTGTTGCTGTTGACATTGTTGTTGTTGTTGTTTATTTGACGTAGTTGTTGTTGTTGACGTTGTTGTTGTTGTTTATTTGACGTTTTTGTTTTTGTTGATGTTGTTGTTGTTTTTGTTTATTTGACGGTGTTGTTATTGTTTATTTGACGTTGTTGTTGTTATTGTTGTTGTTTATTTGACGTTCATGCTGTTGTTGTTTATTTGATGTTGTTGTTGTTGTTTATTTGACATTGTTGTTGTTGTTGACGTTGTTGTTGTTGTTGTTTATTTGATGTTGTTGTTGTTGTTTATTTGACATTGTTGTTGTTGTTGACGTTGTTGTTGTTGTTGTTGTTTATTTGACATTGTTGTTGTTGTTGTTGTTGACGTTGTTGGTGTTGTTGTTTACTTGACGTTGTTGTTATTGTTGTTGTTTATTTGATGTTGTTTTAGTTGTTGTTTATTTGACGTTGTTGTTGTTGTTTATTTGATATTGTTGTTGTTATTGACGTTGTTGTTGTTGTTGTTGTTGTTGTTTATTTGACATTGTTGTTGTTGTTGACGTTGTTGGTGTTGTTGTTTATTTGACGTTGTTATTGTTGTTGTTGTTATTGTTTATTTGACGTTGTTTTAGTTGTTATTGTTTATTTGACATTGTTGTTGTTGTTTATTCGACGTTGTTATTGTTGACATTGTTGTTGTTGTTTATTTGACGTTGTTGTTGTTGTTTATTTGACTTAGTTGTTGTTGTTGACATTATTGTTGTTGTTCTTGTTGTTTATTTGACATTTTTGTTGTTGTTGACGTTGTTGTTGTTGTTGCTTATTTGACGTTGTTATTGTTGTTGCTGTTGTTTATTTGACGTTGTTGTTGTCGTTGTTGTTGTTTATTTGACGTTGTTGTTGTTGTTGATGTTGTTTATTTGACGTTGTTATTGTTGTTGTTTATTTGACGTTGTTGTTGTTGTTTATTTGACGTTGTTGTTGTTGTTTATTTGACATTGTTTTTGTCATTGTTTTTGTTGTTTATTTGACGTTATTATTGTTGTTGTTGTTTATTTGACGTTGTTGTTGTTTATTTGACGTTGTTGTTGTTGTTGTTGTTATTTATTTGACATTATTGTTGTTGTTGTTCATGTGACGTTGTTGTTGTTGTTTATTTGACGTTGTTGTTGTTGTTTATTTGACATTGTTTTTGTCATTGTTTTTGTTGTTTATTTGACGTTATTATTGTTGTTATTTATTTGACGTTGTTGTTGTTGTTTATTTGACGTTGTTGTTGTTGTTGACGTTGTTGTTGTTGTTTATTTGACGTTGTTGTTATTGTTGTTGTTGTTGTTTATTTGACGTTGTTGTTGTTTATTTGACGTTGTTATTGTTGTTGTTTATTTGACGTTGTTGTTGTTGTTGTTGTTTATTTGACGTTGTTGTTGTTGTTTATTTGACGGTGTTGTTGTGGTTGTTTATTTGACGTTGTTGTTGTTGCTGACGTTGTTGTTATTGTTGTTGTTGTTGTTTATTTTTTGTTTTTGTTGTTGTTGATGTTGTTGTTGTTTTTGTAGTTGTTTATTTGACGTTGTTGTTGTTTATTTGACGTTGTTGTTGTTGTTGTTTATTTGACGTTGTTGTTGTTGTTGTTATTGTTGTTGTTGTTGTTGTTTATTTGACGTTGTTATTGTTATTTATTTGACGTTGTTGTTGTTGTTGTTGTTTATTTGATGTTGTTATTGTTGTTGTTATTTATTTGACGTTGTTGTTGTTGTTTATTTGACGTTGTTGTTGTTGTTGTTGTTTATTTGACGTTGTTGTTGTTGTTGTTTATTTGACGTTGTTGTTATTTATTTGACGTTGTTGTTGTTGTTGTTTATTTGACATTGTTGTTGTTGTTGTTTATTTGACGTTGTTGTTGTTGTTTATTTGACGTTGTTGTTGTTGTTGTTTATTTGACGTTGTTGGTGTTTATTTGACGTAGTTGTTGTTGTTGACGTTGTTGTTGTTGTTATTGTTTGTTTATTTAAGGATTTTGTTGTTGTTGTTGTTGTTGTTTACTTGATGTTGTTGTTGTTGTTGTTGTTTATTTGACGTTGTTGTTGCTATTTATTTGACGATATTATTGTTGTTGTTGTTTATTTGATGTTGTTGTTGTTGTTTATTTGACGTTGTTATTGTTGTTGTTGTTGTTATTTATTTGACATTGTTGTTGTTGTTGTTGTTCATTTGACGTTGTTGTTGTTATTTATTTGACGTTGTTGTTGTTGTTGTTGTTGTTTATTTGACATTGTTTTTGTCATTGTTTTTGTTATTTATTTGACGTTGTTATTGTTGTTGTTTATTTGACGTTGTTGTTGTTGTTGTTTATTTGAAGTTGTTGTTGTTGTTGACGTTGTTGTTGTTGTTTATTTGACGTTGTTGTTATTGTTGTTGTTGTTTATTTGACGTTGTTGTTGTTGTTGACGTTGTTGTTGTTGTTATTTATTTGACGTTTTTGTTGTTGTTGTTATTGTTGTTATTGTTGTTTATTTGACGTTGTTGTTGTTGTTGTTATTTATTTGACGTTGTTGTTGTTGTTTATTTAACATTGTTGTTGTTGTTATTGTGTATTTGACGTTGTTGTTGTTGTTTATTTGACGTTGTTGTTGTTGTTGTTGTTGTTGTTTATTTGAAGTTATTTTAGTTGTTGTTGTTTATTTGACGTTGTTGTTGTTGTTTATTTGACGTTGTTGTTGTTGACATTGTTGTTGTTGTTTATTTGACGTAGTTGTTGTTGTTGACGTTGTTGTTGTTGTTGTTGTTGTTTATTTGACGTTTTTGTTGTTGTTGATGTTGTTGTTGTTGTTTATTTGACGTTGTTGTTGTTTATTTGACGTTGTTGTTGTTGTTATTGTTGTTGTTTATTTGACGTTGTTGTTGTTGTTGTTTATTTGATGTTGTTGTTGATGTTTATTTGACATTGTTGTTGTTGTTGACGTTGTTGTTGTTGTTGTTGTTTATTTGACATTGTTGTTGTTGTTGTTGTTTATTTGACGTTGTTGTTGTTGCTTATTTGACGTAGTTGTTGTTGTTGACGTTGTTGTTGTTGTTGTTTATTTGACGTTTTTGTTGTTGTTGATGTTGTTGTTGTTGTTTATTTGACGTTGTTGTTATTGTCTATTTGACGTTGTTGTTGTTGTTGTTGTTTATTTGACGTTGTTGTTGTTATTATTGTTGTTGTTTATTTGACGTTGTTATGGTTGTTTATTTGATGTTGTTGTTGTTGTTGTTGTTTATTTGACGTTGGTGTTATTGTTGTTTATTTGACGTTGTTGTTGTTATTTATTTGACGTTGTTGTTGTTGTTATTGTTGATTAGACGTTGTTGTTGTTGTTGTTGTTTATTTGACGTTGTTGTTGTTGACGTTGTTGTTGTTGTTATTGTTATTTATTTGACGTTGTTGTTGTTGTTTATTTGACGTTGTTGTTGTTGTTTATTTGACGTTGTTGTTGTTGTTTATTTGACATTGTTGTTGTTGTTGTTATTGTTTATTTGACATTGTTGTTGTTTATTTGACATTGTTGTTGTTGTTGTTGACGTTGTTGTTGTTGTTGTTGTTGTTTATTTGACGTTGTTGTTGTTGTTTATTATTTGACGTTGTTGTTGTTGTTGTTGTTGTTTATTTGACGTTGTTGTTGTTGTTGTTGTTTATTTGACGTTGTTGTTGTTGTTGTTTACTTGACGGTGTTGTTGTGGTTGTTTATTTGACGTTGTTGTTGTTGACGTTGTTGTTATTGTTGTTGTTGTTTATTTTTCGTTTTTGTGGTTGTTGATGTTGTTGTTGTTTTTGTAGTTGTTTATTTGACGTTGTTGTTGTTTATTTGACGTTGTTGTTGTTGTTGTTTATTTGACGTTGTTGTTGTTGTTATTGTTGTTGTTGTTTATTTGACGTTGTTATTGTTATTTATTTGACGTTGTTGTTGTTGTTGTTTATTTGATGTTGTTGTTGTTGTTGTTATTTATTTGACGTTGTTGTTGTTGTTGTTGTTGTTGTTTATTTGACGTTGTTGTTGTTGTTGTTTATTTGACGTTGTTGTTGTTGTTGTTTATTTGACGTTGTTGTTATTTATTTGACGTTGTTGTTATTTATTTGACGTTGTTGTTGTTGTTGTTGTTTATTTGACATTGTTGTTGTTGTTGTTGTTTATTTGACGTTGTTGTTGTTGTTTATTTGACGTTGTTGTTGTTGTTGTTGTTTATTTGACGTTGTTGGTGTTTATTTGACGTAGTTGTTGTTGATGACGTTGTTGTTGTTATTGTTTGTTTATTTAAGGATTTTGTTGTTGTTGTTGTTGTTGTTGTTGTTTACTTGATGTTGTTGTTGTTGTTTATTTGACGTTGTTGTTGCTATTTATTTGACGATATTATTGTTGTTGTTGTTTATTTGATGTTGTTGTTGTTGTTTATTTGACGTTGTTATTGTTGTTGTTGTTGTTGTTATTTATTTGACATTGTTGTTGTTGTTGTTGTTGTTCATTTGACGTTGTTGTTGTTGTTTATTTGACGTTGTTGTTGTTGTTGTTTATTTGACATTGTTTTTGTCATTGTTTTTGTTGTTTATTTGACGTTGTTATTGTTGTTGTTTATTTGACGTTGTTGTTGTTGTTGTTTATTTGAAGTTGTTGTTGTTGTTGACGTTGTTGTTGTTGTTTATTTGACGTTGTTGTTATTGTTGTTGTTGTTTATTTGACGTTGTTGTTGTTGTTGACGTTGTTGTTGTTGTTATTTATTTGACATTTTTGTTGTTGTTGTTATTGTTGTTGTTATTGTTGTTTATTTGACGTTGTTGTTGTTGTTGTTATTTATTTGACGTTGTTGTTGTTGTTTATTTAACATTGTTGTTGTTGTTATTGTGTATTTGACGTTGTTGTTGTTGTTTATTTGACGTTGTTGTTGTTGTTTATTTGAAGTTGTTTTAGTTGTTGTTGTTTATTTGACGTTGTTGTTGTTGTTTATTTGACGTTGTTGTTGTTGACATTGTTGTTGTTGTTTATTTGACGTAGTTGTTGTTGTTGACGTTGTTGTTGTTGTTGTTGTTTATTTGACGTTTTTGTTGTTGTTGATGTTGTTGTTGTTGTTGTTTATTTGACGTTGTTGTTGTTTATTTGACGTTGTTGTTGTTGTTATTGTTGTTGTTTATTTGACGTTGTTGTTGTTGTTGTTTATTTGATGTTGTTGTTGATGTTTATTTGACATTGTTGTTGTTGTTGACGTTGTTGTTGTTGTTGTTTATTTGACATTGTTGTTGTTGTTGTTGTTTATTTGACGTTGTTGTTGTTGCTTATTTGACGTAGTTGTTGTTGTTCACGTTGTTGTTGTTGTTGTTGTTTATTTGACGTTTTTGTTATTGTTGATGTTGTTGTTGTTGTTTATTTGACGTTGTTGTTATTGTCTATTTGACGTTGTTGTTGTTGTTGTTGTTTATTTGACGTTGTTGTTGTTATTATTGTTGTTGTTTATTTGACGTTGTTATGGTTGTTTATTTGATGTTGTTGTTGTTGTTGTTTATTTGACGTTGGTGTTATTGTTGTTTATTTGACGTTGTTGTTGTTGTTATTTATTTGACGTTGTTGTTGTTGTTATTGTTGATTAGACGTTGTTGTTGTTGTTGTTTATTTGACGTTGTTATTGTTGTTTATTTGACGTTGTTGTTATTGTTGTTGTTTATTTGACGTTGTTGTTGTTGTTTATTGGACGTTGTTGTTGACGTTGTTGTTGTTGTTGTTGTTTATTTGACGTTGTTGTTGTTGACGTTGTTGTTGTTGTTATTGTTATTTATTTGACGTTGTTGTTGTTGTTTATTTGACGTTGTTGTTGTTGTTTATTTGACGTTGTTGTTGTTGTTTATTTGACATTGTTGTTGTTGTTGTTATTGTTTATTTGACATTGTTGTTGTTTATTTGACGTTGTTGTTGTTGTTGTTGACGTTGTTGTTGTTGTTGTTGTTTATTTGACGTTGTTGTTGTTGTTTATTATTTGACGTTGTTGTTGTTGTTGTTGTTGTTGTTTATTTGACGTTGTTGTTGTTGTTGTTGTTTACTTGACGTTGTTGTTGTTGTTTATTTGATGTTGTTGTTGTTGTTTATTTGACGGTGTTGTTGTTGTTGTTAATTTGACGTTATTGTTGTTGTTGATGTTGTGGTTGTTTTTGTAGTTGTTTATTTGACGTTGTTGTTGTTGTTGTTGTTTATTTGACGTTGTTGTTGTTGTTGTTGTTTATTTGACGTTGTTGTAGTTGTTATTGTTGTTGTTGTTGTTGTTTATTTGACGTTGTTGTTGTTGTTGTTTATTTGACGTTGTTGTATTGGTTGTTGTTTATTTGACGTTGTTGTTGTTTATTTGATGTTGTTGTTGTTGTTTATTTGACGTTGTTGTTGTTGTTGTTTATTTGACGTTGTTGTTGTTGTTTATTTGACATTGTTGTTGTTGTTGTTGACGTTGTTGTTGTTGTTTATTTGACATTGTTGTTGTTGGTGGTGGTGGTGGTGTTGTTGTTTATTTGACGTTGTTGTTGTTGTTGTTGTTGTTGTTTATTTGACGTTGTTTTAGTTGTTGTTGTTGTTATTGTTGTTTATTTGGCGTTGTTGTTGTTTATTTGACATTGTTGCTGTTGACATTGTTGTTGTTGTTGTTTATTTGACGTAGTTGTTGTTGTTGACGTTGTTGTTGTTGTTGTTTATTTGACTTTTTTGTTTTTGTTGATGTTGTTGTTGTTTTTGTTTATTTGACGGTGTTGTTGTTGTTTATTTGACGTTGTTGTTGTTATTGTTGTTGTTTATTTGACGTTCATGCTGTTGTTGTTTATTTGATGTTGTTGTTGTTGTTTATTTGACATTGTTGTTGTTGTTGACGTTGTTGTTGTTGTTGTTTATTTGATGTTGTTGTTGTTGTTTATTTGACATTGTTGTTGTTGTTGACGTTGTTGTTGTTGTTGTTTATTTGATGTTGTTGTTGTTGTTTATTTGACATTGTTGTTGTTGTTGACGTTGTTGTTGTTGTTGTTGTTGTTTATTTGACATTGTTGTTGTTGTTGTTGTTGACGTTGTTGGTGTTGTTGTTTACTTGACGTTGTTGTTATTGTTGTTGTTTATTTGATGTTGTTTTAGTTGTTGTTTATTTGACGTTGTTGTTGTTGTTTATTTGATATTGTTGTTGTTATTGACGTTGTTGTTGTTGTTGTTGTTGTTGTTGTTGTTTATTTGACATTGTTGTTGTTGTTGACGTTGTTGGTGTTGTTGTTTATTTGACGTTGTTATTGTTGTTGTTGTTGTTTATTTGACGTTGTTTTAGTTGTTATTGTTTATTTGACATTGTTGTTGTTGTTTATTCGACGTTGTTATTGTTGACATTGTTGTTGTTGTTGTTTATTTGACGTTGTTGTTGTTGTTTATTTGACTTAGTTGTTGTTGTTGACATTATTGTTGTTGTTGTTGTTGTTTATTTGACATTTTTGTTGTTGTTGACGTTGTTGTTGTTGCTGCTTATTTGACGTTGTTATTGTTGTTAATGTTGTTTATTTGACGTTGTTGTTGTCGTTGTTGTTGTTTATTTGACGTTGTTGTTGTTGATGTTGTTTATTTGACGTTGTTGTTGTTGTTGTTATTTATTTAACATTGTTGTTGTTGTTTATTTGACGTTGTTGTTGTTTATTTGACGTTGTTGTTTATTTAACGTTGTTGTTATTGTTGTTGTTTATTTGACGTTGTTGTTGTTGTTTATTTGACATTGTTGTTGTTGTTGACGTTGTTGTTGTTTATTTGACATTGTTGTTATTGTTGTTGTTGTTTATTTGACGTAGTTGTTGTTGTTGACGTTGTTGTCGTTGTTGTTTATTTGACGTTTTTGTTGTTGTTGTTGATGTTGTTGTTGTTGTTTATTTGACGTTGTTGTTGTTTATTTGACGTTGTTGTTGTTGTTATTGTTGTTGTTTATTTGACGTTGTTGTTGTTGTTTATTTGATGTTGTTGCTGATGTTTATTTGACATTGTTGTTATTGTTGACGTTGTGGTTGTTGTTGTTGTTGTTTATTTGACATTGTTGTTGTTGTTGTTTATTTGACGTTGTTGTTGTTGTTTATTTGACGTAGTTGTTGTTGTTGATGTTGTTGTTGTTGTTGTTGTTGTTTATTTGACGTTTTTGTTGTTGTTGATGTTGTTGTTGTTGTTTATTTGACGTTGTTGTTATTGTCTATTTGACGTTGTAGTTGTTGTTGTTTATTTGACGTTGTTGTTGTTTATTTGACGTTGTTATTGTTGTTTATTTGATGTTGTTGTTGTTGTTTATTTGACGTTGGTGTTGTTGTTGTTTATTTGACGTTGTTGTTGCTGTTATTTATTTGACGTCGTTGTTGTTGTTATTGTTTATTAGAGGTTGTTGTTGTTGTTGTTGTTTATTTGACGTTGTTATTGTTGTTTATTTGACGTTGTTGTTATTGTTGTTGTTTATTTGACGTTGTTGTTGTTGTTTATTGGACGTTGTTGTTGTTGTTGACGTTGTTGTTGTTGTTTATTTGACGTTGTTGTTGTTGACGTTGTTGTTGTTGTTATTGTTATTTATTTGACGTTGTTGTTGTTGTTGTTGTTTATTTGACGTTGTTGTTGTTTATTTGACGTTGTTGTTGTTGTTTATTTGACATTGTTGTTGTTGTTGTTATTGTTTATTTGACATTGTTGTTGTTTATTTGACGTTGTTGTTGTTTATTTGACGTAGTTGTTGTTGTTGACGTTGTTGTTGTTGTTATTGTTTGTTTATTTAAGGATTTTGTTGTTGTTGTTGTTGTTTACTTGATGTTGTTGTTGTTGTTGTTGTTTATTTGACGTTGTTGTTGTTGACGTTGTTGTTGTTGTTTTTGTTGTTTATTTGACGTTGTTGTAGTTGTTTATTTGACGTTGTTGTTGTTCTTGTTGTTGTTGCTATTTATTTGACGATATTATTGTTGTTGTTGTTGTTTATTTGACGTTGTTGTTTATTTATTTGACATTGTTGTTGTTGTTGTTATTTATTTGACATTATTGTTGTTGTTGTTCATGTGACGTTGTTGTTGTTGTTTATTTAACGTTGTTGTTGTTGTTTATTTGACATTGTTTTTGTCATTGTTTTTGTTGTTTATTTGACGTTATTATTGTTGTTATTTATTTGACGTTGTTGTTGTTGTTTATTTGACGTTGTTGTTGTTGTTGACGTTGTTGTTGTTGTTTATTTGACGTTGTTGTTATTGTTGTTGTTGTTTATTTGACGTTGTTGTTGTTTATTTGACGTTGTTGTTGTTGTTGTTTATTTGACGTTGTTGTTGTTGTTGTTGTTTATTTGACGTTGTTGTTGTTGTTGTTGTTTATTTGACAGTGTTGTTGTGGTTGTTTATTTGACGTTGTTGTTGTTGCTGACGTTGTTGTTATTGTTGTTGTTGTTGTTTATTTTTCGTTTTTGTTGTTGTTGATGTTGTTGTTGTTTTTGTAGTTGTTTATTTGACGTTGTTGTTGTTTATTTGACGTTGTTGTTGTTGTTGTTTATTTGACGTTGTTGTTGTTGTTGTTGTTATTGTTGTTGTTGTTGTTGTTTATTTGACGTTGTTATTGTTATTTATTTGACGACGTTGTTGTTGTTGTTGTTTATTTGATGTTGTTATTGTTGTTGTTATTTATTTGACGTTGTTGTTGTTGTTGTTTATTTGACGTTGTTGTTGTTGTTGTTTATTTGACGTTGTTGTTGTTGTTGTTTATTTGACGTTGTTGTTATTTATTTGACGTTGTTGTTATTTATTTGACGTTGTTGTTGTTGTTGTTGTTTATTTGACATTGTTGTTGTTGTTGTTGTTTATTTGACGTTGTTGTTGTTGTTGTTTATTTGACATTGTTGTTGTTGTTGTTTATTTGACGTTGTTGGTGTTTATTTGACGTAGTTGTTGTTGTTGACGTTGTTGTTGTTGTTATTGTTTGTTTATTTAAGGATTTTGTTGTTGTTGTTGTTGTTGTTTACTTGATGTTGTTGTTGTTGTTGTTGTTTATTTGACGTTGTTGTTGCTATTTATTTGACGATATTATTGTTGTTGTTGTTTATTTGATGTTGTTGTTGTTGTTTATTTGACGTTGTTATTGTTGTTGTTGTTGTTATTTATTTGACATTGTTGTTGTTGTTGTTGTTGTTCATTTGACGTTGTTGTTGTTGTTTATTTGACGTTGTTGTTGTTGTTGTTTATTTGACATTGTTTTTGTTATTTATTTGACGTTGTTATTGTTGTTGTTTATTTGACGTTGTTGTTGTTGTTTATTTGAAGTTGTTGTTGTTGTTGACGTTGTTGTTGTTGTTTATTTGACGTTGTTGTTATTGTTGTTGTTGTTTATTTGACGTTGTTGTTGTTGTTGACGTTGTTGTTGTTGTTATTTATTTGACGTTTTTGTTGTTGTTGTTATTGTTGTTATTGTTGTTTATTTGACGTTGTTGTTGTTGTTGTTATTTATTTGACGTTGTTGTTGTTGTTTATTTAACATTGTTGTTGTTGTTATTGTGTATTTGACGTTGTTGTTGTTGTTGTTTATTTGACGTTGAGTTTGTTGTTGTTGTTGTTTATTTGAAGTTATTTTAGTTGTTGTTGTTTATTTGACGTTGTTGTTGTTGTTTATTTGACGTTGTTGTTGTTGACATTGTTGTTGTTGTTTATTTGACGTAGTTGTTGTTGTTGACGTTGTTGTTGTTGTTGTTGTTTATTTGACGTTTTTGTTGTTGTTGATGTTGTTGTTGTTGTTTATTTGACGTTGTTGTTGTTTATTTGACGTTGTTGTTGTTGTTATTGTTGTTGTTTATTTGACATTGTTGTTGTTGTTGTTTATTTGATGTTGTTGTTGATGTTTATTTGACATTGTTGTTGTTGTTGACGTTGTTGTTGTTGTTGTTGTTTATTTGACATTGTTGTTGTTGTTGTTGTTTATTTGACGTTGTTGTTGTTGCTTATTTGACGTAGTTGTTGTTGTTGACGTTGTTGTTGTTGTTGTTGTTGTTTATTTGACGTTTTTGTTGTTGTTGATGTTGTTGTTGTTGTTTATTTGACGTTGTTGTTATTGTCTATTTGACGTTGTTGTTGTTGTTGTTTATTTGACGTTGTTGTTGTTATTATTGTTGTTGTTTATTTGACGTTGTTATGGTTGTTTATTTGATGTTGTTGTTGTTGTTGTTTATTTGACGTTGGTGTTATTGTTGTTTATTTGACGTTGTTGTTGTTATTTATTTGACGTTGTTGTTGTTGTTATTGTTGATTAGACGTTGTTGTTGTTGTTGTTTATTTGACGTTGTTATTGTTGTTTATTTGACGTTGTTGTTATTGTTGTTGTTTATTTGACGTTGTTGTTGTTGTTGTTTATTGGACGTTGTTGTTGACGTTGTTGTTGTTGTTTATTTGACGTTGTTGTTGTTGACGTTGTTGTTGTTGTTATTGTTATTTATTTGACGTTGTTGTTGTTGTTTATTTGACGTTGTTGTTGTTGTTTATTTGACGTTGTTGTTGTTTATTTGACATTGTTGTTGTTGTTGTTATTGTTTATTTGACATTGATGTTGTTTATTTGACGTTGTTGTTGTTGTTGTTGTTGTTGTTGACGTTGTTGTTGTTGTTGTTTATTTGACGTTGTTGTTGTTGTTTATTATTTGACGTTGTTGTTGTTGTTGTTGTTGTTTATTTAACGTTGTTGTTGTTGTTGTTGTTTACTTGACGTTGTTGTTGTTGTTTATTTGATGTTGTTGTTGTTGTTTATTTGACGGTGTTGTTGTTGTTGTTTATTTGACGTTTTTGTTGTTGTTGATGTTGTTGTTGTTTTTGTAGTTGTTTATTTGACGTTGTTGTTGTTGTTGTTTATTTGACGTTGTTGTTGTTGTTGTTGTTGTTTATTTGACGTTGTTGTAGTTGTTATTGTTGTTGTTGTTGTTGTTTATTTGACGTTGTTGTTGTTGTTGTTTATTTGACGTTGTTGTATTTGTTGTTGTTTATTTGACGTTGTTGTTGTTTATTTGATGTTGTTGTTGTTGTTTATTTGACGTTGTTGTTGTTGTTTATTTGACGTTGTTGTTGTTGTTTATTTGACATTGTTGTTGTTGTTGTTGACGTTGTTGTTGTTGTTTATTTGACATTGTTGTTGTTGTTGGTGGTGGTGGTGTTGTTGTTTATTTGACGTTGTTGTTGTTGTTGTTGTTTATTTGACGTTGTTTTAGTTGTTGTTGTTGTTGTTATTGTTGTTTATTTGGCGTTGTTGTTGTTTATTTGACATTGTTGCTGTTGACATTGTTGTTGTTGTTGTTTATTTGACGTAGTTGTTGTTGTTGACGTTGTTGTTGTTGTTTATTTGACGTTTTTGTTTTTGTTGATGTTGTTGTTGTTTTTGTTTATTTGACGGTGTTGTTATTGTTTATTTGACGTTGTTGTTGTTATTGTTGTTGTTTATTTGACGTTCATGCTGTTGTTGTTTATTTGATGTTGTTGTTGTTGTTTATTTGACATTGTTGTTGTTGTTGACGTTGTTGTTGTTGTTGTTTATTTGATGTTGTTGTTGTTGTTTATTTGACATTGTTGTTGTTGTTGACGTTGTTGTTGTTGTTGTTGTTGTTTATTTGACATTGTTGTTGTTGTTGTTGTTGACGTTGTTGGTGTTGTTGTTTACTTGACGTTGTTGTTATTGTTGTTGTTTATTTGATGTTGTTTTAGTTGTTGTTTATTTGACGTTGTTGTTGTTGTTAATTTGATATTGTTGTTGTTATTGACGTTGTTGTTGTTGTTGTTGTTGTTTATTTGACATTGTTGTTGTTGTTGACGTTGTTGGTGTTGTTGTTTATTTGACGTTGTTATTGTTGTTGTTGTTGTTGTTTATTTGACGTTGTTTTAGTTGTTATTGTTTATTTGACATTGTTGTTGTTGTTTATTCGACGTTGTTATTGTTGACATCGTTGTTGTTGTTTATTTGACGTTGTTGTTGTTGTTTATTTGACTTAGTTGTTGTTGTTGACATTATTGTTGTTGTTGTTGTTTATTTGACATTTTTGTTGTTGTTGACGTTGTTGTTGTTGTTGCTTATTTGACGTTGTTATTGTTGTTGCTGTTGTTTATTTGACGTTGTTGTTGTCGTTGTTGTTGTTTATTTGACGTTGTTGTTGTTGTTGATGTTGTTTATTTGACGTTGTTGTTGTTGTTGTTATTTATTTAACATTGTTGTTGTTGTTTATTTGACGTTGTTGTTGTTTATTTGACGTTGTTGTTTATTTAACGTTGTTGTTATTGTTGTTGTTTATTTGACGTTGTTGTTGTTGTTTATTTGACATTGTTGTTGTTGTTGACGTTGTTGTTGTTTATTTGACATTGTTGTTGTTGTTGTTGTTGTTTATTTGACGTAGTTGTTGTTGTTGACGTTGTTGTCGTTGTTGTTTATTTGACGTTTTTGTTGTTGTTGATGTTGTTGTTGTTGTTTATTTGACGTTGTTGTTGTTTATTTGACGTTGTTGTTGTTGTTATTGTTGTTGTTTATTTGACGTTGTTGTTGTTGTTTATTTGACATTGTTGCTGTTGACATTGTTGTTGTTGTTGTTTATTTGACGTAGTTGTTGTTGTTGACGTTGTTGTTGTTGTTGTTTATTTGACTTTTTTGTTTTTGTTGATGTTGTTGTTGTTTTTGTTTATTTGACGGTGTTGTTGTTGTTTATTTGACGTTGTTGTTGTTATTGTTGTTGTTTATTTGACGTTCATGCTGTTGTTGTTTATTTGATGTTGTTGTTGTTGTTTATTTGACATTGTTGTTGTTGTTGACGTTGTTGTTGTTGTTGTTTATTTGATGTTGTTGTTGTTGTTTATTTGACATTGTTGTTGTTGTTGACGTTGTTGTTGTTGTTGTTTATTTGATGTTGTTGTTGTTGTTTATTTGACATTGTTGTTGTTGTTGACGTTGTTGTTGTTGTTGTTGTTGTTTATTTGACATTGTTGTTGTTGTTGTTGTTGACGTTGTTGGTGTTGTTGTTTACTTGACGTTGTTGTTATTGTTGTTGTTTATTTGATGTTGTTTTAGTTGTTGTTTATTTGACGTTGTTGTTGTTGTTTATTTGATATTGTTGTTGTTATTGACGTTGTTGTTGTTGTTGTTGTTGTTGTTGTTGTTTATTTGACATTGTTGTTGTTGTTGACGTTGTTGGTGTTGTTGTTTATTTGACGTTGTTATTGTTGTTGTTGTTGTTTATTTGACGTTGTTTTAGTTGTTATTGTTTATTTGACATTGTTGTTGTTGTTTATTCGACGTTGTTATTGTTGACATTGTTGTTGTTGTTGTTTATTTGACGTTGTTGTTGTTGTTTATTTGACTTAGTTGTTGTTGTTGACATTATTGTTGTTGTTGTTGTTGTTTATTTGACATTTTTGTTGTTGTTGACGTTGTTGTTGTTGCTGCTTATTTGACGTTGTTATTGTTGTTGCTGTTGTTTATTTGACGTTGTTGTTGTCGTTGTTGTTGTTTATTTGACGTTGTTGTTGTTGTTGATGTTGTTGTTGTTTTTGTAGTTGTTTATTTGACGTTGTTGTTGTTGTTGTTTATTTGACGTTGTTGTTGTTGTTGTTGTTGTTTATTTGACGTTGTTGTAGTTGTTATTGTTGTTGTTGTTGTTGTTTATTTGACGTTGTTGTTGTTGTTGTTTATTTGACGTTGTTGTATTTGTTGTTGTTTATTTGACGTTGTTGTTGTTTATTTGATGTTGTTGTTGTTGTTTATTTGACGTTGTTGTTGTTGTTTATTTGACGTTGTTGTTGTTGTTTATTTGACATTGTTGTTGTTGTTGTTGACGTTGTTGTTGTTGTTTATTTGACATTGTTGTTGTTGTTGGTGGTGGTGGTGTTGTTGTTTATTTGACGTTGTTGTTGTTGTTGTTGTTTATTTGACGTTGTTTTAGTTGTTGTTGTTGTTGTTATTGTTGTTTATTTGGCGTTGTTGTTGTTTATTTGACATTGTTGCTGTTGACATTGTTGTTGTTGTTGTTTATTTGACGTAGTTGTTGTTGTTGACGTTGTTGTTGTTGTTTATTTGACGTTTTTGTTTTTGTTGATGTTGTTGTTGTTTTTGTTTATTTGACGGTGTTGTTATTGTTTATTTGACGTTGTTGTTGTTATTGTTGTTGTTTATTTGACGTTCATGCTGTTGTTGTTTATTTGATGTTGTTGTTGTTGTTTATTTGACATTGTTGTTGTTGTTGACGTTGTTGTTGTTGTTGTTTATTTGATGTTGTTGTTGTTGTTTATTTGACATTGTTGTTGTTGTTGACGTTGTTGTTGTTGTTGTTGTTGTTTATTTGACATTGTTGTTGTTGTTGTTGTTGACGTTGTTGGTGTTGTTGTTTACTTGACGTTGTTGTTATTGTTGTTGTTTATTTGATGTTGTTTTAGTTGTTGTTTATTTGACGTTGTTGTTGTTGTTAATTTGATATTGTTGTTGTTATTGACGTTGTTGTTGTTGTTGTTGTTGTTTATTTGACATTGTTGTTGTTGTTGACGTTGTTGGTGTTGTTGTTTATTTGACGTTGTTATTGTTGTTGTTGTTGTTGTTTATTTGACGTTGTTTTAGTTGTTATTGTTTATTTGACATTGTTGTTGTTGTTTATTCGACGTTGTTATTGTTGACATCGTTGTTGTTGTTTATTTGACGTTGTTGTTGTTGTTTATTTGACTTAGTTGTTGTTGTTGACATTATTGTTGTTGTTGTTGTTTATTTGACATTTTTGTTGTTGTTGACGTTGTTGTTGTTGTTGCTTATTTGACGTTGTTATTGTTGTTGCTGTTGTTTATTTGACGTTGTTGTTGTCGTTGTTGTTGTTTATTTGACGTTGTTGTTGTTGTTGATGTTGTTTATTTGACGTTGTTGTTGTTGTTGTTATTTATTTAACATTGTTGTTGTTGTTTATTTGACGTTGTTGTTGTTTATTTGACGTTGTTGTTTATTTAACGTTGTTGTTATTGTTGTTGTTTATTTGACGTTGTTGTTGTTGTTTATTTGACATTGTTGTTGTTGTTGACGTTGTTGTTGTTTATTTGACATTGTTGTTGTTGTTGTTGTTGTTTATTTGACGTAGTTGTTGTTGTTGACGTTGTTGTCGTTGTTGTTTATTTGACGTTTTTGTTGTTGTTGATGTTGTTGTTGTTGTTTATTTGACGTTGTTGTTGTTTATTTGACGTTGTTGTTGTTGTTATTGTTGTTGTTTATTTGACGTTGTTGTTGTTGTTTATTTGACATTGTTGCTGTTGACATTGTTGTTGTTGTTGTTTATTTGACGTAGTTGTTGTTGTTGACGTTGTTGTTGTTGTTGTTTATTTGACTTTTTTGTTTTTGTTGATGTTGTTGTTGTTTTTGTTTATTTGACGGTGTTGTTGTTGTTTATTTGACGTTGTTGTTGTTATTGTTGTTGTTTATTTGACGTTCATGCTGTTGTTGTTTATTTGATGTTGTTGTTGTTGTTTATTTGACATTGTTGTTGTTGTTGACGTTGTTGTTGTTGTTGTTTATTTGATGTTGTTGTTGTTGTTTATTTGACATTGTTGTTGTTGTTGACGTTGTTGTTGTTGTTGTTTATTTGATGTTGTTGTTGTTGTTTATTTGACATTGTTGTTGTTGTTGACGTTGTTGTTGTTGTTGTTGTTGTTTATTTGACATTGTTGTTGTTGTTGTTGTTGACGTTGTTGGTGTTGTTGTTTACTTGACGTTGTTGTTATTGTTGTTGTTTATTTGATGTTGTTTTAGTTGTTGTTTATTTGACGTTGTTGTTGTTGTTTATTTGATATTGTTGTTGTTATTGACGTTGTTGTTGTTGTTGTTGTTGTTGTTGTTGTTTATTTGACATTGTTGTTGTTGTTGACGTTGTTGGTGTTGTTGTTTATTTGACGTTGTTATTGTTGTTGTTGTTGTTTATTTGACGTTGTTTTAGTTGTTATTGTTTATTTGACATTGTTGTTGTTGTTTATTCGACGTTGTTATTGTTGACATTGTTGTTGTTGTTGTTTATTTGACGTTGTTGTTGTTGTTTATTTGACTTAGTTGTTGTTGTTGACATTATTGTTGTTGTTGTTGTTGTTTATTTGACATTTTTGTTGTTGTTGACGTTGTTGTTGTTGCTGCTTATTTGACGTTGTTATTGTTGTTGCTGTTGTTTATTTGACGTTGTTGTTGTCGTTGTTGTTGTTTATTTGACGTTGTTGTTGTTGATGTTGTTTATTTGACGTTGTTGTTGTTGTTGTTATTTATTTAACATTGTTGTTGTTGTTTATTTGACGTTGTTGTTGTTTATTTGACGTTGTTGTTTATTTAACGTTGTTGTTATTGTTGTTGTTTATTTGACGTTGTTGTTGTTGTTTATTTGACATTGTTGTTGTTGTTGACGTTGTTGTTGTTTATTTGACATTGTTGTTATTGTTGTTGTTGTTTATTTGACGTAGTTGTTGTTGTTGACGTTGTTGTCGTTGTTGTTTATTTGACGTTTTTGTTGTTGTTGTTGATGTTGTTGTTGTTGTTTATTTGACGTTGTTGTTGTTTATTTGACGTTGTTGTTGTTGTTATTGTTGTTGTTTATTTGACGTTGTTGTTGTTGTTTATTTGATGTTGTTGCTGATGTTTATTTGACATTGTTGTTATTGTTGACGTTGTGGTTGTTGTTGTTGTTGTTTATTTGACATTGTTGTTGTTGTTGTTTATTTGACGTTGTTGTTGTTGTTTATTTGACGTAGTTGTTGTTGTTGATGTTGTTGTTGTTGTTGTTGTTGTTTATTTGACGTTTTTGTTGTTGTTGATGTTGTTGTTGTTGTTTATTTGACGTTGTTGTTATTGTCTATTTGACGTTGTAGTTGTTGTTGTTTATTTGACGTTGTTGTTGTTGTTTATTTGACGTTGTTATTGTTGTTTATTTGATGTTGTTGTTGTTGTTTATTTGACGTTGGTGTTGTTGTTGTTTATTTGACGTTGTTGTTGCTGTTATTTATTTGACGTCGTTGTTGTTGTTATTGTTTATTAGAGGTTGTTGTTGTTGTTGTTGTTTATTTGACGTTGTTATTGTTGTTTATTTGACGTTGTTGTTATTGTTGTTGTTTATTTGACGTTGTTGTTGTTGTTTATTGGACGTTGTTGTTGTTGTTGACGTTGTTGTTGTTGTTTATTTGACGTTGTTGTTGTTGACGTTGTTGTTGTTGTTATTGTTATTTATTTGACGTTGTTGTTGTTGTTGTTTATTTGACGTTGTTGTTGTTTATTTGACGTTGTTGTTGTTGTTTATTTGACATTGTTGTTGTTGTTGTTATTGTTTATTTGACATTGTTGTTGTTTATTTGACGTTGTTGTTGTTTATTTGACGTAGTTGTTGTTGTTGACGTTGTTGTTGTTGTTATTGTTTGTTTATTTAAGGATTTTGTTGTTGTTGTTGTTGTTTACTTGATGTTGTTGTTGTTGTTGTTTATTTGACGTTGTTGTTGTTGACGTTGTTGTTGTTGTTTTTGTTGTTTATTTGACGTTGTTGTAGTTGTTTATTTGACGTTGTTGTTGTTCTTGTTGTTGTTGCTATTTATTTGACGATATTATTGTTGTTGTTGTTGTTTATTTGACGTTGTTGTTTATTTATTTGACATTGTTGTTGTTGTTGTTATTTATTTGACATTATTGTTGTTGTTGTTCATGTGACGTTGTTGTTGTTGTTTATTTAACGTTGTTGTTGTTGTTTATTTGACATTGTTTTTGTCATTGTTTTTGTTGTTTATTTGACGTTATTATTGTTGTTATTTATTTGACGTTGTTGTTGTTGTTTATTTGACGTTGTTGTTGTTGTTGACGTTGTTGTTGTTGTTTATTTGACGTTGTTGTTATTGTTGTTGTTGTTTATTTGACGTTGTTGTTGTTTATTTGACGTTGTTGTTGTTGTTGTTTATTTGACGTTGTTGTTGTTGTTGTTGTTTATTTGACGTTGTTGTTGTTGTTGTTGTTTATTTGACGGTGTTGTTGTGGTTGTTTATTTGACGTTGTTGTTGTTGCTGACGTTGTTGTTATTGTTGTTGTTGTTGTTTATTTTTCGTTTTTGTTGTTGTTGATGTTGTTGTTGTTTTTGTAGTTGTTTATTTGACGTTGTTGTTGTTTATTTGACGTTGTTGTTGTTGTTGTTTATTTGACGTTGTTGTTGTTGTTGTTGTTATTGTTGTTGTTGTTGTTGTTTATTTGACGTTGTTATTGTTATTTATTTGACGACGTTGTTGTTGTTGTTGTTTATTTGATGTTGTTATTGTTGTTGTTATTTATTTGACGTTGTTGTTGTTGTTGTTTATTTGACGTTGTTGTTGTTGTTGTTTATTTGACGTTGTTGTTGTTGTTGTTTATTTGACGTTGTTGTTATTTATTTGACGTTGTTGTTATTTATTTGACGTTGTTGTTGTTGTTGTTGTTTATTTGACATTGTTGTTGTTGTTGTTGTTTATTTGACGTTGTTGTTGTTGTTGTTTATTTGACATTGTTGTTGTTGTTGTTTATTTGACGTTGTTGGTGTTTATTTGACGTAGTTGTTGTTGTTGACGTTGTTGTTGTTGTTATTGTTTGTTTATTTAAGGATTTTGTTGTTGTTGTTGTTGTTGTTTACTTGATGTTGTTGTTGTTGTTGTTGTTTATTTGACGTTGTTGTTGCTATTTATTTGACGATATTATTGTTGTTGTTGTTTATTTGATGTTGTTGTTGTTGTTTATTTGACGTTGTTATTGTTGTTGTTGTTGTTATTTATTTGACATTATTGTTGTTGTTGTTCATTTGACGTTGTTGTTGTTGTTTATTTGACGTTGTTGTTGTTGTTGTTTATTTGACATTGTTTTTGTTATTTATTTGACGTTGTTATTGTTGTTGTTTATTTGACGTTGTTGTTGTTGTTTATTTGAAGTTGTTGTTGTTGTTGACGTTGTTGTTGTTGTTTATTTGACGTTGTTGTTATTGTTGTTGTTGTTTATTTGACGTTGTTGTTGTTGTTTACGTTGTTGTTGTTGTTATTTATTTGACGTTTTTGTTGTTGTTGTTATTGTTGTTATTGTTGTTTATTTGACGTTGTTGTTGTTGTTGTTATTTATTTGACGTTGTTGTTGTTGTTTATTTAACATTGTTGTTGTTGTTATTGTGTATTTGACGTTGTTGTTGTTGTTGTTTATTTGACGTTGTTGTTGTTGTTGTTGTTGTTTATTTGAAGTTATTTTAGTTGTTGTTGTTTATTTGACGTTGTTGTTGTTGTTTATTTGACGTTGTTGTTGTTGACATTGTTGTTGTTGTTTATTTGACGTAGTTGTTGTTGTTGACGTTGTTGTTGTTGTTGTTGTTTATTTGACGTTTTTGTTGTTGTTGATGTTGTTGTTGTTGTTTATTTGACGTTGTTGTTGTTTATTTGACGTTGTTGTTGTTGTTATTGTTGTTGTTTATTTGACATTGTTGTTGTTGTTGTTTATTTGATGTTGTTGTTGATGTTTATTTGACATTGTTGTTGTTGTTGACGTTGTTGTTGTTGTTGTTGTTTATTTGACATTGTTGTTGTTGTTGTTGTTTATTTGACGTTGTTGTTGTTGCTTATTTGACGTAGTTGTTGTTGTTGACGTTGTTGTTGTTGTTGTTGTTGTTTATTTGACGTTTTTGTTGTTGTTGATGTTGTTGTTGTTGTTTATTTGACGTTGTTGTTATTGTCTATTTGACGTTGTTGTTGTTGTTGTTTATTTGACGTTGTTGTTGTTATTATTGTTGTTGTTTATTTGACGTTGTTATGGTTGTTTATTTGATGTTGTTGTTGTTGTTGTTTATTTGACGTTGGTGTTATTGTTGTTTATTTGACGTTGTTGTTGTTATTTATTTGACGTTGTTGTTGTTGTTATTGTTGATTAGACGTTGTTGTTGTTGTTGTTGTTTATTTGACGTTGTTATTGTTGTTTATTTGACGTTGTTGTTATTGTTGTTGTTTATTTGACGTTGTTGTTGTTGTTGTTTATTGGACGTTGTTGTTGACGTTGTTGTTGTTGTTTATTTGACGTTGTAGTTGTTGACGTTGTTGTTGTTGTTATTGTTATTTATTTGACGTTGTTGTTGTTGTTTATTTGACGTTGTTGTTGTTGTTTATTTGACGTTGTTGTTGTTTATTTGACATTGTTGTTGTTGTTGTTATTGTTTATTTGACATTGATGTTGTTTATTTGACGTTGTTGTTGTTGTTGTTGTTGTTGTTGACGTTGTTGTTGTTGTTGTTTATTTGACGTTGTTGTTGTTGTTTATTATTTGACGTTGTTGTTGTTGTTGTTGTTGTTTATTTAACGTTGTTGTTGTTGTTGTTGTTTACTTGACGTTGTTGTTGTTGTTTATTTGATGTTGTTGTTGTTGTTTATTTGACGGTGTTGTTGTTGTTGTTTATTTGACGTTTTTGTTGTTGTTGATGTTGTTGTTGTTTTTGTAGTTGTTTATTTGACGTTGTTGTTGTTGTTGTTTATTTGACGTTGTTGTTGTTGTTGTTGTTGTTTATTTGACGTTGTTGTAGTTGTTATTGTTGTTGTTGTTGTTGTTTATTTGACGTTGTTGTTGTTGTTGTTTATTTGACGTTGTTGTATTTGTTGTTGTTTATTTGACGTTGTTGTTGTTTATTTGATGTTGTTGTTGTTGTTTATTTGACGTTGTTGTTGTTGTTTATTTGACGTTGTTGTTGTTGTTTATTTGACATTGTTGTTGTTGTTGTTGACGTTGTTGTTGTTGTTTATTTGACATTGTTGTTGTTGTTGGTGGTGGTGGTGTTGTTGTTTATTTGACGTTGTTGTTGTTGTTGTTGTTTATTTGACGTTGTTTTAGTTGTTGTTGTTGTTGTTATTGTTGTTTATTTGGCGTTGTTGTTGTTTATTTGACATTGTTGCTGTTGACATTGTTGTTGTTGTTGTTTATTTGACGTAGTTGTTGTTGTTGACGTTGTTGTTGTTGTTTATTTGACGTTTTTGTTTTTGTTGATGTTGTTGTTGTTTTTGTTTATTTGACGGTGTTGTTATTGTTTATTTGACGTTGTTGTTGTTATTGTTGTTGTTTATTTGACGTTCATGCTGTTGTTGTTTATTTGATGTTGTTGTTGTTGTTTATTTGACATTGTTGTTGTTGTTGACGTTGTTGTTGTTGTTGTTTATTTGATGTTGTTGTTGTTGTTTATTTGACATTGTTGTTGTTGTTGACGTTGTTGTTGTTGTTGTTGTTGTTTATTTGACATTGTTGTTGTTGTTGTTGTTGACGTTGTTGGTGTTGTTGTTTACTTGACGTTGTTGTTATTGTTGTTGTTTATTTGATGTTGTTTTAGTTGTTGTTTATTTGACGTTGTTGTTGTTGTTAATTTGATATTGTTGTTGTTATTGACGTTGTTGTTGTTGTTGTTGTTGTTGTTTATTTGACATTGTTGTTGTTGTTGTCGTTGTTGGTGTTGTTGTTTATTTGACGTTGTTATTGTTGTTGTTGTTGTTGTTTATTTGACGTTGTTTTAGTTGTTATTGTTTATTTGACATTGTTGTTGTTGTTTATTCGACGTTGTTATTGTTGACATCGTTGTTGTTGTTTATTTGACGTTGTTGTTGTTGTTTATTTGACTTAGTTGTTGTTGTTGACATTATTGTTGTTGTTGTTGTTTATTTGACATTTTTGTTGTTGTTGACGTTGTTGTTGTTGTTGCTTATTTGACGTTGTTATTGTTGTTGCTGTTGTTTATTTGACGTTGTTGTTGTCGTTGTTGTTGTTTATTTGACGTTGTTGTTGTTGTTGATGTTGTTTATTTGACGTTGTTGTTGTTGTTGTTATTTATTTAACATTGTTGTTGTTGTTTATTTGACGTTGTTGTTGTTTATTTGACGTTGTTGTTTATTTAACGTTGTTGTTATTGTTGTTGTTTATTTGACGTTGTTGTTGTTGTTTATTTGACATTGTTATTGTTGTTGACGTTGTTGTTGTTTATTTGACATTGTTGTTGTTGTTGTTGTTGTTGTTTATTTGACGTAGTTGTTGTTGTTGACGTTGTTGTCGTTGTTGTTTATTTGACGTTTTTGTTGTTGTTGATGTTGTTGTTGTTGTTTATTTGACGTTGTTGTTGTTTATTTGACGTTGTTGTTGTTGTTATTGTTGTTGTTTATTTGACGTTGTTGTTGTTGTTTATTTGATGTTGTTGCTGATGTTTATTTGACATTGTTGTTGTTGTTGACGTTGTTGTTGTTGTTGTTGTTTATTTGACATTGTTGTTGTTGTTGTTGTTTATTTGACGTTGTTGTTGTTGTTGTTTATTTGACGTAGTTGTTGTTGTTGATGTTTTTGTTGTTGTTGTTGTTTATTTGACGTTTTTGTTGTTGTTGATGTTGTTGTTGTTGTTTATTTGACGTTGTTGTTATTGTCTATTTGACGTTGTAGTTGTTGTTGTTTATTTGACGTTGTTGTTGTTGTTATTGTTGTTGTTTATTTGACGTTGTTATTGTTGTTTATTTGATGTTGTTGTTGTTGTTGTTTATTTGACGTTGGTGTTGTTGTTGTTTATTTGACGTTGTTGTTGCTGTTATTTATTTGACGTTGTTGTTGTTGTTATTGTTTATTAGAGGTTGTTGTTGTTGTTGTTGTTTATTTGACGTTGTTATTGTTGTTTATTTGACGTTGTTGTTATTGTTGTTGTTTATTTGACGTTGTTGTTGTTGTTTATTGGACGTTGTTGTTGTTGTTGACGTTGTTGTTGTTGTTTATTTGACGTTGTTGTTGTTGACGTTGTTGTTGTTGTTATTGTTATTTATTTGACGTTGTTGTTGTTGTTATTTATTTGACGTTGTTGTTGTTTATTTGACGTTGTTGTTGTTGTTGTTTATTTGACATAGTTGTTGTTGTTGTTATTGTTTATTTGACATTGTTGTTGTTTATTTGACGTTGTTGTTGTTGTTGTTGACGTTGTTATTGTTGTTGTTGTTGTTTATTTGACGTTGTTGTTGTTGTTGTTGTTTATTTGACGTTGTTGTTGTTGTTGTTTATTTGACGTTGTTGTTGTTGTATATTTGATGTTGTTGTTGTTGTTTATTTGACGGTGTTGTTGTTGTTGTTTATTTGACGTTTTTGTTGTTGTTGATGTTGTTGTTATTTTTGTAGTTGTTTATTTGACGTTGTTGTTGTTGTTTATTTGACGTTGTTGTTGTTGTTTATTTGACGTTGTTGTAGTTGTTATTGTTGTTGTTGTTGTTAATTTGACGTTGTTGTTGTTGTTGTTTATTTGACGTTGTTGTATTTGTTGTTGTTTATTTGACGTTGTTGTTGTTTATTTGATGTTGTTGTTGTTGTTTATTTGACGTTGTTGTTGTTGTTGTTTATTTGACGTTGTTGTTGTTTATTTGACATTGTTGTTGTTGTTGTTGACGTTGTTGTTGTTGTTGTTTATTTGACATTGTTGTTGTTGGTGGTGGTGGTGGTGGTGTTGTTAATTTGACGTTGTTGTTGTTGTTGTTTATTTGACGTTGTTTTAGTTGTTGTTGTTGTTATTGTTGTTTATTTGGCGTTGTTGTTGTTTATTTGACATTGTTGCTGTTGACATTGTTGTTGTTGTTGTTGTTTATTTGACGTAGTTGTTGTTGTTGACGTTGTTGTTGTTGTTTATTTGACGTTTTTGTTGTTGTTGATGTTGTTGTTGTTGTTGTTTATTTGACGGTGTTGTTGTTGTTTATTTGATGTTGTTGTCGTTGTTGTTGTTTATATGACGTTGTTGTTATTGTTGTTGTTTATTTGACGTTCTTGCTGTTGTTGTTTATTTGATGTTGTTGTTGTTGTTTATTTGACATTGTTGTTGTTGTTGTTGACGTTGTTGTTGTTGTTTATTTGATGTTGTTGTTGTTGTTTATTTGACATTGTTGTTGTTGTTGACGTTGTTGTTGTTTATTTGACATTGTTGTTGTTGTTGTTGTTGTTGGTGTTGTTGTTTACTTGACGTTGTTGTTATTGTTGTTGTTTATTTGACGTTGTTTTAGTTGTTGTTTATTTGACATTGTTGTTGTTGTTTATTTGACATTGTTGTTGTTATTGACGTTGTTGTTGTTGTTGTTTATTTGACATTGTTGTTGTTGTTGTTGACGTTGTTGGTGTTGTTGTTTATTTGACGTTGTTATTGTTGTTGTTGTTGTTGTTGTTGTTGTTTATTTGACGTTGTTTTAGTTGTTGTTGTTTATTTGACATTGTTGTTGTTGTTTATTCGACGTTGTTGTTGTTGACATTGTTGTTGTTGTTGTTTATTTGATGTTGTTGTTGTTGTTGTTGTTTATTTGACGTTGTTGTTGTTTATTTGACGTTGTTGTTGTTGTTTATTTGACATTGTTGTTGTTGTTGTTATTGTTTATTTGACATTGTTGTTGTTTATTTGACGTTGTTGTTGTTTATTTGACGTAGTTGTTGTTGTTGACGTTGTTGTTGTTGTTATTGTTTGTTTATTTAAGGATTTTGTTGTTGTTGTTGTTGTTGTTTACTTGATGTTGTTGTTGTTGTTGTTGTTTATTTGACATTGTTGTTGTTGACGTTGTTGTTGTTGTTTTTGTTGTTTATTTGACGTTGTTGTAGTTGTTTATTTGACGTTGTTGTTGCTATTTATTTGACGATATTATTGTTGTTGTTGTTTATTTGACGTTGTTGTTGTTTATTTGACGTTGTTGTTGTTGTTGTTGTTATTTATTTGACATTATTGTTGTTGTTGTTCATGTGACGTTGTTGTTGTTGTTTATTTGACGTTGTTGTTGTTGTTTATTTGACATTGTTTTTGTCATTGTTTTTGTTGTTTATTTGACGTTGTTATTGTTGTTATTTATTTGACGTTGTTGTTATTGTTTATTTGACGTTGTTGTTGTTGTTGACGTTGTTGTTGTTGTTTATTTGACGTTGTTGTTATTGTTGTTGTTGTTTATTTGACGTTGTTGTTGTTTAATTGACGTTGTTGTTGTTGTTGTTTATTTGACGTTGTTGTTGTTGTTGTTTATTTGACGTTGTTGTTGTTGTTGTTGTTTACTTGACGGTGTTGTTGTGGTTGTTTATTTGACGTTGTTGTTGTTGTTGACGTTGTTGTTATTGTTGTTGTTGTTGTTTATTTTTCGTTTTTGTGGTTGTTGATGTTGTTGTTTTTGTAGTTGTTTATTTGACGTTGTTGTTGTTTATTTGACGTTGTTGTTGTTGTTGTTTATTTGACGTTGTTGTTGTTGTTATTGTTGTTGTTGTTTATTTGACGTTGTTATTGTTATTTATTTGACGTTGTTGTTGTTGTTGTTTATTTGATGTTGTTGTTGTTGTTGTTATTTATTTGACGTTGTTGTTGTTGTTGTTGTTGTTTATTTGACGTTGTTGTTGTTGTTGTTTATTTGACGTTGTTGTTGTTGTTTATTTGACGTTGTTGTTATTTATTTGACGTTGTTGTTATTTATTTGACGTTGTTGTTGTTGTTGTTTATTTGACATTGTTGTTGTTGTTGTTGTTTATTTGACGTTCTTGTTGTTGTTTATTTGACGTTGTTGTTGTTGTTGTTGTTTATTTGACGTTGTTGGTGTTTATTTGACGTAGTTGTTGTTGTTGACGTTGTTGTTGTTATTGTTTGTTTATTTAAGGATTTTGTTGTTGTTGTTGTTGTTGTTTACTTGATGTTGTTGTTGTTGTTTATTTGACGTTGTTGTTGCTATTTATTTGACGATATTATTGTTGTTGTTGTTTATTTGATGTTGTTGTTGTTGTTTATTTGACGTTGTTATTATTGTTGTTGTTGTTGTTATTTATTTGACATTGTTGTTGTTGTTGTTGTTCATTTGACGTTGTTGTTGTTGTTTATTTGACGTTGTTGTTGTTGTTGTTTATTTGACATTGTTTTTGTCATTGTTTTTGTTGTTTATTTGACGTTGTTATTGTTGTTGTTTATTTGACGTTGTTGTTGTTGTTTATTTGAAGTTGTTGTTGTTGTTGACGTTGTTGTTGTTGTTTATTTGACGTTGTTGTTATTGTTGTTGTTGTTTATTTGACATTGTTGTTGTTGTTGACGTTGTTGTTGTTGTTATTTATTTGACATTTTTGTTGTTGTTGTTATTGTTGTTATTGTTGTTTATTTGACGTTGTTGTTGTTGTTGTTATTTATTTGACGTTGTTGTTGTTGTTTAT
Source organism: Vicia faba (assembly GCA_948472305.1). Classification (NCBI taxonomy): domain Eukaryota; kingdom Viridiplantae; phylum Streptophyta; class Magnoliopsida; order Fabales; family Fabaceae; genus Vicia; species Vicia faba. Next base: position 314,464,191 of record OX451739.1, on the reverse strand, counting down.
TTAACATTGTTGTTGTTGTTATTGTGTATTTGACGTTGTTGTTGTTGTTTATTTGACGTTGTTGTTGTTGTTTATTTGAAGTTGTTTTAGTTGTTGTTGTTTATTTGACGTTGTTGTTGTTGTTTATTTGACGTTGTTGTTGTTGACATTGTTGTTGTTGTTTATTTGACGTAGTTGTTGTTGTTGACGTTGTTGTTGTTGTTGTTTATTTGACGTTTTTGTTGTTGTTGATGTTGTTGTTGTTGTTGTTTATTTGACGTTGTTGTTGTTTATTTGACGTTGTTGTTGTTGTTATTGTTGTTGTTTATTTGACGTTGTTGTTGTTGTTGTTTATTTGATGTTGTTGTTGATGTTTATTTGACATTGTTGTTGTTGTTGACGTTGTTGTTGTTGTTGTTTATTTGACATTGTTGTTGTTGTTGTTGTTGTTTATTTAACGTTGTTGTTGTTGCTTATTTGACGTAGTTGTTGTTGTTCACGTTGTTGTTGTTGTTGTTGTTTATTTGACGTTTTTGTTATTGTTGATGTTGTTGTTGTTGTTTATTTGACGTTGTTGTTATTGTCTATTTGACGTTGTTGTTGTTGTTGTTTATTTGACGCTGTTGTTGTTATTATTGTTGTTGTTTATTTGACGTTGTTATGGTTGTTTATTTGATGTTGTTGTTGTTGTTTATTTGACGTTGGTGTTATTGTTGTTTATTTGACGTTGTTGTTGTTGTTATTTATTTGACGTTGTTGTTGTTGTTGTTATTGTTGATTAGACGTTGTTGTTATTGTTGTTGTTTATTTGACGTTGTTATTGTTGTTTATTTGACGTTGTTGTTATTGTTGTTGTTTATTTGACGTTGTTGTTGTTGTTTATTGGACGTTGTTGTTGACGTTGTTGTTGTTGTTGTTGTTTATTTGACGTTGTTGTTGTTGACGTTGTTGTTGTTGTTATTGTTATTTATTTGACGTTGTTGTTGTTGTTTATTTGACGTTGTTGTTGTTGTTTATTTGACGTTGTTGTTGTTGTTTATTTGACATTGTTGTTGTTGTTGTTATTGTTTATTTGACATTGTTGTTGTTTATTTGACGTTGTTGTTGTTGTTGTTGACGTTGTTGTTGTTGTTGTTGTTGTTTATTTGACGTTGTTGTTGTTGTTGTTGTTTATTTGACGTTGTTGTTGTTGTTGTTGTTTACTTGACGTTGTTGTTGTTGTTTATTTGATGTTGTTGTTGTTGTTTATTTGACGGTGTTGTTGTTGTTGTTAATTTGACGTTATTGTTGTTGTTGATGTTGTGGTTGTTTTTGTAGTTGTTTATTTGACGTTGTTGTTGTTGTTGTTTATTTGACGTTGTTGTTATTGTTGTTGTTGTTTATTTGACGTTGTTGTAGTTGTTATTGTTGTTGTTGTTGTTGTTGTTTATTTGACGTTGTTGTTGTTGTTGTTTATTTGACGTTGTTGTATTGGTTGTTGTTTATTTGACGTTGTTGTTGTTTATTTGATGTTGTTGTTGTTGTTTATTTGACGTTGTTGTTGTTGTTGTTTATTTGACGTTGTTGTTGTTGTTTATTTGACATTGTTGTTGTTGTTGTTGACGTTGTTGTTGTTGTTGTTTATTTGACATTGTTGTTGTTGTTGGTGGTGGTGGTGTTGTTGTTTATTTGACGTTGTTGTTGTTGTTGTTGTTGTTGTTGTTTATTTGACGTTGTTTTAGTTGTTGTTGTTGTTATTGTTGTTTATTTGGCGTTGTTGTTGTTTATTTGACATTGTTGCTGTTGACATTGTTGTTGTTGTTGTTTATTTGACATAGTTGTTGTTGTTGACGTTGTTGTTGTTGTTGTTTATTTGACGTTTTTGTTTTTGTTGATGTTGTTGTTGTTTTTGTTTATTTGACGGTGTTGTTGTTGTTTATTTGACGTTGTTGTTGTTATTGTTGTTGTTTATTTGACGTTCATGCTGTTGTTGTTTATTTGATATTGTTGTTGTTGACGTTGTTGTTGTTGTTGTTTATTTGATGTTGTTGTTGTTGTTTATTTGACATTGTTGTTGTTGTTGACGTTGTTGTTGTTGTTGTTGTTGTTTATTTGACATTGTTGTTGTTGTTGTTGTTGACGTTGTTGGTGTTGTTGTTTACTTGACGTTGTTGTTATTGTTGTTGTTTATTTGATGTTGTTTTAGTTGTTGTTTATTTGACGTTGTTGTTGTTGTTTATTTGATATTGTTGTTGTTATTGACGTTGTTGTTGTTGTTGTTGTTGTTGTTTATTTGACATTGTTGTTGTTGTTGACGTTGTTGGTGTTGTTGTTTATTTGACGTTGTTATTGTTGTTGTTGTTGTTTATTTGACGTTGTTTTAGTTGTTATTGTTTATTTGACATTGTTGTTGTTGTTTATTCGACGTTGTTATTGTTGACATTGTTGTTGTTGTTGTTTATTTGACGTTGTTGTTGTTGTTTATTTGACTTAGTTGTTGTTGTTGACATTATTGTTTTTGTTGTTGTTGTTTATTTGACATTTTTGTTGTTGTTGACGTTGTTGTTGTTGCTGCTTATTTGACGTTGTTATTGTTGTTGCTGTTGTTTATTTGACGTTGTTGTTGTCGTTGTTGTTGTTTATTTGACGTTGTTGTTGTTGATGTTGTTTATTTGACGTTGTTGTTGTTGTTGTTATTTATTTAACATTGTTGTTGTTGTTTATTTGACGTTGTTGTTGTTTATTTGATGTTGTTGTTTATTTAACGTTGTTGTTATTGTTGTTGTTTATTTGACGTTGTTGTTGTTGTTTATTTGACATTGTTGTTGTTGTTGACGTTGTTGTTGTTTATTTGACATTGTTGTTATTGTTGTTGTTGTTTATTTGACGTAGTTGTTGTTGTTGACGTTGTTCTCGTTGTTGTTTATTTGACGTTTTTGTTGTTGTTGTTGATGTTGTTGTTGTTGTTTATTTGACGTTGTTGTTGTTTATTTGACGTTGTTGTTGTTGTTATTGTTGTTGTTTATTTGACGTTGTTGTTGTTGTTTATTTGATGTTGTTGCTGATGTTTATTTGACATTGTTGTTATTGTTGACGTTGTGGTTGTTGTTGTTGTTGTTTATTTGACATTGTTGTTGTTGTTGTTTATTTGACGTTGTTGTTGTTGTTTATTTGACGTAGTTGTTGTTGTTGATGTTGTTGTTGTTGTTGTTGTTTATTTGACGTTTTTGTTGTTGTTGATGTTGTTGTTGTTGTTTATTTGACGTTGTTGTTATTGTCTATTTGACGTTGTAGTTGTTGTTGTTTATTTGACATTGTTGTTGTTTATTTGACGTTGTTATTGTTGTTTATTTGATGTTGTTGTTGTTGTTTATTTGACGTTGGTGTTGTTGTTGTTTATTTAACGTTGTTGTTGCTGTTATTTATTTGACGTTGTTGTTGTTGTTATTGTTTATTAGAGGTTGTTGTTGTTGTTGTTGTTTATTTGACGTTGTTATTGTTGTTTATTTGACGTTGTTGTTATTGTTGTTGTTTATTTGACGTTGTTGTTGTTGTTTATTGGACGTTGTTGTTGTTGTTGACGTTGTTGTTGTTGTTTATTTGACGTTGTTGTTGTTGACGTTGTTGTTGTTGTTATTGTTATTTATTTGACGTTGTTGTTGTTGTTGTTGTTTATTTGACGTTGTTGTTGTTTATTTGACGTTGTTGTTGTTGTTTATTTGACATTGTTGTTGTTGTTGTTGTTATTGTTTATTTGACATTGTTGTTGTTTATTTGACGTTGTTGTTGTTTATTTGACGTAGTTGTTGTTGTTGACGTTGTTGTTGTTGTTATTGTTTGTTTATTTAAGGATTTTGTTGTTGTTGTTGTTGTTTACTTGATGTTGTTGTTGTTGTTGTTTATTTGACGTTGTTGTTGTTGACGTTGTTGTTGTTGTTTTTGTTGTTTATTTGACGTTGTTGTAGTTGTTTATTTGACGTTGTTGTTGTTCTTGTTGTTGTTGCTATTTATTTGACGATATTATTGTTGTTGTTGTTTATTTGACGTTGTTGTTGTTTATTTGACGTTGTTGTTGTTATTTATTTGACATTATTGTTGTTGTTGTTCATGTGACGTTGTTGTTGTTGTTTATTTGACGTTGTTGTTGTTGTTTATTTGACATTGTTTTTGTCATTGTTTTTGTTGTTTATTTGACGTTATTATTGTTGTTATTTATTTGACGTTGTTGTTGTTGTTTATTTGACGTTGTTGTTGTTGTTGACGTTGTTGTTGTTGTTTATTTGACGTTGTTGTTATTGTTGTTGTTGTTTATTTGACGTTGTTGTTGTTTATTTGACGTTGTTGTTGTTGTTGTTTATTTGACGTTGTTGTTGTTGTTGTTGTTTATTTGACGTTGTTGTTGTTGTTGTTGTTTATTTGACGGTGTTGTTGTGGTTGTTTATTTGACGTTGTTGTTGTTGCTGACGTTGTTGTTATTGTTGTTGTTGTTGTTTATTTTTCGTTTTTGTTGTTGTTGATGTTGTTGTTGTTTTTGTAGTTGTTTATTTGACGTTGTTGTTGTTTATTTGACGTTGTTGTTGTTGTTGTTATTGTTGTTGTTGTTGTTGTTTATTTGACGTTGTTATTGTTATTTATTTGACGTTGTTGTTGTTGTTGTTGTTTATTTGATGTTGTTATTGTTGTTGTTATTTATTTGACGTTGTTGTTGTTGTTGTTGTTGTTTATTTGACGTTGTTGTTGTTTATTTGACGTTGTTGTTGTTGTTGTTGTTTATTTGACGTTGTTGTTATTTATTTGACGTTGTTGTTATTTATTTGACGTTGTTGTTGTTGTTGTTTATTTGACATTGTTGTTGTTGTTGTTTAGTTGACGTTGTTGTTGTTGTTGTTTATTTGACGTTGTTGTTGTTGTTGTTTATTTGACGTTGTTGGTGTTTATTTGACGTAGTTGTTGTTGTTGACGTTGTTGTTGTTGTTATTGTTTGTTTATTTAAGGATTTTGTTGTTGTTGTTGTTGTTGTTGTTTACTTGATGTTGTTGTTGTTGTTGTTGTTTATTTGACGTTGTTGTTGCTATTTATTTGACGATATTATTGTTGTTGTTGTTTATTTGATGTTGTTGTTGTTGTTTATTTGACGTTGTTATTGTTGTTGTTGTTGTTATTTATTTGACATTGTTGTTGTTGTTGTTGTTCATTTGACGTTGTTGTTGTTGTTTATTTGACGTTGTTGTTGTTGTTGTTGTTTATTTGACATTGTTTTTGTCATTGTTTTTGTTATTTATTTGACGTTGTTATTGTTGTTGTTTATTTGACGTTGTTGTTGTTGTTGTTTATTTGAAGTTGTTGTTGTTGTTGACGTTGTTGTTGTTGTTTATTTGACGTTGTTGTTATTGTTGTTGTTGTTTATTTGACGTTGTTGTTGTTGTTGACGTTGTTGTTGTTGTTATTTATTTGACGTTTTTGTTGTTGTTGTTATTGTTGTTATTGTTGTTTATTTGACGTTGTTGTTGTTGTTGTTATTTATTTGACGTTGTTGTTGTTGTTTATTTAACATTGTTGTTGTTGTTATTGTGTATTTGACGTTGTTGTTGTTGTTTATTTGACGTTGTTGTTGTTGTTGTTGTTGTTTATTTGAAGTTATTTTAGTTGTTGTTGTTTATTTGACGTTGTTGTTGTTGTTGTTTATTTGACGTTGTTGTTGTTGACATTGTTGTTGTTGTTTATTTGACGTAGTTGTTGTTGTTGACGTTGTTGTTGTTGTTGTTGTTTATTTGACGTTTTTGTTGTTGTTGATGTTGTTGTTGTTGTTTATTTGACGTTGTTGTTGTTTATTTGACGTTGTTGTTGTTGTTATTGTTGTTGTTTATTTGACGTTGTTGTTGTTGTTGTTTATTTGATGTTGTTGTTGATGTTTATTTGACATTGTTGTTGTTGTTGACGTTGTTGTTGTTGTTGTTGTTTATTTGACATTGTTGTTGTTGTTGTTGTTTATTTGACGTTGTTGTTGTTGCTTATTTGACGTAGTTGTTGTTGTTGACGTTGTTGTTGTTGTTGTTTATTTGACGTTTTTGTTGTTGTTGATGTTGTTGTTGTTGTTTATTTGACGTTGTTGTTATTGTCTATTTGACGTTGTTGTTGTTGTTGTTTATTTGACGTTGTTGTTGTTATTATTGTTGTTGTTTATTTGACGTTGTTATGGTTGTTTATTTGATGTTGTTGTTGTTGTTGTTTATTTGACGTTGGTGTTATTGTTGTTTATTTGACGTTGTTGTTGTTGTTATTTATTTGACGTTGTTGTTGTTGTTATTGTTGATTAGACGTTGTTGTTGTTGTTGTTGTTTATTTGACGTTGTTATTGTTGTTTATTTGACGTTGTTGTTATTGTTGTTGTTTATTTGACGTTGTTGTTGTTGTTTATTGGACGTTGTTGTTGACGTTGTTGTTGTTGTTGTTGTTTATTTGACGTTGTTGTTGTTGACGTTGTTGTTGTTGTTATTGTTATTTATTTGACGTTGTTGTTGTTGTTTATTTGACGTTGTTGTTGTTGTTTATTTGACGTTGTTGTTGTTGTTTATTTGACATTGTTGTTGTTGTTGTTATTGTTTATTTGACATTGTTGTTGTTTATTTGACGTTGTTGTTGTTGTTGTTAACGTTGTTGTTGTTGTTGTTGTTGTTTATTTGACGTTGTTGTTGTTGTTTATTATTTGACGTTGTTGTTGTTGTTGTTGTTGTTTATTTGACGTTGTTGTTGTTGTTGTTTACTTGACGTTGTTGTTGTTGTTTATTTGATGTTGTTGTTGTTGTTTATTTGACGGTGTTGTTGTTGTTGTTAATTTGACGTTATTGTTGTTGTTGATGTTGTGGTTGTTTTTGTAGTTGTTTATTTGACGTTGTTGTTGTTGTTGTTGTTTATTTGACGTTGTTGTTGTTGTTGTTGTTTATTTGACGTTGTTGTAGTTGTTATTGTTGTTGTTGTTGTTGTTTATTTGACGTTGTTGTTGTTGTTGTTTATTTGACGTTGTTGTATTGGTTGTTGTTTATTTGACGTTGTTGTTGTTTATTTGATGTTGTTGTTGTTGTTTATTTGACGTTGTTGTTGTTGTTGTTGTTTATTTGACGTTGTTGTTGTTGTTGTTTATTTGACATTGTTGTTGTTGTTGTTGACGTTATTGTTGTTGTTTATTTGACATTGTTGTTGTTGTTGGTGGTGGTGGTGTTGTTGTTTATTTGACGTTGTTGTTGTTGTTGTTGTTGTTGTTGTTTATTTGACGTTGTTTTAGTTGTTGTTGTTGTTATTGTTGTTTATTTGGCGTTGTTGTTGTTTATTTGACATTGTTGCTGTTGACATTGTTGTTGTTGTTGTTTATTTGACGTAGTTGTTGTTGTTGACGTTGTTGTTGTTGTTGTTTATTTGACGTTTTTGTTTTTGTTGATGTTGTTGTTGTTTTTGTTTATTTGACGGTGTTGTTGTTGTTTATTTGACGTTGTTGTTGTTATTGTTGTTGTTTATTTGACGTTCATGCTGTTGTTGTTTATTTGATGTTGTTGTTGTTGTTTATTTGACATTGTTGTTGTTGTTGACGTTGTTGTTGTTGTTGTTTATTTGATGTTGTTGTTGTTGTTTATTTGACATTGTTGTTGTTGTTGACGTTGTTGTTGTTGTTGTTGTTGTTGTTTATTTGACATTGTTGTTGTTGTTGTTGACGTTGTTGGTGTTGTTGTTTACTTGACGTTGTTGTTATTGTTGTTGTTTATTTGATGTTGTTTTAGTTGTTGTTTATTTGACGTTGTTGTTGTTGTTTATTTGATATTGTTGTTGTTATTGACGTTGTTGTTGTTGTTGTTGTTGTTGTTGTTTATTTGACATTGTTGTTGTTGTTGACGTTGTTGGTGTTGTTGTTTATTTGACGTTGTTATTGTTGTTGTTGTTGTTTATTTGACGTTGTTTTAGTTGTTATTGTTTATTTGACATTGTTGTTGTTGTTTATTCGACGTTGTTATTGTTGACATTGTTGTTGTTGTTGTTTATTTGACGTTGTTGTTGTTGTTTATTTGACTTAGTTGTTGTTGTTGACATTATTGTTGTTGTTGTTGTTGTTGTTGTTGTTGTTGTTTATTTGACATTTTTGTTGTTGTTGACGTTGTTGTTGTTGCTGCTTATTTGACGTTGTTATTGTTGTTGCTGTTGTTTATTTGACGTTGTTGTTGTCGTTGTTGTTGTTTATTTGACGTTGTTGTTGTTGATGTTGTTTATTTGACGTTGTTGTTGTTGTTGTTATTTATTTAACATTGTTGTTGTTGTTTATTTGACGTTGTTGTTGTTTATTTGACGTTGTTGTTTATTTAACGTTGTTGTTATTGTTGTTGTTTATTTGACGTTGTTGTTGTTGTTTATTTGACATTGTTGTTGTTGTTGACGTTGTTGTTGTTTATTTGACATTGTTGTTATTGTTGTTGTTGTTTATTTGACGTAGTTGTTGTTGTTGACGTTGTTGTCGTTGTTGTTTATTTGACGTTTTTGTTGTTGTTGTTGATGTTGTTGTTGTTGTTTATTTGACGTTGTTGTTGTTTATTTGACGTTGTTGTTGTTGTTATTGTTGTTGTTTATTTGACGTTGTTGTTGTTGTTTATTTGATGTTGTTGCTGATGTTTATTTGACATTGTTGTTGTTGTTGACGTTGTGGTTGTTGTTGTTGTTGTTTATTTGACATTGTTGTTGTTGTTGTTTATTTGACGTTGTTGTTGTTGTTTATTTGACGTAGTTGTTGTTGTTGTTGATGTTGTTGTTGTTGTTTATTTGACGTTTTTGTTGTTGTTGATGTTGTTGTTGTTGTTTATTTGACGTTGTTGTTATTGTCTATTTGACGTTGTAGTTGTTGTTGTTTATTTGACGTTGTTGTTGTTTATTTGACGTTGTTATTGTTGTTTATTTGATGTTGTTGTTGTTGTTGTTTATTTGACGTTGGTGTTGTTGTTGTTTATTTGACGTTGTTGTTGCTGTTATTTATTTGACGTTGTTGTTGTTGTTATTGTTTATTAGAGGTTGTTGTTGTTGTTGTTGTTTATTTGACGTTGTTATTGTTGTTTATTTGACGTTGTTGTTATTGTTGTTGTTTATTTGACGTTGTTGTTGTTGTTTATTGGACGTTGTTGTTGTTGTTGACGTTGTTGTTGTTGTTTATTTGACGTTGTTGTTGTTGACGTTGTTCTTGTTGTTATTGTTATTTATTTGACGTTGTTGTTGTTGTTGTTGTTGTTGTTTATTTGACGTTGTTGTTGTTTATTTGACGTTGTTGTTGTTGTTTATTTGACATTGTTGTTGTTGTTGTTATTGTTTATTTGACATTGTTGTTGTTTATTTGACGTTGTTGTTGTTTATTTGACGTAGTTGTTGTTGTTGACGTTGTTGTTGTTGTTATTGTTTGTTTATTTAAGGATTTTGTTGTTGTTGTTGTTGTTGTTGTTTACTTGATGTTGTTGTTGTTGTTGTTTATTTGACGTTGTTGTTGCTATTTATTTGACGATATTATTGTTGTTGTTGTTTATTTGATGTTGTTGTTGTTGTTTATTTGACGTTGTTATTGTTGTTGTTGTTGTTATTTATTTGACATTGTTGTTGTTGTTGTTGTTGTTCATTTGACGTTGTTGTTGTTGTTTATTTGACGTTGTTGTTGTTGTTGTTTATTTGACATTGTTTTTGTTATTTATTTGACGTTGTTATTGTTGTTGTTTATTTGACGTTGTTGTTGTTGTTGTTTATTTGAAGTTGTTGTTGTTGTTGACGTTGTTGTTGTTGTTTATTTGACGTTGTTGTTATTGTTGTTGTTGTTTATTTGACGTTGTTGTTGTTGTTGACGTTGTTGTTGTTGTTGTTATTTATTTGACGTTTTTGTTGTTGTTGTTATTGTTGTTATTGTTGTTTATTTGACGTTGTTGTTGTTGTTGTTATTTATTTGACGTTGTTGTTGTTGTTTATTTAACATTGTTGTTGTTGTTATTGTGTATTTGACGTTGTTGTTGTTGTTTATTTGACGTTGTTGTTGTTGTTGTTGTTGTTGTTTATTTGAAGTTATTTTAGTTGTTGTTGTTTATTTGACGTTGTTGTTGTTGTTGTTTATTTGACGTTGTTGTTGTTGACATTGTTGTTGTTGTTTATTTGACGTAGTTGTTGTTGTTGACGTTGTTGTTGTTGTTGTTGTTGTTTATTTGACGTTTTTGTTGTTGTTGATGTTGTTGTTGTTGTTTATTTGACGTTGTTGTTGTTTATTTGACGTTGTTGTTGTTGTTATTGTTGTTGTTTATTTGACATTGTTGTTGTTGTTGTTTATTTGATGTTGTTGTTGATGTTTATTTGACATTGTTGTTGTTGTTGACGTTGTTGTTGTTGTTGTTTATTTGACATTGTTGTTGTTGTTGTTGTTTATTTGACGTTGTTGTTGTTGCTTATTTGACGTAGTTGTTGTTGTTGACGTTGTTGTTGTTGTTGTTGTTTATTTGACGTTTTTGTTGTTGTTGATGTTGTTGTTGTTGTTTATTTGACGTTGTTGTTATTGTCTATTTGACGTTGTTGTTGTTGTTGTTTATTTGACGTTGTTGTTGTTATTATTGTTGTTGTTTATTTGACGTTGTTATGGTTGTTTATTTGATGTTGTTGTTGTTGTTGTTTATTTGACGTTGGTGTTATTGTTGTTTATTTGACGTTGTTGTTGTTGTTATTTATTTGACGTTGTTGTTGTTGTTATTGTTGATTAGACGTTGTTGTTGTTGTTGTTTATTTGACGTTGTTATTGTTGTTTATTTGACGTTGTTGTTATTGTTGTTGTTTATTTGACGTTGTTGTTGTTGTTTATTGGACGTTGTTGTTGACGTTGTTGTTGTTGTTTATTTGACGTTGTTGTTGTTGACGTTGTTGTTGTTGTTATTGTTATTTATTTGACGTTGTTGTTGTTGTTTAGTTGACGTTGTTGTTGTTGTTTATTTGACGTTGTTGTTGTTTATTTGACATTGTTGTTGTTGTTGTTATTGTTTATTTGACATTGATGTTGTTTATTTGACGTTGTTGTTGTTGTTGTTGTTGTTGACGTTGTTGTTGTTGTTGTTGTTTATTTGACGTTGTTGTTGTTGTTTATTATTTGACGTTGTTGTTGTTGTTGTTGTTGTTTATTTAACGTTGTTGTTGTTGTTGTTTACTTGACGTTGTTGTTGTTGTTTATTTGATGTTGTTGTTGTTGTTTATTTGACGGTGTTGTTGTTGTTGTTTATTTGACGTTTTTGTTGTTGTTGATGTTGTTGTTGTTTTTGTAGTTGTTTATTTGACGTTGTTGTTGTTGTTGTTTATTTGACGTTGTTGTTGTTGTTGTTGTTTATTTGACGTTGTTGTAGTTGTTATTGTTGTTGTTGTTGTTGTTTATTTGACGTTGTTGTTGTTGTTGTTTATTTGACGTTGTTGTATTTGTTGTTGTTTATTTGACGTTGTTGTTGTTTATTTGATGTTGTTGTTGTTGTTTATTTGACGTTGTTGTTGTTGTTGTTTATTTGACGTTGTTGTTGTTGTTTATTTGACATTGTTGTTGTTGTTGTTGACGTTGTTGTTGTTGTTTATTTGACATTGTTGTTGTTGTTGGTGGTGGTGGTGTTGTTGTTTATTTGACGTTGTTGTTGTTGTTGTTGTTTATTTGACGTTGTTTTAGTTGTTGTTGTTGTTGTTATTGTTGTTTATTTGGCGTTGTTGTTGTTGTTTATTTGACATTGTTGCTGTTGACATTGTTATTGTTGTTGTTTATTTGACGTAGTTGTTGTTGTTGACGTTGTTGTTGTTGTTTATTTGACGTTTTTGTTTTTGTTGATGTTGTTGTTGTTTTTGTTTATTTGACGGTGTTGTTATTGTTTATTTGACGTTGTTGTTGTTATTGTTGTTGTTTATTTGACGTTCATGCTGTTGTTGTTTATTTGATGTTGTTGTTGTTGTTTATTTGACATTCTTGTTGTTGTTGACGTTGTTGTTGTTGTTGTTTATTTGATGTTGTTGTTGTTGTTTATTTGACATTGTTGTTGTTGTTGACGTTGTTGTTGTTGTTGTTGTTGTTGTTTATTTGACATTGTTGTTGTTGTTGTTGACGTTGTTGGTGTTGTTGTTTACTTGACGTTGTTGTTATTGTTGTTGTTTATTTGATGTTGTTTTAGTTGTTGTTTATTTGACGTTGTTGTTGTTGTTTATTTGATATTGTTGTTGTTATTGACGTTGTTGTTGTTGTTTATTTGACATTGTTGTTGTTGTTGACGTTGTTGGTGTTGTTGTTTATTTGACGTTGTTATTGTTGTTGTTGTTGTTGTTTATTTGACGTTGTTTTAGTTGGTATTGTTTATTTGACATTGTTGTTGTTGTTTATTCGACGTTGTTATTGTTGACATTGTTGTTGTTGTTTATTTGACGTTGTTGTTGTTGTTTATTTGACTTAGTTGTTGTTGTTGACATTATTGTTGTTGTTGTTGTTGTTTATTTGACATTTTTGTTGTTGTTGACGTTGTTGTTGTTGTTGCTTATTTGACGTTGTTATTGTTGTTGCTGTTGTTTATTTGACGTTGTTGTTGTCGTTGTTGTTGTTTATTTGACGTTGTTGTTGTTGTTGATGTTGTTTATTTGACGTTGTTGTTGTTGTTGTTATTTATTTAACATTGTTGTTGTTGTTTATTTGACGTTGTTGTTGTTTATTTGACGTTGTTGTTTATTTAACGTTGTTGTTATTGTTGTTGTTTATTTGACGTTGTTGTTGTTGTTTATTTGACATTGTTGTTGTTGTTGACGTTGTTGTTGTTTATTTGACATTGTTGTTGTTGTTGTTGTTTATTTGACGTAGTTGTTGTTGTTGACGTTGTTGTCGTTGTTGTTTATTTGACGTTTTTGTTGTTGTTGATGTTGTTGTTGTTGTTTATTTGACGTTGTTGTTGTTTATTTGACGTTGTTGTTGTTGTTATTGTTGTTGTTTATTTGACGTTGTTGTTGTTGTTTATTTGATGTTGTTGCTGATGTTTATTTGACATTGTTGTTGTTGTTGACGTTGATGTTGTTGTTGTTGTTTATTTGACATTGTTGTTGTTGTTGTTGTTGTTTATTTGACGTTGTTGTTGTTGTTGTTGTTTATTTGACGTAGTTGTTGTTGTTGATGTTTTTGTTGTTGTTGTTGTTTATTTGACGTTTTTGTTGTTGTTGATGTTGTTGTTGTTGTTTATTTGACGTTGTTGTTATTGTCTATTTGACGTTGTAGTAGTTGTTGTTTATTTGACGTTGTTGTTGTTGTTATTGTTGTTGTTTATTTGACGTTGTTATTGTTGTTTATTTGATGTTGTTGTTGTTGTTGTTTATTTGACGTTGGTGTTGTTGTTGTTTATTTGACGTTGTTGTTGCTGTTATTTATTTGACGTTGTTGTTGTTGTTATTGTTTATTAGAGGTTGTTGTTGTTGTTGTTGTTTATTTGACGTTGTTATTGTTGTTTATTTGACGTTGTTGTTATTGTTGTTGTTTATTTGACGTTGTTGTTGTTGTTTATTGGACGTTGTTGTTGTTGTTGACGTTGTTGTTGTTGTTTATTTGACGTTGTTGTTGTTGACGTTGTTGTTGTTGTTATTGTTATTTATTTGACGTTGTTGTTGTTGTTGTTGTTTATTTGACGTTGTTGTTGTTTATTTGACGTTGTTGTTGTTGTTGTTTATTTGACATTGTTGTTGTTGTTGTTATTGTTTATTTGACATTGTTGTTGTTTATTTGACGTTGTTGTTGTTGTTGACGTTGTTATTGTTGTTGTTGTTGTTTATTTGACGTTGTTGTTGTTGTTGTTTATTTGACGTTGTTGTTGTTGTTGTTTATTTGACGTTGTTGTTGTTGTTTATTTGATGTTGTTGTTGTTGTTTATTTGACGGTGTTGTTGTTGTTGTTTATTTGACGTTTTTGTTGTTGTTGATGTTGTTGTTATTTTTGTAGTTGTTTATTTGACGTTGTTGTTGTTGTTTATTTGACGTTGTTGTTGTTGTTTATTTGACGTTGTTGTAGTTGTTATTGTTGTTGTTGTTGTTTATTTGACGTTGTTGTTGTTGTTGTTTATTTGACGTTGTTGTATTTGTTGTTGTTTATTTGACGTTGTTGTTGTTTATTTGATGTTGTTGTTGTTGTTTATTTGACGTTGTTGTTGTTGTTGTTGTTTATTTGACGTTGTTGTTGTTGTTTATTTGACATTGTTGTTGTTGTTGTTGACGTTGTTGTTGTTGTTGTTTATTTGACATTGTTGTTGTTGGTGGTGGTGGTGGTGGTGTTGTTAATTTGACGTTGTTGTTGTTGTTGTTTATTTGACGTTGTTTTAGTTGTTGTTGTTGTTATTGTTGTTTATTTGGCGTTGTTGTTGTTTATTTGACATTGTTGTTGTTGACATTGTTGTTGTTGTTGTTGTTTATTTGACGTAGTTGTTGTTGTTGACGTTGTTGTTGTTGTTTATTTGACGTTTTTGTTGTTGTTGATGTTGTTGTTGTTGTTGTTTATTTGACGGTGTTGTTGTTGTTTATTTGATGTTGTTGTCGTTGTTGTTGTTTATTTGACGTTGTTGTTATTGTTGTTGTTTATTTGACGTTCTTGCTGTTGTTGTTTATTTGATGTTGTTGTTGTTGTTTATTTGACATTGTTGTTGTTGTTGTTGACGTTGTTGTTGTTGTTTATTTGATGTTGTTGTTGTTGTTTATTTGACATTGTTGTTGTTGTTGACGTTGTTGTTGTTTATTTGACATTGTTGTTGTTGTTGTTGGTGTTGTTGTTTACTTGACGTTGTTGTTATTGTTGTTGTTTATTTGACGTTGTTTTAGTTGTTGTTTATTTGACGTTGTTGTTGTTGTTTATTTGACATTGTTGTTGTTATTGACGTTGTTGTTGTTGTTGTTGTTTATTTGACATTGTTGTTGTTGTTGTTGTTGTTGACGTTGTTGGTATTGTTGTTTATTTGACGTTGTTATTGTTGTTGTTGTTGTTGTTGTTTATTTGACGTTGTTTTAGTTGTTGTTGTTTATTTGACATTGTTGTTGTTGTTTATTCGACGTTGTTGTTGTTGACATTGTTGTTGTTGTTTATTTGACGTTGTTGTTGTTGTTTATTTGACTTAGTTGTTGTTGTTGACATTGTTGTTGTTGTTGTTGTTTATTTGACATTTTTGTTGTTGTTGATGTTGTTGTTGTTGTTTATTTGACGTTGTTGTTATTGTTTATTTGACGTTGTTGTTGTTGACATTGTTATTGTTGTTGTTTATTTGACGTTGTTGTTGTTGTTTATTTGACTTAGTTGTTGTTGTTGACATTGTTGTTTTTGTTGTTGTTGTTGTTTAATTGACATTTTTGTTGTTGTTGATGTTGATGTTGTTGTTGTTGTTTATTTGACGTTGTTGTTATTGTTTATTTGACGTTATTGTTGTTTATTTGACGTTGTTGTTGTTGTTATTATTGTTGTTTATTTGACGTTGTTGTTGTTGTTGTTGTTTATTTGATGTTGTTGTTGTTGTTTATTTGACGTTGGTGTTGTTGTTGTTGTTTATTTGATGTTGTTATTGTTGTTATTTATTTGACGTCCTTGTTGTTGTTGTTGTTTATTTTATGTTGTTGTTGTTGTTGTTTATTTGACGTTTTTATTGTTGTTTATTTGACGTTGTTTTTGTTATTTGACGTTGTTGTTGTTGTTGTTGTTGTATTTGTTGTTGTTGATGTTGTTGCTTATTTGACGTTGTTTTTATTGTTGTTGTTTATTTTACGTTGTTGTTGCTGTTGTTTTTGACGTTGTTGTTGTTGTTGCTGTTGTTTATTTGACGTTGTTGCTGTTGTTTATTTGACGTTGTTGTTGTCGTTGTTGTTGTTTATTTGACGTTGTTGTTGTTGTTGTTTATTTGACGTTGTTGTTGTTGTTGTTATATATTTGACGTTGTTGTTGTTGTTATTGTTTATTTGACGTTGTTGTTGTTGTTTATTTGTGGTTGTTGTTGTTGTTGACGTTGTTGTTGTTGTTGTTGACGTTGTTGTTGTTGTTGTTTATTTGACGTTGTTGTTGTTGTTGTTTATTTGACGTTGTTGTTGTTGTTGTTTATTTGACGTTGTTGTTGTTGTTGTTGTTTATTTGACGGTGTTGTTGTGGTTGTTTATTTGACGTTGTTGTTGTTGACGTTGTTGTTATTGTTGTTGTTGTTTATTTGTCGTTTTTGTTGTTGTTGATGTTGTTGTTGTTTTTGTAGTTGTTTATTTGACGTTGTTGTTGTTTATTTGACGTTGTTGTTGTTGTTTATTTGACGTTGTTGTTGTTGTTGTTGTTATTATTGTTGTTGTTGTTGTTGTTGTTTATTTGACGTTGTTATTGTTATTTATTTGACGTTGTTGTTGTTGTTGTTTATTTGATGTTGTTGTTGTTGTTGTTATTTATTTGACGTTGTTGTTGTTGTTGTTGTTTATTTGACGTTGTTGTTGTTGTTGTTGTTTATTTGACGTTGTTGTTGTTATTTATTTGACGTTGTTGTTGTTGTTGTTTATTTGACATTGTTGTTGTTGTTGTTGTTTATTTGACGTTGTTGTTGTTGTTTATTTGACGTTGTTGTTGTTGACGTTGTTGTTGTTGTTGTTGTTTATTTGACGTTGTTGGTGTTTATTTGACGTAGTTGTTGTTGTTGACGTTGTTGTTGTTATTGTTTGTTTATTTAAGGATTTTGTTGTTGTTGTTGTTGTTGTTTACTTGATGTTATTGTTGTTGTTGTTTATTTGACGTTGTTGTTGTTGTTGACGTTGTTGTTGTTGTTTTTGTTGTTTATTTGACGTTGTTGTAGTTGTTTATTTGACGTTGTTGTTGTTCTTGTTGTTGTTGCTATTTATTTGACGATATTATTGTTGTTGTTGTTTATTTGACGTTGTTGTTGTTGTTTATTTGACGTTGTTATTGTTGACATTGTTGTTGTTGTTTATTTGACGTTGTTGTTGTTGTTTATTTGACTTAGTTGTTGTTGTTGACATTATTGTTGTTGTTGTTGTTGTTTATTTGACATTTTTGTTGTTGTTGACGTTGTTGTTGTTGTTGCTTATTTGACGTTGTTATTGTTGTTGCTGTTGTTTATTTGACGTTGTTGTTGTCGTTGTTGTTGTTTATTTGACGTTGTTGTTGTTGTTGATGTTGTTTATTTGACGTTGTTGTTGTTGTTGTTATTTATTTAACATTGTTGTTGTTGTTTATTTGACGTTGTTGTTGTTTATTTGACGTTGTTGTTTATTTAACGTTGTTGTTATTGTTGTTGTTTATTTGACGTTGTTGTTGTTGTTTATTTGACATTGTTGTTGTTGTTGACGTTGTTGTTGTTTATTTGACATTGTTGTTGTTGTTGTTGTTTATTTGACGTAGTTGTTGTTGTTGACGTTGTTGTCGTTGTTGTTTATTTGACGTTTTTGTTGTTGTTGATGTTGTTGTTGTTGTTTATTTGACGTTGTTGTTGTTTATTTGACGTTGTTGTTGTTGTTATTGTTGTTGTTTATTTGACGTTGTTGTTGTTGTTTATTTGATGTTGTTGCTGATGTTTATTTGACATTGTTGTTGTTGTTGACGTTGATGTTGTTGTTGTTGTTTATTTGACATTGTTGTTGTTGTTGTTGTTGTTTATTTGACGTTGTTGTTGTTGTTGTTGTTTATTTGACGTAGTTGTTGTTGTTGATGTTTTTGTTGTTGTTGTTGTTTATTTGACGTTTTTGTTGTTGTTGATGTTGTTGTTGTTGTTTATTTGACGTTGTTGTTATTGTCTATTTGACGTTGTAGTAGTTGTTGTTTATTTGACGTTGTTGTTGTTGTTATTGTTGTTGTTTATTTGACGTTGTTATTGTTGTTTATTTGATGTTGTTGTTGTTGTTGTTTATTTGACGTTGGTGTTGTTGTTGTTTATTTGACGTTGTTGTTGCTGTTATTTATTTGACGTTGTTGTTGTTGTTATTGTTTATTAGAGGTTGTTGTTGTTGTTGTTGTTTATTTGACGTTGTTATTGTTGTTTATTTGACGTTGTTGTTATTGTTGTTGTTTATTTGACGTTGTTGTTGTTGTTTATTGGACGTTGTTGTTGTTGTTGACGTTGTTGTTGTTGTTTATTTGACGTTGTTGTTGTTGACGTTGTTGTTGTTGTTATTGTTATTTATTTGACGTTGTTGTTGTTGTTGTTGTTTATTTGACGTTGTTGTTGTTTATTTGACGTTGTTGTTGTTGTTGTTTATTTGACATTGTTGTTGTTGTTGTTATTGTTTATTTGACATTGTTGTTGTTTATTTGACGTTGTTGTTGTTGTTGACGTTGTTATTGTTGTTGTTGTTGTTTATTTGACGTTGTTGTTGTTGTTGTTTATTTGACGTTGTTGTTGTTGTTGTTTATTTGACGTTGTTGTTGTTGTTTATTTGATGTTGTTGTTGTTGTTTATTTGACGGTGTTGTTGTTGTTGTTTATTTGACGTTTTTGTTGTTGTTGATGTTGTTGTTATTTTTGTAGTTGTTTATTTGACGTTGTTGTTGTTGTTTATTTGACGTTGTTGTTGTTGTTTATTTGACGTTGTTGTAGTTGTTATTGTTGTTGTTGTTGTTTATTTGACGTTGTTGTTGTTGTTGTTTATTTGACGTTGTTGTATTTGTTGTTGTTTATTTGACGTTGTTGTTGTTTATTTGATGTTGTTGTTGTTGTTTATTTGACGTTGTTGTTGTTGTTGTTGTTTATTTGACGTTGTTGTTGTTGTTTATTTGACATTGTTGTTGTTGTTGTTGACGTTGTTGTTGTTGTTGTTTATTTGACATTGTTGTTGTTGGTGGTGGTGGTGGTGGTGTTGTTAATTTGACGTTGTTGTTGTTGTTGTTTATTTGACGTTGTTTTAGTTGTTGTTGTTGTTATTGTTGTTTATTTGGCGTTGTTGTTGTTTATTTGACATTGTTGTTGTTGACATTGTTGTTGTTGTTGTTGTTTATTTGACGTAGTTGTTGTTGTTGACGTTGTTGTTGTTGTTTATTTGACGTTTTTGTTGTTGTTGATGTTGTTGTTGTTGTTGTTTATTTGACGGTGTTGTTGTTGTTTATTTGATGTTGTTGTCGTTGTTGTTGTTTATTTGACGTTGTTGTTATTGTTGTTGTTTATTTGACGTTCTTGCTGTTGTTGTTTATTTGATGTTGTTGTTGTTGTTTATTTGACATTGTTGTTGTTGTTGTTGACGTTGTTGTTGTTGTTTATTTGATGTTGTTGTTGTTGTTTATTTGACATTGTTGTTGTTGTTGACGTTGTTGTTGTTTATTTGACATTGTTGTTGTTGTTGTTGGTGTTGTTGTTTACTTGACGTTGTTGTTATTGTTGTTGTTTATTTGACGTTGTTTTAGTTGTTGTTTATTTGACGTTGTTGTTGTTGTTTATTTGACATTGTTGTTGTTATTGACGTTGTTGTTGTTGTTGTTGTTTATTTGACATTGTTGTTGTTGTTGTTGTTGTTGACGTTGTTGGTATTGTTGTTTATTTGACGTTGTTATTGTTGTTGTTGTTGTTGTTGTTTATTTGACGTTGTTTTAGTTGTTGTTGTTTATTTGACATTGTTGTTGTTGTTTATTCGACGTTGTTGTTGTTGACATTGTTGTTGTTGTTTATTTGACGTTGTTGTTGTTGTTTATTTGACTTAGTTGTTGTTGTTGACATTGTTGTTGTTGTTGTTGTTTATTTGACATTTTTGTTGTTGTTGATGTTGTTGTTGTTGTTTATTTGACGTTGTTGTTATTGTTTATTTGACGTTGTTGTTGTTGACATTGTTATTGTTGTTGTTTATTTGACGTTGTTGTTGTTGTTTATTTGACTTAGTTGTTGTTGTTGACATTGTTGTTTTTGTTGTTGTTGTTGTTTAATTGACATTTTTGTTGTTGTTGATGTTGATGTTGTTGTTGTTGTTTATTTGACGTTGTTGTTATTGTTTATTTGACGTTATTGTTGTTTATTTGACGTTGTTGTTGTTGTTATTATTGTTGTTTATTTGACGTTGTTGTTGTTGTTGTTGTTTATTTGATGTTGTTGTTGTTGTTTATTTGACGTTGGTGTTGTTGTTGTTGTTTATTTGATGTTGTTATTGTTGTTATTTATTTGACGTCCTTGTTGTTGTTGTTGTTTATTTTATGTTGTTGTTGTTGTTGTTTATTTGACGTTTTTATTGTTGTTTATTTGACGTTGTTTTTGTTATTTGACGTTGTTGTTGTTGTTGTTGTATTTGTTGTTGTTGATGTTGTTGCTTATTTGACGTTGTTTTTATTGTTGTTGTTTATTTTACGTTGTTGTTGCTGTTGTTTTTGACGTTGTTGTTGTTGTTGCTGTTGTTTATTTGACGTTGTTGCTGTTGTTTATTTGACGTTGTTGTTGTCGTTGTTGTTGTTTATTTGACGTTGTTGTTGTTGTTGTTTATTTGACGTTGTTGTTGTTGTTGTTATATATTTGACGTTGTTGTTGTTGTTATTGTTTATTTGACGTTGTTGTTGTTGTTTATTTGTGGTTGTTGTTGTTGTTGACGTTGTTGTTGTTGTTGTTGACGTTGTTGTTGTTGTTGTTTATTTGACGTTGTTGTTGTTGTTGTTTATTTGACGTTGTTGTTGTTGTTGTTTATTTGACGTTGTTGTTGTTGTTGTTGTTTATTTGACGGTGTTGTTGTGGTTGTTTATTTGACGTTGTTGTTGTTGACGTTGTTGTTATTGTTGTTGTTGTTTATTTGTCGTTTTTGTTGTTGTTGATGTTGTTGTTGTTTTTGTAGTTGTTTATTTGACGTTGTTGTTGTTTATTTGACGTTGTTGTTGTTGTTTATTTGACGTTGTTGTTGTTGTTGTTGTTATTATTGTTGTTGTTGTTGTTGTTTATTTGACGTTGTTATTGTTATTTATTTGACGTTGTTGTTGTTGTTGTTTATTTGATGTTGTTGTTGTTGTTGTTATTTATTTGACGTTGTTGTTGTTGTTGTTGTTTATTTGACGTTGTTGTTGTTGTTGTTGTTTATTTGACGTTGTTGTTGTTATTTATTTGACGTTGTTGTTGTTGTTGTTTATTTGACATTGTTGTTGTTGTTGTTGTTTATTTGACGTTGTTGTTGTTGTTTATTTGACGTTGTTGTTGTTGACGTTGTTGTTGTTGTTGTTGTTTATTTGACGTTGTTGGTGTTTATTTGACGTAGTTGTTGTTGTTGACGTTGTTGTTGTTATTGTTTGTTTATTTAAGGATTTTGTTGTTGTTGTTGTTGTTGTTTACTTGATGTTATTGTTGTTGTTGTTTATTTGACGTTGTTGTTGTTGTTGACGTTGTTGTTGTTGTTTTTGTTGTTTATTTGACGTTGTTGTAGTTGTTTATTTGACGTTGTTGTTGTTCTTGTTGTTGTTGCTATTTATTTGACGATATTATTGTTGTTGTTGTTTATTTGACGTTGTTGTTGTTGTTTATTTGACGTTGTTGTTGTTGTTGTTGTTATTTATTTGACATTGTTGTTGTTGTTGTTCATTTGACGTTGTTGTTGTTGTTTATTTGACGTTGTTGTTGTTGTTTATTTGACATTGTTTTTGTCATTGTTTTTGTTGTTTATTTGACGTTGTTATTGATGTTGTTTATTTGACGTTGTTGTTGTTGTTTATTTGACGTTGTTGTTGTTGTTGACGTTGTTGTTGTTACTAGTACTGCCACTGCCACTGCCCCCTATAGACACTAACAGTAAAAGGATTATAGAGTTATAAATTAGAGGTGGAGTATAGCAAAAGAATTTGGAAATTATCCCAATTTTTGTCAATCAAACAATTAAACAATAATGTGTAACAAGAAGTGAACAGCTCCAAATGCCTAAATCAAATATGAAAACCATAAAATTCAGGCATCAATTAAAGAAATATCCAATCTATGTCAAATCATGTCACTCACAGCTGGTGTCCAATGCACTCCAGCACGTACAGACCCTGAAATTTCACCTCCCTTCACAAGTCAGATCCATCAACAGCCACACCACTGGCTCCATCCATTTCTTGCAGTAAATTCTGCAACGAGCTCCATAACACTGTCAAATTTGTCGGAACTGTAATGCCCCTAGCAGCACCTCGAACCATGGCACTAACACGAGCAACATAGGCAGGAGTATACAACTGCCCACCTTCAAGCCTTCCTTTAACCTATTCTCAAAACAATCATTTATCAAATCACAATTTCCACTTACCACTCCAAAAACATACCAAAACCAACACAAAACAAAACAAACAAACAAACAAAACTCACTATAGTTCCAAGACGCGGCTCCAACACAGACGCAATCAAATCCAAACCAACATTCAATTGCACAGCAAGTTCCGTCAAAGCAATCTGACTACATTCTTGAAGCCTCTCGTTAATCTCTTCCGCAATTGAATCCCAGTAAGATTCCGTAACGATTTCCCCTTGAGTCAACATCAATTCCCCGTGATCAGTTATAATACTCTGAGCCAATTTATCAACATAGTACAAGTCAACTCCAGTAACATCAGCAAGATCAATCACAGAAATTCGCCCTAATCTCTTCACCTCAGTCACCATCTCATTTCTCAGTTGATCCTATCGACCGTATAAACAAACACTTGATTAAGATCAATTATAACACAATGAATTAGGTTAAAAGCAAGAAAATACAATCGATTATCAAGAATCAAATCCGTTAAACCTAATTGCAAAAAATAATAAAAGACGAAGCAAAGAGCGTACGAGAGTGATGTACTCTTTGCCGGAAGCAGTGCGAAGAAGCTCGAAATCGATGACTTGAAGTTGCTGCAATTTCTGGACTAATTCAACAACGTTTCGATCGGATAATCGAATACTGGACTTCGCTTGTTGAGCGAACTCGAACTGTCTCTGCAACTCGAGCAATTCGTCGTCCATGTTTCGATCTTCACGGACGCGGTGAAATTTGCAATGCCTTTAACTTTTGATCTTTCGCGATTTCTAATACTGTTGCGTGTTTTGATGATCCCTGAAAATGATGCGTCGTTCTTCAGTTTTTGGGACTATAGTGAAATAGCGAAGCGTTTTTCAGCCGTTTCTTCGCCCTTGATTGTTTCTTGCTCAATAAACAGTTAAATTTCTGAAAAGTATGTCATTTTTTTTATTTTTTTTTATTAAAATTGGTTTTTTATACATTTTTTAACCATGTTTTACCTTGTTGATATAACTTGTTGAAAAGATATTTTTGTAGAAAACAACGTTAAATAAAAAATTATTAGTTTTTTTACTTTTAAAAATATCTTTCACAAAAATATATTTGATTTTTATGTTAAAATTTATAACAAGAAATCACACACGCACACATTCTTTCAAGTATGAGTAGTGTAAGGGTGAAATATTTTCATAAGATATATCAAGAAATTAGACATGTATTTGACTTTTTAAACATGACTTGGGTAAGAGTGAAGTGTTTTCAGCGAAGTGATTTCATAAGGCATATTAATAAATCAATGTACACGACGCCCCAAGCATGAGCCATGTAAGGGTGGAGTGTTTTCATAAAGTATGTCAAGAAACTTAACATGTACACGGTCTCCCAAAGATGAGTTGTATAATTGGAAAGGGCTTTCATAAGTATATCAAGAAATCAAGCATATATATAACCACTCAAAGATGAGTAGTGTATGAGCGAAGTGCTTTCATGAGTGAAATTTTGTTATTCGTATGAAAGATGTTAGACACAATGTTTGTGACGGTGTGTATAACATTCTTATAACAGATTAATAGATACTAAATAAATCATAAAGCAATAAAGAACACAAAGAATTATTATTAACTTAGTTCGGTGCAACGTCACCTATATTTAGGGGGACTTCTAACCCAAGAAAGGAAATTCACTCTCAATAGTATTAGTATAAATAGTCTTAGATTAACAACCTTTGTTAATGTCTCTCTTCTTAATACTACATGTGACTTTCTATTTAAGACTCCTCCTAAATATGAGAACCTCTCTCATTTTCTCTCAATCACTAACTTTGGTGATCAGTACGTAAAACGAATTTAAAGAATGTTGAATTATGTTCTGGACTGACCCGACATCTAGAATGGACTCAGTCTAACCCTTTCTTTCGGTAAGGCCTGCGCGTCCATGGCCCGAACCGCCCCGCTCCCCGTCAGGAAATATCGATCATTTACCCTCCTGAGCCAACACTGGCCTAGGATGATCGATGAGTACCCCTCAGTCTGCCCGACATCAAGTCGTACAGGTCACTAGGAACCGCCCAGAGAGATGCCTGTAACTTGTCTCCTCCTCAGAACCAACGACTAGTTACGAGCATATCTTCTCGGTTTGACCAAGTCCTGACAGTTACCTGATTTTGTGAACCCACATATCCAAGCGCAAAAACAGGAACCAATAGTCATACGCTAGGGGTATATTATATGCTCTCACACTTGTTAGGGCCAGATATCAAATATTCACTATTCACTACCAATATCTTAACACTTTGCTTGTATCTCTTTGTTCTCACTCTTACTTGATCGTCGGAGTGCCTTGCACGTACAACCCTTTTTTCCTCCTTGACATCATAGCCCGACTACAGATCATCATTCGACCGCTTCGCATATTCTGATCAACCGGTAAAATTAGTGACACCATCTGTGGGAAACTGCTCTCCCCATATTTATTTCCTCAAAACTCAAAGATCAAAGTGTTGTACCCCAAAATTTGTCCTCTTTTCATACACGTATATTATTGGTTTTATGGTTATGAAATAAAGGTATATTTATCAAGCTTCTTCAGGTTACAAGTGACGTTTATTTCGTCAATGGATATTCTCAGAGTATTTTCTGTGTTGAAGATCGGTTCGCCGTTTTGCAACGATTCGGGGTTCAAAGATTCACAAGTCCAACCCGGCGCGTCATATTCAGGTGTTCTTTCGTCAAGATATCTCTGATAACATATTCTCAAATTCAGGTTCGGCTCAAGAGTCAATTCTTTAAAAAAGGTATCCGAATGTGTGAGTTTTCTCGAAGAAATATGGTGAAAAAGTGTGCTGAAAGTGCAGTTTTTACGCGTTAAAAAATTCATAACTTGAAGATCGCAGCTCGTTTTAAACCCGTTCCAGTGGCTAAAATTCCGTATTAACGTCATCTATGTTTTCATCTCTCACGGCTGGAAGTCAATTTCGATCAGAAGGTCTTCAAAAATGCGGATTTATCAAGTATTTTCGTACAGAAAATTTGTGACAGAAATTTAATTGCGTCATGTTCAGAAAATCATAACTTGGTCGATTTTCATCGTATCAAGCTGGTTCCAGCGCCAAAATTTCATAAATTGAGTTGGCTAAGTTTTCACAGAAGGTATCGAGTTTGAACGATATTCAAAAGGTCTTTATTTTTTGCTCAGAGTACGCGTGACGCGCCGAAAATCTTGAATGCTGAATATTATTTTATCTGGGTCGAAACTTCAAAAATTCATAACTCGGTCAACTTTTATCGGATTGGGCTCATCTTTTTACACAAGGTCACTGACTCAGAGATCTACAACTTTGCTTCAAAAGTAGAGACCGAATTATGCTCCGATCAATACCAGTTTTTTATTGAAGAACGTGTCAGAGTCGACACTGGAGCCCAAAATAAGTTTGTGTGAGCTGAAATTTCAAAAATTCATAACTAATTCACCGTTTATCCGATTGAGCCCATTTTTGGACATGAGTTAGTTCTCGATGTCGGCTACATTTTGTTTTCATATTTCAACTTCAAAAATTGCACTTAAGCCCCTGCGATTTTGCCTATAATGTGACAGACTCAAGTGGACATTTGAGGCTCAATTACACATTTAAAGCCCATTTTTTGCTCTCTAATTTCTATTATATAATCCCATTATTTTCACACAAACAAGGAGGAGAAAAAAATTAACCTTTGCCACAACGCTGTCAGAATATCAAATTCTTTCAGGAATCCTAAAAACCTTGAAATCCTTATTACAAATCCCCCTCTCACTACAAACAAGCCATCCCGGTTACAAACCAACATTTCACTACTTCTCCAGTAAGGGTAAGGCTGGCTTGATCTCCATGATCAAAAGGGCATAAAAGCATTCATATCACTACTTCTCCAGTAAGGGTAAGACTGATTTGATCTCCATGATCAAAAGGGTATAATCATTCATACATGCCATATCGGTTTTAATGTGTTCATAATATATAATGTGTATTTGTATTTCATAATATATAATAATTTATTTAATGTGTTCATGAGATTCAACACTGCAGATTTAGACAGGATCCCATGCAGGTTCATTAAGGAACGTTGAGGCCAAAACACAAATGACCAAAAGCCAAAACATAAATGGTCAAAACAGAACAGCTTACACATGATGTAACACCCCTTCTAATTACCCCAAATAAAAGACAAGAATTAAAATCAGAGAAAATAAATTGCACGGAAGGGACGTCACAACACAAATCACATTCCAAAATTTTAAAGAAAAACAGACAGGGTACGTTTGAAATTTTAAGCATATCAACACAAAACAAACATACATAAATATTTAACTTCTTTCTCTCGTGCAAACGCAACGGAGTTTCAATATTTAACTTCATCTCCATTCATGGGGGAATCAAAACATAATTCAAGGCAACAAGCCATGATAATTCACATAAAGCATATGTTATCAAGTCTCACATACACAAAATAATATACCCAAAGTAAGGATTATATACATCATAATCCGAATACAAAATAGACGAGTTCGACACTAAATATACCCCCCCAGGTGTTACTAACAGAGCATCGACTCAACTCTAATCAAAATAAAACAGATTGCAATCCAATGCATCCGCTAACTAGCGCCTCGCGCTACCATCCTCGGTACCTGAACAATGCCATCAAAAGCATTTTCAAACAGAAGGGTAAGAATTCCAATAATCATATAACGTGTAATTAAGGTAAAGCAATGGCAATAAATAAAGCAACACATCATGATCATATTCATTTTATCACATATAGTATCCGTACTCAAGGAAATCATTTCCAACACATTAACCATTTAAACCAATTATCCGAATACTCACATCATTGGCACATAACCATTATTCAAACAACAACAATATTGGCACATAACCAAACACATCAACACACATACACAATATATACAATTATGCATGTGACTCACAACACGACTCAACATATGCGAATGCGGTACCGACTCGTGGACCCAAGGTTCCACCACCTATGTTTCCCTTCCGGGTCAAGGTCACTACGTCTTTTCCCACAATAGGGTCACCGTCTAGATATTGTGGACCTAATGTTCCACCACCTATGTTTCCCTTCTGGATCAAGGTCACTACGTCTATTCCCACACTAGGGTCACCGTCTATAAAATCATGTGAACCCACAGTTTCACCGTCTCTATTTCAAGACCAACCATGCCATGCAATGTACAATATAACCAATGTATGCAATTAAGATTCACAATAATCTTAACATACACATACCGTCAAATCCAACCAATGGAACATCAACTATTGTACATGCATGCATACATATAATTTAACAATCACAACGTCAAGTAAAATGTATACAAACAAGTTACTTACTCAACCAAAACATAAACCATCAACTATCAAACAATTCCAAATCGGAAAGTATATTTCAACATAAAGTCATCGTCGATGAACCGGCATTACTCTCGATGTTACTCATCGCGATCGATTCACCGGAATGTAACTCGAACGGTTAAATTCGGGATTAAACTCAATTTATTTCATTTCGTACTAAAATCGGGTCGATTCTTAAAAAGTCGAAATTTCGCAAAACGAGCTTCACTACGTTAATCTACACGTCGAATTATGCTAGCACGTCAATTTTCGTGCGAATCGGAGAAAGTAGCTCCGTCGCCGAAATTACCGAAATCGGGTAATCGGCACATCAACGGGTTCAGAATTAAGTCGGCTAAATATTTCTAATATTTCTACTTTATAAATCCTGCAAAATTATTTATTAAATATATTAAATCATTATTATTAAATAATTTTGTATTTGTAAATCGGAACGTAGTAGCTACAATATACAAATGTCTTTAAGTACGGCGCTACAGTATTGCTACAGCAAGCATGTAGTTTCTTCTATGAGCTACTTCATAAATTATTACATGTTACAGTAGCAAGTCAAACAAGTGCCATTTTCCTTTAATGCTACTTTATGCCAAATACCATTAGTTATTACATCTTCCTATGCTATTCCATTCTTATGCGCTACTGCCTTCAATTAAGTACCATTATATTTTAATTCTAAATTCCACTACAATAGCTAGTAATACCTCAAAGCACTACTTCACAACATCACTGCCTTTAAGTAATAATTAATGTTACAGAATGCGATGCAATTTAATACTTCTAAAATGCTACTGTAATACAAATGGCCTTAAAATACTATAATATGTATACATCTCTACAGCATACAGCAATTAGGTACTTCCAATTTGCTACTTCATTTCCTGCGCCAAAACAAGCTAGCTAAATGCAAATGCTACTTTATTACTTGTATCTCTACAGTGTTCAAGGCAATTGTTTTTAAATGATACCTCTAAGCGCTACAACAAACAAGAGTTATCCTAAAAGCTGCCTTTCATAGTTACTTCTTAAATGTTACTTCAGCATAGCAATTGCCTTATTGCGCTCCAACATTCAATGTGCCACAATATTGCAAGTTATTACCAATGCTACTTACTTCTTCATTTAATCACGCTACAGTAAGCCATAAGTATGGAATCTTTGCAAAGGCAAAATACAATGGAACTTATATATTTACATAACTAATTAAATTGGGTCCTAAATCATCTCTCAATTTCATCAATCTACCAATTTTTTTTTCCATCATAACATATTAGTGAAACTAATACCCTAAACCCCTAATTTATTCCAAGATCAAAACTATAAAATCACACACTAAATAATTGGTGGAAGTCAAACCCTTACCTCTAGTGTTGATTTTCTTGGAACAAGATGATGATTTTGTAGAACAAACCCTAGCCTTCTCCTTCTCTTCTCTTCTTCTTCTCTCTTTTCTTTCTTCTTTCTCTTCTTACCAACTACTCTTACTAACTCTACTTTTCTATTTTATAAAACTATCTTTCTACTACTAACTTTCCTCCCTCTATCTTTCTAAAATTATAATTTGGCCCCAACAATTATTTAATTCAAATTATAATATATAACTCTATTAAAACAATATTACACTAAATAATATTTATTCTATATAAACCTAATCATGTCAATTAATCAAACAAAGTCAAATATTACTACACACCAAATTAATATTATTCAAAATAATATTTCGACATAATAAATATTTTTATTTCATATTACCCAATTAATATTTTAATCGATATCAATTGAATATATTTCTCAAAATAGATATAATTTAATAGTTTTGGAAAATAATTAATGAAATAGCATTTAAATATAAACGGCGTGTTACAACTCTCCCCCACTTAAAAGATTTTCGGCCACGAAAATTACCTCTAAACGAACAATTCGGGATAGGAATCCCGCATCCGACTTTCAAGCTCCCACGTCACATTACCATTCGCCGAACCACCCCATGCAACTTTAACCAAAGCAATCTCTCTTCCTCTTAGTTGTTTCACCTTTCTATCTTCAATCCTCACCGGTAAAACCTCAACCGTCAAATTGTCTCTTACTTCCAAATCATCCGCTTGAATAATATGAGACGGATCCGCAATATACTTTCGTAATTGCGAAACGTGAAACACATCATGCAAATTTGAAAGTGATGGCGGCAATGCAATCCGATAAGCCATACTTCCAATCCGCTCTGAAATCTGATAAGGACCAATAAACCGAGGTGTTAACTTCCGCGATTTAAGCGCCCTTCCAACACCCGTAGTTGGATTCACCTTCAAAAACACATGTTCATCCTTCTTGAACTCAAGAGGTTTCCTCCTCTTGTCATAGTAACTCTTTTGGCGATTCTGAGACACTTTCATCTTCTCTCTTATCAATTTGATCTTATCCGTAGCCTCTTGAACCAATTCCGGACCAACTATAGCACTTTCTCCCGTCTCGTACCAACACAAAGGTGTCCTACACCGTCTTCCATACAATGCCTCAAAAGGAGCCATGCTAATGCTAGAATGAAAACTATTATTATAAGTAAACTCAATCAAAGGCAAATGACTCTCCCATGAACCTCCTTGATCCAAAACACAAGCACGCAACAAATCCTCAAGTGACTGAATTGTTCTCTCCGTTTGACCATCCGTCTGAGGATGATAAGCGGAACTCAATCTCAGCTTAGTACCCAAGGCTCTTTGTAAACCTTCCCAAAATCTTGAAGTGAAACGCGGATCTCTATCTGAAACAATACATGTAGGAATACCATGTAAACAAACAATCCGTTCCACATACAACTTAGCAAGCTTCTCCATAGTGTAATCCATCCTAATCGGAATAAAGTGTGCAGATTTAGTCAATCTATCAACTATGACCCAAATAGCCTCATGGTTACTCGGAGTCCTCGGCAAACCAGAAACAAAATCCATCGAGATACTATCCCACTTCCACTCGGGAATAGACAACGGTTGCAACAAACCCGAAGGCTTCTGATGTTCAATCTTAGACTTTTGGCAAACCAAACAAGCATACACAAACTCAGCAATTTCTTTCTTCATACAAGGCCACCAAAACAGCTTCTTTAAATCTTGATACATCTTCTTAGCACCAGGGTGAATACTTAACCCACTTCTATGACCTTCCTCAAGAATCCTCTTTTTCACATCCCCCACATCGGGAACGCAAACTCTATCATGACATCTCAAAATTCCATTCTCATCAATTCTGAACTCTCCACCTTGACCTTGATTCACCAAAGTAAACTTGTCAACCAAAACCAAATCTGACTTTTGCCCATCTCTAATCTCTTCCAAGACACCACTAGTAAGCTTCATCATACCAAGCTTCACGCCAAAATAAGTCTCTTCACACACCAAACTCAAATCTCGAAATTGCTCCAACAATTCCCATTCTTTAACCATCAACATAGACATGTGTAAAGACATTCTGCTCAAAGCATCTGCAACCATGTTTGCCTTACCAGGATGGTAATTCAAACTGAAGTCATAATCTTTAAGAAACTCTAGCCACCTTCTTTGCCTCATATTCAACTCTTTTTGATCAAACAGATATTTCAAACTCTTATGATCGCTAAAGACGTCGAATCTCGACCCAAACAAATAATGCCTCCAAATCTTTAACACAAAAACCACCGCTGCCAACTCCAAGTCATGAGTTGGATAATTCCTCTCATGCACCTTGAGTTGCCTCGAAGCATACGCCACAACCTGCCCATTTTGCATTAACACACCTCCTAAACCCATCAAAGAAGCATCGCAATAGACCGTAAACGGTTCAGATGGTTTAGGCAAAATCAAAACTGGCGCAGTTGTCAACCTTCTCTTCAACTCTTGGAAACTATCTTCACACTGCGGAGTCCACGCGAACACTTGACTCTTCCTAGTCAATTGTGTCAACGGTAAAGCTAGCTTGGAAAAGCCTTCAATGAACTTACGGTAATAACCCGCTAAACCAAGAAAGCTTCGAATCTCAAAAACTGACTTTGGAGATTCCCATTCTGACACGGCTTCTATCTTCGAAGGATCCACAGCAATACCTCCACGAGATATCACGTGACCAAGGAAACTCACTTGTTCTAACCAGAATTCACACTTCGAACGTTTAGCAAACAAATGATTTTCCTTCAGAATTGACAAAACAATTCCCAAGTGTTCGGCATGCTCTGCTTCACTCTTGGAATAGATCAAAATGTCATCGATGAACACCACCACAAACTTATCCAAAAACTCATGAAAGATTCTGTTCATATACTCCATGAACACACCCGGTGCATTCGTAACACCAAAAGGCATCACCGAATACTCATAGTGTCCATAACGAGTTCAGAACGCAGTTTTCTGAATATCACCCGCTTTCACGCGAATCTGATGATAGCCTGACCTCAAGTCAATCTTGCTAAACACACACGCACCCACCAGCTGATCCATTAAATCATCAATCCTTGGCAAAGGATACTTGTTCTTAATGGTCACTTTGTTTAGCTGCCTATAATCCACACAAAGTCTCATTGTTCCTTCTTTCTTCTTCACAAGTAAAACTGGAGCACCCCACGGACTCACACTAGGACGAATAAACCTTTTGTCAAGCAACTCTTCCAGCTGACTCTTCAGTTCCACTAGTTCCGACGGTGACATCCTATAAGGAGCCATCGAAACAGGACTAGTACCAGGAATTAAGTCGATGGAAAACTCTACCTCACGCTCAGGAGGTAAATCCGTAATCTCTTCAGGAAACACTTCAGGAAATTCGCATACTATAGGATAATCCTTTCTTACTCTACCATCTTCCAAAACCATACTCGCCATAAGCATAAACAACCCATCTCCATTCTTCACACTCTTCTCAACTTGCTGTGTAGACAATAAAACCACACCATCTTTCTCGGACTCGAGAAAAAGAACAGCCTTAGCGAAACAGTTGATATAGACATGGTTGGATTTCAACCAGTCCATACCCATAATCACATCTATCTGATGCAAAGGAAGACACACGAGATCAACTACGAAATCTCTTCCGCACATGCGCAAAGGACACTTCAAACAAACGACTGAAGTAGAAACTGAACCCATCGCAGGTGTATCTACCTCCATACTTCGATCCAAAGTAGACAAGACAAGGCCCAATCTCTTGGCACAATCTAAAGCAACAAACGAATGTGTCGCACCCGTATCAATAATAGCAACCAAAGGCACATTAGAGATAAAGCATGTACCTCTGATTAGACGTTCCTCAGCAGAAGTCTCTGCTCCAGATAAAGCGAATACTTTCCCAACTTCTTTCTTTGGCTTTGGACATTTGGTACTTATGTGGCCTCGCTCACCACAATTAAAGCAAGTTACACTCACACCAACTCTACAATCCACCGCTTTGTGACCCACCCTGTCACACTTGAAACACTTAACTATCCCCTGGCGACATTCCATAGCACGATGTCCCTCTTTACCACATTTAAAACATTTGATTGGAGTAGTCACTCCCCCACTCGGACTCTTTCCACTACTTATTGGTCTCTTTCCTCTTCCATCATAAGGCTTAGGACGCATCTGTCCCTTACCTCTTTTCTCACTCAAGCTCTTGTAATAAGCAGTACTATCCCGACTGTCTTCGTCGTAGATACGACTCTTATTAACCAACTCAGAGAATCTTGTAATCTGTTGATACCCAATCTCCTTCTTTATGTCCGGCCTCAAACCATTAACAAACTTAAGGCACTTCGACCTCTCAGCATTAACAGTGTTGTAGTGAGGACAGTATTTGATCAAATCTTGAAATTTAGCCGCATAGTCAGCTACCGAACCACTGCCTTGTTTCAATTCCAGGAATTCAACTTCCTTTTTACCACGAACATCCTCCGGAAAATAATTCTCCAAGAATGCATCTCGGAAAATTTCCCAAGTCACCACAACATGCTCCTCCTCATATCTCTGACTAGCGTTGATCCACCAGTCTTCGGCCTCTTTAATCAGCATGTGTGTTCCGAATTGCACTTTCTGAGCGTCGGTGCAATTCATCACACGAAAGATTTTCTCAATTGCTTTTAACCATTCTTGAGCTTCCACAGGAGCATGCTCTCCCTTGAAAGTAGGCGGGTTGTTCTTTTGGAACTTCCCAAGAGCACGGAAAGCATCTTCAGTACCATCATGTGGCGCTTGAGTCGTTTGCGGCATCTGATTTATTGACCCCGCAAGCAACCTCAATGCCTCAGCTAAAGCATTATCATTTCTTCTACCAGCCATCTTCTCTCTACAACACAAAATATTGATCGCGTCAGCCACACGATCAAATACAAGGGATTAACAAAATAAGACCTGACAACTGACCGACTATGCTCTGATACCACTATTGTAACACCCCTTCTAATTACCCCAAATAAAAGACAAGAATTAAAATCAGAGAAAATAAATTGCACGGAAGGGACGTCACAACACAAATCACATTCCAAAATTTTAAAGAAAAACGGACAGGGTACGTTTGAAATTTTAAGCATATCAACACAAAACAAACATACATAAATATTTAACTTCTTTCTCTCGTGCAAACGCAACGGAGTTTCAATATTTAACTTCATCTCCATTCATGGGGGAATCAAAACATAATTCAAGGCAACAAGCCATGATAATTCACATAAAGCATATGTTATCAAGTCTCACATACACAAAATAATATACCCAAAGTAAGGATTATATACATCATAATCCGAATACAAAATAGACGAGTTCGACACTAAATATACCCCCCCAGGTGTTACTAACAGAGCATCGACTCAACTCTAATCAAAATAAAACAGATTGCAATCCAATGCATCCGCTAACTAGCGCCTCGCGCTACCATCCTCGGTACCTGAACAATGCCATCAAAAGCATTTTCAAACAGAAGGGTAAGAATTCCAATAATCATATAATGTGTAATTAAGGTAAAGCAATGGCAATAAATAAAGCAACACATCATGATCATATTCATTTTATCACATATAGTATCCGTACTCAAGGAAATCATTTCCAACACATTAACCATTTAAACCAATTATCCGAATACTCACATCATTGGCACATAACCATTATTCAAACAACAACAATATTGGCACATAACCAAACACATCAACACACATACACAATATATACAATTATGCATGTGACTCACAACACGACTCAACATATGCGAATGCGGTACCGACTCGTGGACCCAAGGTTCCACCACCTATGTTTCCCTTCCGGGTCAAGGTCACTACGTCTTTTCCCACAATAGGGTCACCGTCTAGATATTGTGGACCTAATGTTCCACCACCTATGTTTCCCTTCTGGATCAAGGTCACTACGTCTATTCCCACACTAGGGTCACCGTCTATAAAATCATGTGAACCCACAGTTTCACCGTCTCTGTTTCAAGACCAACCATGCCATGCAATGTACAATATAACCAATGTATGCAATTAAGATTCACAATAATCTTAATATACACATACCGTCAAATCCAACCAATGGAACATCAACTATTGTACATGCATGCATACATATAATTTAACAATCACAACGTCAAGTAAAATGTATACAAACAAGTTACTTACTCAACCAAAACATAAACCAT
This sequence comes from Vicia faba, assembly GCA_948472305.1. NCBI lineage: Eukaryota > Viridiplantae > Streptophyta > Magnoliopsida > Fabales > Fabaceae > Vicia > Vicia faba. The sequence continues at coordinate 314,429,004 of OX451739.1, read as the reverse complement.
CAACTATCAAACAATTCCAAATCGGAAAGTATATTTCAACATAAAGTCATCGTCGATGAACCGGCATTACTCTCGATGTTACTCATCACGATCGAGTCACCGGAATGTAACTCGAACGGTTAAATTCGGGATTAAACTCAATTTATTTCATTTCGTACTAAAATCGGGTCGATTCTTAAAAAGTCGAAATTTCGCAAAATGAACTTCACTACGTTAATCTACACGTCGAATTATGCTAGCACGTCAATTTTCGTGCGAATCGGAGAAAGTAGCTCTGTCGCCGAAATTACCGAAATCGGGTAATCGGCACATCAACGGGTTCGGAATTAAGTCGGCTAAATATTTCTAATATTTCTACTTTATAAATCCTGCAAAATTATTTATTAAATATATTAAATCATTATTATTAAATAATTTTGTATTTGTAAATCGGAACGTAGTAGCTACAATATACAAATGTCTTTAAGTACGGCGCTACAGTATTGCTACAGCAAGCATGTAGTTTCTTCTATGAGCTACTTCATAAATTATTACATGTTACAGTAGCAAGTCAAACAAGTGCCATTTTCCTTTAATGCTACTTTATGCCAAATACCATTAGTTATTACATCTTCCTATGCTATTCCATTCTTATGCGCTACTGCCTTCAATTAAGTACCATTATATTTTAATTCTAAATTCCACTACAATAGCTAGTAATACCTCAAAGCACTACTTCACAACATCACTGCCTTTATGTAATAATTAATGTTACAGAATGCGATGCAATTTAATACTTCTAAAATGCTACTGTAATACAAATGGCCTTAAAATACTATAATATGTATACATCGCTACAACATACAGCAATTAGGTACTTCCAATTTGCTACTTCATTTCCTGCGCCAAAACAAGCTAGCTAAATGCAAATGCTACTTTATTACTTGTATCTCTACAGTGTTCAAGGCAATTGTTTTTAAATGATACCTCTAAGCGCTACAACAAACAAGAGTTATCCTAAAAGCTGCCTTTCATAGTTACTTCTTAAATGTTACTTCAGCATAGCAATTGCCTTATTGCGCTCCAACATTCAATGTGCCACAATATTGCAAGTTATTACCAATGCTACTTACTTCTTCATTTAATCACGCTACAGTAAGCCATAAGTATGGAATCTTTGCAAAGGCAAAATACAATGGAACTTATATATTTACATAACTAATTAAATTGGGTCCTAAATCATCTCTCAATTTCATCAATCTACCAATTTTTTTTTCCATCATAACATATTAGTGAAACTAATACCCTAAACCCCTAATTTATTCCAAGATCAAAACTATAAAATCACACACTAAATAATTGGTGGAAGTCAAACCCTTACCTCTAGTGTTGATTTTCTTGGAACAAGATGATGATTTTGTAGAACAAACCCTAGCCTTCTCCTTCTCTTCTCTTCTTCTTCTCTCTTTTCTTTCTTCTTTCTCTTCTTACCAACTACTCTTACTAACTCTACTTTTCTATTTTATAAAACTATCTTTCTACTACTAACTTTCCTCCCTCTATCTTTCTAAAATTATAATTTGGCCCCAACAATTATTTAATTCAAATTATAATATATAACTCTATTAAAACAATATTACACTAAATAATATTTATTCTATATAAACCTAATCATGTCAATTAATCAAACAAAGTCAAATATTACTACACACCAAATTAATATTATTCAAAATAATATTTCGACATAATAAATATTTTTATTTCATATTACCCAATTAATATTTTAATCGATATCAATTGAATATATTTCTCAAAATAGATATAATTTAATAGTTTTGGAAAATAATTAATGAAATAACATTTAAATATAAACGGTGTGTTACACATGACACCAATACATGGCGAGGCAGACATCCTGAGAAGGTTAAGGGCGTGGGTTCAACAACCACCCCTATTGGTTTTGATTTTCTTCCTTTTTATTTGTCCGTTTACCTTATTTTATTCTTTTTGTTTAAAATCTTTTTTTTCATAAAACTTAATATTTTTCACAAATCTTTGATTTTTTTATAATAAACTCAAATAATTAATTTTAGGTTTTAATTTAATTTTAGGTAACTTTAATTGTTTTATAAATAAATTAAAATTAATTAGAACAATTAGGATTTTGTTTCTAACTTAATTCTATTTTCTTTTTTCTTAAAATAACAAAACACAAATTAGGCCTAGATCTTATTTTTATTAAAAATAAATAAATTAATTTAATTAGGTTTATTAATTTAGACAATTTTAATTCCTTTTGCAAATAATTAAAATTAATTAGAATAAATAGGTTTTTATTACTAACTTAATTATTTTATTTCTTTTCTAAAATAACAAAAAAACCAAAGATATGTCATGTAATTATTTTTATTAATTAATTTGATTAACTAATTAATTGCACATTTTAATTTAGAAAACTCATTTCTTTTATTAAAAACAACAAAAAACAATTTTCTCTTTTAATTAGGATAGAAGGGTCAAAACCCTAAGTTCTCGTTGAGCTAATTTTCATCGCGCGCTTTATTATTGTTTTTATCCCAATTATTGTATCTGCTCACAGTTTGTAATAATTTTAATTAGGACTTTTATTTTTATCGCTTTACTTTTCAAAAGGTTTGTTTTTGGCGATGTAAATACCCGACGCCTTGTAATTTAATTTCCGCACCTTTAATTTCTGCAAATTATAACTGTTAGATGTTTGATAATAGGGTTTGCATGACAAGACTGAATGCCTAATCTTAAAATCAAATTAGATCACCTTTAACATGTGCAAAGATAAAAATAACTGAAAACGACACACTCGCACATACGCACTCCTAGGGTACACCCCACTTGGTTGCCTTCGTACACGGTCATTGAGTATAGATCGTTTTAGAGGTCGCCCTCTTGTCTAAAAGATCATAGTCGCCTCGAAATGGTCGCCTCAGATATTGTTGCCTCAAACAAATGATCTAAGACATTAGGGTTACCGCTAAGGCATCCTAACATTGCTTTAGTGATCGTATATCCCTCATTCGAATTGACCCTCAAACTCCAACGACGGTGCTACCTACTCATTAATAGTGGGATAGCATTGTCTAAAGGAAATTAGCATAGAACTATTCCTTTTTCGAGTAGGTAGATTAGCTCTTAGATACTTGCTCTTTCAAAAACAAAACTTTTCACACTTACACTCCTTTTCGAACAAAGTTTTCAAAACACCTCATTACACTCTTGAGGACAGAAGCAAGAGTTAAATCGAAGTTTCAAAATAAAAACTTTTCCAAACCCACAAGCACAAAGAAAACAATTTTGAAAATAATTGAGCAAGTACCTAAGAGCCCGTAGACAACTACGGATAGAAAGGGTGCTAACACCTTCCCTTTCTATAATCTACCCCCCGTACTCAGAAAATCTCAAAAAAGGAATTTTTCTGTGCTTTTTTCCTTTCCTTGTTGGATAAAATAATTGTTGTTTATTTGACATTGTTGTTGTTGTTGTTGACGTTGTTGGTTTTGTTGTTTATTTGACGTTGTTGTTGTTGTTTATTTGACATTGTTTTAGTTGTTGTTGTTTATTTGACGTTGTTGTTGTTGTTTATTTGACGTTGTTGTTGTTGACATTGTTTTTGTTGTTGTTTATTTGACGTTTTTGTTGTTGTTATTGTTGTTGTTGTTGTTTATTTGACGTTGTTGTTATTGTTGTTTATTTGACGTTGTTGTTGTTATTTATATGATGTTGTTGTTGTTGTTATTGTTGTTGTTTATTTGACGTTGTTATGGTTGTTGTTTATTTGATGTTGTTGTTGTTGTTTATTTGGCATTGTTGTTGTTGTTGACGTTGTTGTTGTTGTTTATTTGACATTGTTGTTGTTGACGTTGTTGGTGTTGTTGTTTATCTGACGTTGTTGTTGTTGTTGTTTATTTGACGTTGTTTTAGTTGTTGTTATTTATTTGACGTTGTTGCTGTTGTTTATTTGACGTTGTTGTTGTTGTTTATTTGACATTGTTGTTGTTGACATTGTTGTTGTTGTTGTTTATTTGACGTTGTTTTTGTTGTTGTTGTTTATTTGGCGTTGTTGTTGTTGTTGTTTATTTGACATTGTTGTTGTTGACATTGTTGTTGTTGTTGTTGTTTATTTGACGTATTTTTTGTTGTTGACGTTGTTGTTGTTGTTGTTTATTTGACGTTTTTGTTGTTGTTGATGTTGTTGTTGTTGTTTATTTGACGTTGTTGTTGTTGTTGTTTATTTGACGTTGTTGTTGTTGTTGATTATTTGACGTTGTTGTTGTTGTTGTTTATTTGACGTTGTTGTTGTTGTTGTTGTTTATTTGACGTTGTTGTTGTTATTGATGTTGTTTATTTGACGTTGTTGTTATTGTTTATTTAATGTTGTTATTATTATTGTTGTTTATTTGACATTGTTGTTGTTGTTGACGTTGTTGTTATTTATTTGACATTGTTGTTGTTGTTGTTGACGTTGTTGGTGTTGTTGTTTATTTGACGTTGTTGTTGTTGTTTATTTGACGTTGTTTTAGATGTTGTTGTTTATTTGACGTTGTTGTTGTTTATTTGACATTGTTGTTGTTGACGTTGTTGTTGTTGTTTATTTGACATTATTGTTGTTGTTGTTATTGACGTTGTTGGTGTTGTTATTTATTTGACATTGTTGTTGTTGTTGTTTATTTGACGTTGTTTTAGTTGTTGTTGTTTATTTGACATTGTTGTTGTTGTTTATTTGACGTTTTTGTTATTGACATTGTTGTTGTTGTTGTTGTTTATTTGACGTTGTTGTTGTTGTTTATTTGACGTAGTAGTTGTTGTTGACGTTGTTGTTGTTGTTGTTGTTGTTTATTTGACGTTTTTGTTGATGTTGTTGTTGTTTATTTGACGTTGTTGTTATTGTTTATTTGACGTTGTTGTTTATTTGACGTTGTTGTTGTTAATATTGTTGTTGTTTATTTGACGTTGTTGTTGTTGTTTATTTGATGTGGTTGTTGTTGTTTATTTAACGTTGGTGTTGTTGTTGTTGTTTATTTGGCGTTGTTGTTGTTATTTATTTGACGTTGTTGTTGTTATTGTTTATTTGACGTTGTTGTTGTTGTTGTTTATTTGACGTTGTTATTGTTGTTTATTTGACGTTGTTTTTGTTATTTGACGTTGTTTTTGTTGTTGTATTTGTTGTTGTTGTTGTTGCTTATTTGACGTTGTTGTTATTGTTGTTGTTTATTTGACATTGTTGTTGCTGTTGTTTATTTGACGTTGTTGTTGTTGTTTATTTGACGTTGTTGTTGTTGTTGTTTATTTGACGTTGTTGTTGTTGACGTTGTTGTTGTTGTTGTTGTTTATTTGACGTTGTTATTGTTGTTGTTGTTGTTTATTTGACGTTGTTGTTGTCGTTGTTGTTGTTTATTTGACGTTGTTGTTGTTGTTGTTGTTGTTGTTTATTTGACGTTGTTGTTATTGTTATTTATTTGACGTTGTTGTTGTTGTTGTTGTTTATTTGACGATGTTGTTATTCTTGTTTATTTGACGTTGTTGTTGTTTATTTGACATTGTTGTTATTGTTGACGTTGTTGTTGTTGTTGTTTATTTGACATTGTTGTTATTGGTGGTGGTGTTGTTGTTTATTTGACGTTGTTGTTGTTGTTTATTTGACGTTGTTTTAGTTATTGCTGTTTATTTGGCGTTGTTGTTTATTTGACATTGTTGTTGTTGACATTGTTGTAGTTGTTGTTTATTTGATGTAGTTGTTGTTGTTTACGTTGTTGTTGTTGTTGTTGTTTATTTGACGTTTTTGTTGTTGTTGTTGTTGTTGTTGTTTATTTGACGTTGTTGTTGTTGTTGTTTATTTGATGTTGTTGTCGTTGTTGTTGTCGTTGTTTATTTGATGTTGTTGTTGTTGTTTATTTGATGTTGTTGTTGTTTATTTGACATTGTTGTTGTTTATTTGACGTTGTTGTTGTTGTTGTTGTTGTTGTTTATTTGACGTTGTTGTTGTTGTTGTTTATTGGACGTTGTTGTTGTTGTTGTATATTTAACGGTGTTGTTGTTGTTGTTGTTTATTTGACGTTGTTCTAGTTTATTTGACGTTGTTGTTGTTGTTGTTGACGTTGTTGTTGTTGTTGTTTATTTGACGTTGTTGTTGTTGTTGTTGACATAGTTGTTGTTGTTGTTGTTTATTTCACGTTGTTGATGTTGTTGATGTTGTTGTTTATTTGACGTTGTAGTTGTTGTTTATTTGACGTTGTTGTTGTTGTTGACATTGTTGTTGTTGTTGTTGTTTATTTGTCGTTGTTTTTGTTGTTTATTTGACATTGTTGTTGTTGTTGGCGTTGTTGTTGTTGTTGTTTATTTGACATTGTTGTTGTTGTTGTTGACGTTGTTGGTTTTGTTGTTTATTTGACGTTGTTTTAGTTGTTGTTGTTTATTTGACGTTGTTGTTGTTGTTGTTGTTGTTGTTTATTTGACGTTGTTGTTGTTGTTGACATTGTTGTTGTTGTTGTTGTTTATTTGACGTAGTTGTTGTTGATGACGTTGTTGTTGTTGTTGTTGTTTATTTGACGTTTTTGTTGTTGTTGATGTTGTTGTTGTTGTTGTTGTTGTTTATTTGACGTTGATGTTATTGTTGTTTATTTGACGTTGTTGTTGATGTTTTTTATATGACGTTGTTGTTGTTGTTATTGTTGTTGTTTATTTGACGTTGTTGTTGTTTTTGTTTATTTGATGTTGTTGTTGTTGTTGTTGTTTATTTGACATTGTTGTTGTTGTTGACGTTGTTGTTGTTGTTGTTGTATATTTGACATTGTTGTTGTTGTTGTTGACGTTGTTGGTGTTGTTGTTTATTTGACGTTGTTGTTGTTGTTGTTTATTTGACATTGTTTTAGTTGTTGTTGTTTATTTGACGTTGTTGTTGTTGTTGTTGTTTATTTGACGTTGTTGTTGTTGACATTGTTGTTGTTGTTGTTGTTTATTTGACGTTGTTTTTGTTGTTTTTGTTTATTTGGCGTTGTTGTTGTTGTTTATTTGACATTGTTGTTGTTGACATTGTTGTTTTTGTTGTTTATTTGACGTAGTTTTTGTTGTTGACGTTGTTGTTGTTGTTGTTTATTTGACATTTTTGTTGTTGTTGATGTTGTTGTTGTTGTTGTTTATTTGACGTTGTTGTTGTTAATGTTGTTTATTTGACGTTGTTGTTGTTGTTGTTCATTTGACGTTGTTGTTGTTGTTGTTTATTTGACGTTGTTGTTGTTATTGATGTTGTTTATTTGACGTTGTTGTTGTTGTTTATTTAATGTTGTTGTTGTTGTTTATTTGACATTGTTGTTGTTGTTGACGTTGTTGTTGTTGTTTATTTGACATTGTTGTTGTTGTTGTTGACGTTGTTGGTGTTGTTGTTTATTTGACGTTGTTGTTGTTGTTGTTTATTTGGCGTTGTTTTAGATGTTGTTGTTTATTTGACGTTGTTGTTGTTGTTGTTGTTTATTTAACGTTGTTTTAGATGTTGTTGTTTATTTGACGGTGTTGTTTTTTATTTGACATTGTTGTTGTTGTTGTTGACGTTGTTGTTGTTTATTTGACATTGTTGTTGTTGTTGTTGTTGTTGGTGTTGTTGTTTATTTGACGTTGTTGTTGTTGTTGTTTATTTGACGTTGTTTTAGTTGTTGTTGTTTATTTGACGTTGTTGTTGTTGTTTATTTGACGTTTTTGTTATTTACATTGTTGTTGTTGTTGTTTATATGACGTTGTTGTTGTTGTTGTTGTTTATTTGACATAGTTGTTGTTGTTGACGTTGTTGTTGTTGTTGTTTATTTGACGTTTTTGTTGTTGTTGATGTTGTTGTTGTTGTTGTTTATTTGACGTTGTTATTATTGTTTATTTGACGTTGTTGTTGTTGTTTATTTGACGTTGTTGTTGTTGTTGTTTATTTGACGTTGTTGTTGTTGTTATTGTTGTTGTTTATTTGACGTTGTTGTTGTTGTTGTTTTTTATTTGACGTTGTTGTTGTTGTTATTGATTATTTGACGTTGTTGTTGCTGTTGTTGTTGTTTATTTGACGTTGTTATTGTTGTTTATTTGACGTTGTTTTTGTTATTTGACGTTGTTGTTGATGTTGTATTTGTTGTTGTTGTTCCTTATTTGACGTTGTTGTTATTGTTGTTGTTTATTTGACGTTGTTGTTGCTGTTGTTTATTTGACGTTGTTGTTGTTGTTGTTTATTTGATGTTGTTGTTGTTGTTTATTTGATGTTGTTGTTGTTGACGTTGTTGTTGTTGTTGACGTTGTTGTTGTTGTTGTTGCTTATTTGACATTGTTATTGTTGTTGTTGTTATTTATTTGACGTTGTTGCTGTTGTTGTTGTTGTTTATTTGACGTTGTTGTTGTTGTTGATGTTGTTTATTTGACGTTGTTGTTGTTATTGTTGTTGTTGTTATTTATTTAACATTGTTGTTGTTGTTTATTTGACGTTGTTGTTGTTTATTTGACGTTGTTGTTTATTTGACGTTGTTGTTTATTTGACGTTGTTGTTATTGTTGTTGTTTATTTGACGTTGTTGTTGTTGTTGTTTATTTGACATTGTTGTTGTTGTTGACGTTGTTGTTGTTGTTTATTTGACATTGTTGTTGTTGTTGTTTATTTGACGTAGTTGTTGTTGTTGACGTTGTTGTTGTTGTTGTTTATTTGACGTTTTTGTTGTTGTTGATGTTGTTGTTGTTGTTTATTTGACGTTGTTGTTGTTTATTTGACGTTGTTGTTGTTATTGTTGTTGTTTATTTGACGTTGTTGTTGTTGTTGTTGTTTATTTGATGTTGTTGTTGATGTTTATTTGACATTGTTGTTGTTGTTGACGTTGTTGTTGTTGTTGTTTATTTGACATTGTTGTTGTTGTTTATTTGACGTTGTTGTTGTTGTTGTTTATTTGACGTAGTTGTTGTTGTTGACGTTGTTGTTGTTGTTGTTTATTTGACGTTTTTGTTGTTGTTGATGTTGTTGTTGTTGTTGTTTATTTGACGTTGTTGTAATTGTCTTTTTGACGTTGTTGTTGTTTATTTGACGTTGTTGTTGTTATTGTTGTTGTTTATTTGACATTGTTATTGTTGTTTATTTGATGTTGTTGTTGTTGTTTATTTGACGTTGGTGTTATTGTTGTTTATTTGACGTTGTTGTTGTTGTTATTTATTTGACGTTGTTGTTGTTGTTATTGTTTATTAGACGTTGTTGTTGTTGTTGTTTATTTGACGTTGTTATTGTTGTTTATTTGACGTTGTTGTTATTGTTGTTGTTTATTTGACATTGTTGTTGTTGTTGTTTATTGGACGTTGTTGTTGTTGTTGACGTTGTTGTTGTTGTTTATTTGACGTTGTTGTTGTTGTTATTGTTATTTATTTGACGTTGTTGTTGTTGTTGTTTATTTGACGTTGTTGTTGTTGTTGTTTATTTGACGTTGTTGTTGTTGTTTATTTGACATTGATGTTGTTGTTGTTATTGTTTATTTGACATTGTTGTTGTTTATTTGACGTTGTTGTTGTTGTTGTTGACGTTGTTGTTGTTGTTGTTGTTTATTTGACGTTGTTGTTGTTGTTTATTTGACATTGTTGTTGTTGTTGTTGTTGTTGTTGTTGTTTATTTGACGTTGTTGTTGTTGTTGTTGTTTACTTGACGTTGTTGTTGTTGTTTATTTGATGTTGTTGTTGTTGTTTATTTGACGGTGTTGTTGTTGTTGTTTATTTGACGTTTTTGTTGTTGTTGATGTTATTGTTGTTTTTGTAGTTGTTTATTTGACGTTGTTGTTGTTGTTTATTTGACGTTGTTGTTGTTGTTGTTTATTTGACGTTGTTGTATTTGTTGTTGTTTATTTGACGTTGTTGTTGTTTATTTGATGTTGTTGTTGTTGTTTATTTGACGTTGTTGTTGTTGTTTATTTGACGTTGTTGTTGTTTATTTGACATTGTTGTTGTTGTTGTTGACCTTGTTGTTGTTGTTTATTTGACATTGTTGTTGTTGTTGGTGGTGGTGGTGTTGTTGTTTATTTGACGTTGTTGTTGTTGTTGTTGTTTATTTGACATTGTTTTAGTTGTTGTTGTTATTGTTGTTTATTTGGTGTTGTTGTTGTTTATTTGACATTGTTGATGTTGACATTGTTGTTGTTGTTGTTGTTTATTTGACGTCGTTGTTGTTGTTGACGTTGTTGTTGTTGTTGTTGTTGTTGTTTATTTGACGTTTTTGTTGTTGTTGATGTTGTTGTTGTTGTTGTTTATTTGACGGTGTTGTTGTTGTTTATTTGACGTTGTTGTCGTTGTTGTTGTTTATTTGACGTTGTTGTTGTTATTGTTGTTGTCTATTTGACGTTCTTGCTGTTGTTGTTTATTTGATGTTGTTGTTGTTGTTTATTTGACATTGTTGTTGTTGTTGACGTTGTTGTTGTTGTTGTTTATTTGATGTTGTTGTTGTTGTTGTTGTTTATTTGACATTGTTGTTGTTGTTGACGTTGTTGTTGTTGTTTATTTGACATTGTTGTTGTTGTTGACGTTGTTGGTGTTGTTGTTTACTTGACGTTGTTGTTATTGTTGTTGTTTATTTGATGTTGTTTTAGTTGTTGTTTATTTGACGTTGTTGTTGTTGTTGTTTATTTGACATTGTTGTTGTTATTGACGTTGTTGTTGTTGTTGTTGTTGTTGTTTATTTGACATTGTTGTTGTTGTTGACGTTGTTGGTGTTGTTGTTTATTTGACGTTGTTATTGTTGTTGTTGTTGTTGTTTATTTGACGTTGTTTTAGTTGTTGTTGTTTATTTGACATTGTTGTTGTTGTTTATTCGACGTTGTTATTGTTGACATTGTTGTTGTTGTTTATTTGACGTTGTTGTTGTTGTTGTTTATTTGACTTAGTTGTTGTTGTTGACGTTGTTGTTGTTGTTGTTGTTGCTTATTTGACGTTGTTATTGTTGTTGCTGTTGTTTATTTGACGTTGTTGTTGTTTATTTGACGTTGTTGTTGTTGTTGTTGATGTTGTTTATTTGACGATGTTGTTGTTGTTATTTATTTAACATTGTTGTTGTTGTTTATTTGACGTTGTTGTTGTTTATTTGACGTTGTTGTTATTGTTGTTGTTTATTTGACGTTGTTGTTATTTTTGTTGTTTATTTGACGTTGTTGTTGTTGTTGTTTATTTGACATTGTTGTTGTTGTTGACGTTGTTGTTGTTGTTTATTTGACATTGTTGTTGTTGTTGTTGTTGTTTATTTGACGTAGTTGTTGTTGTTGACGTTGTTGTTGTTGTTGTTTATTTGACATTGTTGTTGTTGTTGTTGACGTTGTTGGTTTTGTTGTTTATTTGATGTTGTTTTAGTTGTTGTTGTTTATTTGACGTTGTTGTTGTTGTTGTTTATTTGACGTTGTTGTTGTTGACATTGTTGTTGTTGTTGTTTATTTGACGTAGTTGTTGTTGATGACGTTGTTGTTGTTGTTGTTTATTTGACGTTTTTGTTGTTGTTGATGTTGTTGTTGTTGTTGTTTATTTGACGTTGATGTTATTGTTGTTAATTTGACGTTGTTGTTGATGTTTTTTATATGACGTTGTTGTTGTTGTTATTGTTGTTGTTTATTTGACGTTGTTGTTGTTGTTGTTGTTTATTTGATGTTGTTGTTGTTGTTGTTTATTTGACATTGTTGTTGTTGTTGACGTTGTTGTTGTTGTTGTTGTATATTTGACATTGTTGTTGTTGTTGTTGACGTTGTTGGTGTTGTTGTTTATTTGACGTTGTTGTTGTTGTTGTTGTTTATTTGACGTTGTTTTAGTTGTTGTTGTTTATTTGACGTTGTTGTTGTTGTTGTTTATTTGACGTTGTTGTTGTTGTTTATTTGACGTTGTTGTTGTTGACATTGTTGTTGTTGTTGTTTATTTGACGTTGTTTTTGTTGTTTTTGTTTATTTGGCGTTGTTGTTGTTGTTTATTTGACATTGTTGTTGTTGACATTGTTGTTGTTGTTGTTTATTTGACGTAGTTTTTGTTGTTGACGTTGTTGTTGTTGTTGTTGTTTATTTGACATTTTTGTTGTTGTTGATGTTGTTGTTGTTGTTGTTTATTTGACGTTGTTGTTGTTGTTGTTTATTTGACGTTGTTGTTGTTGTTGTTCATTTGACGTTGTTGTTGTTGTTTTTTATTTGACGTTGTTGTTGTTATTGATGTTGTTTATTTGACGTTGTTGTTGTTGTTTATTTAATGTTGTTGTTGTTGTTTATTTGACATTGTTGTTGTTGTTGACGTTGTTGTTGTTGTTGTTTATTTTACATTGTTGTTGTTGTTGACGTTGTTGGTGTTGTTGTTTATTTGACGTTGTTGTTGTTGTTGTTTATTTGACGTTGTTTTAGATGTTGTTGTTTATTTGACGTTGTTGTTGTTGTTGTTGTTGTTTATTTAACGTTGTTTTAGATGTTGTTGTTTATTTGACGGTGTTGTTTTTTATTTGACATTGTTGTTGTTGTTGACGTTGTTGTTGTTTATTTGACATTGTTGTTGTTGTTGTTGGTGTTGTTGTTTATTTGACGTTGTTGTTGTTGTTGTTGTTGTTTATTTGACGTTGTTTTAGATGTTGTTGTTTATTTGACGTTGTTGTTGTTGTTGTTGTTTATTTGACGTTTTTGTTATTTACATTATTGTTGTTGTTGTTTATATGACGTTGTTGTTGTTGTTGTTTATTTGACATAGTTGTTGTTGTTGACGTTGTTGTTGTTGTTGTTTATTTGACGTTTTTGTTGTTATTGATGTTGTTGTTGTTGTTGTTTATTTGACGTTGTTATTATTGTTTATTTGACGTTGTTGTTGTTGTTTATTTGACGTTGTTGTTGTTGTTGTTATTGTTGTTGTTTATTTGACGTTGTTGTTGTTGTTGTTGTTGTTGTTGTTTATTTGATGTTGTTGTTGTTTATTTGACGTTGGTGTTGTTGTTGTTGTTTATTTGACGTTGTTGTTGTTGTTGTTATTTATTTGACGTTGTTGTTGTTATTATTGATTATTTGACGTTGTTGTTGCTGTTGTTGTTGTTTATTTGACGTTGTTATTGTTGTTTATTTGACGTTGTTTTTGTTATTTGACGTTGTTATTGATGTTGTATTTGTTGTTGTTGTTCCTTATTTGACGTTGTTGTTATTGTTGTTGTTTTTCTTGACGTTGTTGTTGCTGTTGTTTATTTGACGTTGTTGTTGTTGTTGTTTATTTGATGTTGTTGTTGTTTATTTGATGTTGTTGTTGTTGACGTTGTTGTTGTTATTGACGTTGTTGTTGTTGTTGCTTATTTGACGTTGTTATTGTTATTGACGTTGTTGTTGTTGTTGTTTATTTGATGTTGTTGTTGTTGTTTATTTGACGGTGTTGTTGTTGTTGTTGTTTATTTGACGTTTTTGTTGTTGTTGATGTTATTGGTTTTTTTGTAGTTGTTTATTTGACGTTGTTGTTGTTGTTTATTTGACGTTGTTGTTGTTATTGACGTTGTTATTGTTGTTGCTTATTTGACGTTGTTGTTGTTATTGACGTTGTTGTTGTTGTTGTTTATTTGATGTTGTTGTTGTTGTTTATTTGACGGTGTTGTTGTTGTTGTTTATTTGACGTTTTTGTTGTTGTTGATGTTATTGTTGTTTTTGTAGTTGTTTATTTGACGTTGTTGTTGTTGTTGTTTATTTGACGTTGTTGTATTTGTTGTTGTTTATTTGACGTTGTTGTTGTTGTTGTTTATTTGACGTTGTTGTATTTGTTGTTGTTTATTTGACGTTGTTGTTGTTTATTTGATGTTGTTGTTGTTGTTTATTTGACGTTGTTGTTGTTGTTGTTTATTTGACGTTGTTGTTGTTGTTTATTTGACATTGTTGTTGTTGTTGACCTTGTTGTTGTTGTTGTTTATTTGACATTGTTGTTGTTGTTGGTGGTGGTGGTGTTGTTGTTTATTTGACGTTGTTGTTGTTGTTGTTTATTTGACGTTGTTTTAGTTGTTGTTGTTGTTATTGTTGTTTATTTGGCGTTGTTGTTGTTTATTTGACATTGTTGCTGTTGACATTGTTGTTGTTGTTGTTGTTTATTTGACGTTGTTGTTGTTGTTGATGTTGTTGTTGTTGTTGTTTATTTGACGTTTTTGTTGTTGTTGATGTTGTTGTTGTTGTTTATTTGACGGTGTTGTTGTTGTTTATTTGACGTTGTTGTGGTTGTTGTTATTTATTTGACGTTGTTGTTGTTATTGTTGTTGTTTATTTGACGTTCTTGCTGTTGTTGTTTATTTGATGTTGTTGTTGTTGTTTATTTGACATTGTTGTTGTTGTTGACGTTGTTGTTGTTGTTGTTTATTTGATGTTATTGTTGTTGTTGTTTATTTGACATTGTTGTTGTTGTTGACGTTGTTGTTATTGTTTATTTGACATTGTTGTTGTTGTTGTTGACGTTGTTGGTGTTGTTGTTTACTTGACGCTGTTGTTATTGTTGTTGTTTATTTGATGTTGTTTTAGTTGTTGTTTATTTGACGTTGTTGTTGTTGTTTATTTGACATTGTTGTTGTTATTGACGTTGTTGTTGTTGTTGTTGACGTTGTTGGTGTTGTTGTTTATTTGACGTTGTTATTGTTGTTGTTGTTGTTGTTTATTAGACGTTGTTTTAGTTGTTGTTGTTTATTTGACATTGTTGTTGTTGTTTATTCGACGTTGTTATTGTTGACATTGTTGTTGTTGTTTATTTGACGTTGTTGTTGTTGTTTATTTGACTTAGTTGTTGTTGTTGACATTGTTGTTGTTGTTGTTGCTTATTTAACATTTTTGTTGTTGTTGACGTTGTTGTTGTTGTTGTTGCTTATTTGACGTTGTTATTGTTGTTGCTGTTGTTTATTTGACGTTGTTGTTGTCGTTGTTGTTGTTTATTTGACGTTGTTGTTGTTGTTGATGTTGTTTATTTGACGTTGTTGTTGTTGTTATTTATTTAACATTGTTGTTGTTGTTTAGGGTTTATTTGTTGTTGTTGTTGTTGTTTATTTGACGTTGTTGTTATTGTTGTTGTTTATTTGACGTTGTTGTTGTTTATTTGACGTTGTTGTTATTTTTGTTGTTTATTTGACGTTGTTGTTGTTGTTGTTTATTTGACATTGTTGTTGTTGTTGACGTTGTTGTTGTTGTTTATTTGACATTGTTGTTGTTGTTGTTGTTTATTTGACGTAGTTGTTGTTGTTGACGTTGTTGTTGTTGTTTATTTGACATTTTTGTTGTTGTTGATGTTGTTGTTGTTGTTGTTTATTTGACATTGTTGTTGTTTATTTGACGTTGTTGTTGTTGTTATTGTTGTTGTTTATTTGACGTTGTTGTTGTTTATTTGATGTTGTTGTTGATGTTTATTTGACATTGTTGTTGTTGTTGACGTTGTTGTTGTTGTTGTTTATTTGACATTGTTGTTGTTGTTGTTGTTTATTTGACGTTGTTGTTGTTTATTTGACGTAGTTGTTGTTGTTGACGTTGTTGTTGTTGTTGTTTATTTGACGTTTTTGTTGTTGTTGATGTTGTTGTTGTTGTTTATTTGACGTTGTTGTTATTGTCTATTTGACGTTGTTGTTGTTGTTTATTTGACGTTGTTGTTGTTGTTATTGTTGTTGTTTATTTGACGTTGTTATTGTTGTTTATTTGATGTTGTTGTTGTTGTTGTTTATTTGACGTTGGTGTTGTTGTTGTTTATTTGACGTTGTTGTTGTTGTTATTTATTTGACGTTGTTGTTGTTGTTATTGTTTATTCGACGTTGTTGTTGTTGTTGTTTATTTGACGTTGTTATTGTTGTTTATTTGACGTTGTTGTTATTGTTGTTGTTTATTTGACGTTGTTGTTGTTGTTTATTGGACGTTGTTGTTGTTGTTGACGTTGTTGTTGTTGTTTATTTGACGTTGTTGTTGTTGACGTTGTTGTTGTTGTAATTGTTATTTATTTGACGTTTTTGTTGTTGTTGTTTATTTGACGTTGTTGTTGTTGTTTATTTGACGTTGTTGTTGTTGTTTATTTGACATTGTTGTTGTTGTTGTTATTGTTTATTTGACATTGTTGTTGTTTATTTGACGTTGTTGTTGTTGTTGTTGACGTTGTCGTTGTTGTTGTTGTTGTTTATTTGACGTTGTTGTTGTTGTTTATTTGACGTTGTTGTTGTTGTTGTTTATTTGACGTTGTTGTTGTTGTTGTTGTTGTTGTTTATTTGATGTTGTTGTTTATTTGACGGTGTTGTTGTTGTTGTTTATTTGACTTTTTGTTGTTGTTGATGTTGTTGTTATTTTTGTAGTTGTTTATTTGACGTTGTTGTTGTTGTTTATTTGACGTTGTTGTTGTTGTTGTTGTTTATTTGACGTTGTTGTAGTTGTTATTGTTGTTGTTGTTGTTTATTTGACGTTGTTGTTGTTGTTTATTTGACGTTGTTGTATTTGTTGTTCTTTATTTGACGTTGTTGTTGTTTATTTGATGTTGTTGTTGTTGTTTATTTGACGTTGTTGTTGTTGTTGTTTATTTGACGTTGTTGTTGTTGTTTATTTGACATTGTTGTTGTTGTTGTTGACGTTGATGTTGTTGTTGTTTATTTGACATTGTTGTTGTTGTTGTTGGTGGTGGTGTTGTTGTTTATTTGACGTTGTTGTTGTTGTTGTTTATTTGACGTTGTTTTAGTTGTCGTTGTTGTTATTGTTGTTTATTTGGCATTGTTGTTGTTTATTTGACATTGTTGCTGTTGACATTATTGTTGTTGTTGTTGTTGTTTATTTGACGTAGTTGTTGTTGTTGACGTTGTTGTTGTTGTTGTTTATTTGACGTTTTTGTTGTTGTTGATGTTGTTGTTGTTGTTTATTTGACGGTGTTGTTGTTGTTTATTTGACGTTGTTGTCGTTGTTGTTGTTTATTTGAAGTTGTTGTTGTTATTGTTGTTGTTTATTTGACGTTCTTGCTGTTGTTGTTTATTTGATGTTGTTGTTGTTTATTTGACATTGTTGTTGTTGTTGACGTTGTTGTTTTTGTTTATTTGATGTTGTTGTTGTTGTTTATTTGACATTGTTGTTGTTGTTGACGTTGTTGTTGTTGTTGTTTATTTGACATTGTTGTTGTTGTTGTTGTTGACGTTGTTGGTGTTGTTGTTTACTTGACGTTGTTGTTATTGTTGTTGTTTATTTGACGTTGTTTTAGTTGTTGTTTATTTGACGTTGTTGTTGTTGTTTATTTGACATTGTTGTTGTTATTGACGTTGTTGTTGTTGTTGTTGTTTATTTGACATTGTTGTTGTTGTTGTTGACGTTGTTGGTGTTGTTGTTTATTTGACGTTGTTATTGTTGTTGTTGTTGTTTATTTGACGTTGTTTTAGTTGTTGTTGTTTATTTGACGGTGTTGTTGTTGTTGTTTATTCGACGTTGTTGTTGTTGACATTGTTGTTGTTGTTTATTTGACGTTGTTGTTGTTGTTTATTTGACTTAGTTGTTGTTGTTGACATTGTTGTTGTTGTTGTTGTTTATTTGACATTTTTGTTGTTGTTGATGTTGTTGTTGTTGTTTATTTGACGTTGTTGTTATTGTTAATTTGACGTTGTTGTTGTTGACATTGTTATTGCTGTTGTTTATTTGATGTTGTTGTTGTTTATTTGACTTAGTTGTTGTTGTTGACATTGTTGTTGTTGTTGTTGTTGTTGTTTATTTGACATTTTTGTTGTTGTTGATGTTGATGTTGTTGTTGTTTATTTGACGTTGTTGTTATTGTTTATTTGACGTTATTGTTGTTTATTTGACGTTGTTGTTGTTGTTGTTATTGTTTATTTGACGTTGTTGTTGTTGTTGTTTATTTGATGTTGTTGTTGTTGTTTATTTGACGTTGGTGTTGTTGTTGTTGTTTATTTGATGTTGTTATTGTTGTTATTTATTTGACGTCCTTGTTGTTGTTGTTGTTGTTGTTTATTTTATGTTGTTGTTGTTGTTGTTTATTTGACGTTTTTATTGTTGTTTATTTGACGTTGTTTTTATTATTTGACGTTGCTGTTGTTGTTGTATTTGTTGTTGTTGATGTTGTTGCTTATTTGACGTTGTTTTTATTGTTGTTGTTTATTTGGCGTTGTTGTTGCTGTTGTTTATTTGACGTTGTTGTTGTTGTTGTTGTTTATTTGACGTTGTTGTTGTTGTTGTTGTTTATTTGACGTTATTGTTGTTATTGACGTTGTTATTGTTGTTTATTTGACGTTGTTGCTGTTGTTTATTTGACGTTGTTGTTGTCGTTGTTGTTGTTTATTTGACGTTGTTGTTGTTGTTTATTTGACGTTGTTGTTGTTGTTGTTATATATTTGGCGTTGTTGTTGTTGTTATTGTTTATTTTACGTTGTTGTTGTTGTTGTTGTTGTTGTTGTTTATTTGTGGTTGTTGTTGTTGTTGACGTTGTTGTTGTTGTTGTTGACGTTGTTGTTGTTGTTGTTGTTGTTGTTGTTGTTTTTATTTGACGTTGTTGTTGTTGTTGTTGTTTATTTGACGTTGTTGTTGTTGTTGTTTATTTGACGTTGTTGTTGTTGTTGTTTATTTGACGGTGTTGTTGTGGTTGTTTATTTGACGTTGTTGTTGTTGTTGACGTTGTTGTTATTGTTGTTGTTGTTGTTTATTTGTTGTTTTTATTGTTGTTGATGTTGTTGTTGTTTTTGTAGTTGTTTATTTGACGTTGTTGTTGTTTATTTGACGTTGTTGTTGTTATTGTTTATTTGACGTTGTTGTTGTTGTTATTGTTGTTGTTGTTGTTGTTTATTTGACGTTGTTATTGTTATTTATTTGACGTTGTTGTTGTTGTTTATTTGATGTTGTTGTTGTTGTTGTTATTTATTTGACGTTGTTGTTGTTGTTGTTTACTTGACGTTGTTGTTGTTTATTTGACGTTGTTGTTGTTGTTGTTTATTTGACGTTGTTGTTGTTATTTATTTGACGTTGTTGTTGTTGTTGTTGTTTATTTGACATTGTTGTTGTTGTTGTTGTTTATTTGACGTTGTTGTTGTTGTTTATTTGACGTTGTTGTTGTTGACGTTGTTGTTGTTGTTTATTTGACGTTGTTGGTGTTTATTTGACGTAGTTGTTGTTGTTGACGTTGTTGTTGTTGTTATTGTTTGTTTATTTAAGGATTTTGTTGTTGTTGTTGTTGTTGTTGTTTACTTGATGTTATTGTTGTTGTTGTTTATTTGACGTTGTTGTTGTTGACGTTGTTGTTGTTGTTTTTGTTGTTTATTTGACGTTGTTGTAGTTGTTTATTTGACGTTGTTGTTGTTGTTCTTGTTGTTGTTGCTATTTATTTGATGATATTATTGTTGTTGTTGTTTATTTGACGTTGTTGTTGTTTATTTGACGTTGTTGTTGTTGTTGTTGTTATTTATTTGACATTATTGTTGTTGTTGTTCATGTGACGTTGTTGTTGTTGTTTATTTGACGTTGTTGTTGTTGTTTATTTGACATTGTTTTTGTCATTGTTTTTGTTGTTTATTTGACGTTGTTATTGTTGTTATTTATTTGACGTTGTTGTTGTTGTTGTTGTTGTTGTTGTTGTTGTTTATTTGACGTTGTTGTTGTTGTTGACGTTGTTGTTGTTGTTTATTTGACGTTGTTGTTATTGTTGTTGTATTTTATTTGACGTTGTTGTTGTTTATTTGACGTTGTTGTTGTTGTTGTTTATTTGACGTTGTTGTTGTTGTTGTTGTTTATTTGACGTTGTTGTTGTTGTTGTTGTTTATTTGACGGTGTTGTTGTTGTTGTTTATTTGACGTTGTTGTTGTTGTTGTTTATTTGACGTTGTTTTAGTTGTTGTTGTTTATTTGACGTTGTTGTTGTTGTTTATTTGACATTTTTGTTATTTACATTATTGTTGTTGTTGTTTATATGACGTTGTTGTTGTTGTTGTTTATTTGACATAGTTGTTGTTGTTGACGTTGTTGTTGTTGTTGTTTATTTGACGTTTTTGTTGTTATTGATGTTGTTGTTGTTGTTTATTTGACGTTGTTATTATTGTTTATTTGACGTTGTTGTTGTTGTTTATTTGACGTTGTTGTTGTTGTTGTTATTGTTGTTGTTTATTTGACGTTGTTGTTGTTGTTTATTTGATGTTGTTGTTGTTTATTTGACGTTGGTGTTGTTGTTGTTGTTTATTTGACGTTGTTGTTGTTGTTATTTATTTGACGTTGTTGTTGTTGTTATTGATTATTTGACGTTGTTGTTGCTGTTGTTGTTGTTTATTTGACGTTGTTATTGTTGTTTATTTGACGTTGTTTTTGTTATTTGACGTTGTTATTGATGTTGTATTTGTTGTTGTTGTTCCTTATTTGACGTTGTTGTTATTGTTGTTGTTTATTTGACGTTGTTGTTGCTGTTGTTTATTTGACGTTGTTGTTGTTGTTGTTGTTGTTTATTTGATGTTGTTGTTGTTGTTTATTTGATGTTGTTGTTGTTGACGTTGTTGTTGTTATTGACGTTGTTGTTGTTGTTGCTTATTTGACGTTGTTATTGTTATTGACGTTGTTGTTGTTGTTGTTTATTTGATGTTGTTGTTGTTGTTTATTTGACGGTGTTGTTGTTGTTGTTGTTTATTTGACGTTTTTGTTGTTGTTGATGTTATTGTTGTTTTTGTAGTTGTTTATTTGACGTTGTTGTTGTTTATTTGACGTTGTTGTTGTTATTGACGTTGTTGTTGTTGTTGCTTATTTGACGTTGTTGTTGTTATTGACGTTGTTGTTGTTGTTGTTTATTTGATGTTGTTGTTGTTGTTTATTTGACGGTGTTGTTGTTGTTGTTTATTTGACGTTTTTGTTGTTGTTGATGTTATTGTTGTTTTTGTAGTTGTTTATTTGACGTTGTTGTTTTTTTGACGTTGTTGTTGTTGTTGTTGTTTATTTGACGTTGTTGTATTTGTTGTTGTTTATTTGACGTTGTTGTTGTTTATTTGATGTTGTTGTTGTTGTTTATTTGACGTTGTTGTTGTTGTTGTTGTTTATTTGACGTTGTTGTTGTTTATTTGACATTGTTGTTGTTGTTGACCTTGTTGTTGTTGTTGTTTATTTGACATTGTTGTTGTTGTTGGTGGTGGTGTTGTTGTTGTTTATTTGACGTTGTTGTTGTTGTTGTTGTTTATTTGACGTTGTTTTAGTTGTTGTTGTTGTTATTGTTGTTTATTTGGCGTTGTTGTTGTTTATTTGACATTGTTGCTGTTGACATTGTTGTTGTTGTTGTTTATTTGACGTCGTTGTTGTTGTTGACGTTGTTGTTGTTGTTGTTTATTTGACGTTTTTGTTGTTGTTGATGTTGTTGTTGTTGTTTATTTGACGGTGTTGTTGTTGTTTATTTGACGTTGTTGTCGTTGTTGTTGTTTATTTGACGTTGTTGTTGTTATTGTTGTTGTTTATTTGACGTTCTTGCTGTTGTTGTTTATTTGATGTTGTTGTTGTTGTTTATTTGACATTGTTGTTGTTGTTGACGTTGTTGTTGTTGTTTATTTGATGTTATTGTTGTTGTTGTTTATTTGACATTGTTGTTGTTGTTGACGTTGTTGTTATTGTTTATTTGACATTGTTGTTGTTGTTGTTGTTGACGTTGTTGGTGTTGTTGTTTACATGACGCTGTTGTTATTGTTGTTGTTTATTTGATGTTGTTTTAGTTGTTGTTTATTTGACGTTGTTGTTGTTGTTTATTTGACATTGTTGTTGTTATTGACGTTGTTGTTGTTGTTGTTTATTTGACATTGTTGTTGTTGTTGACGTTGTTGGTGTTGTTGTTTATTTGACGTTGTTATTGTTGTTGTTGTTGTTGTTTATTAGACGTTGTTTTAGTTGTTGTTGTTTATTTGACATTGTTGTTGTTGTTTATTCGACGTTGTTATTGTTGACATTGTTGTTGTTGTTTATTTGACGTTGTTGTTGTTGTTTATTTGACTTAGTTGTTGTTGTTGACATTGTTGTTGTTGTTGTTGCTTATTTAACATTTTTGTTGTTGTTGACGTTGTTGTTGTTGTTGTTGCTTATTTGACGTTGTTATTGTTGTTGCTGTTGTTTATTTGACGTTGTTGTTGTCGTTGTTGTTGTTTATTTGACGTTGTTGTTGTTGTTGATGTTGTTTATTTGACGTTGTTGTTGTTGTTATTTATTTAACATTGTTGTTGTTGTTGTTTATTTGACGTTGTTGTTGTTTATTTGACGTTGTTGTTATTGTTGTTGTTTATTTGACGTTGTTGTTGTTTTTGTTGTTTATTTGACGTTGTTGTTGTGGTTGTTTATTTGACATTGTTGTTGTTGTTGACGTTGTTGTTGTTGTTTATTTGACATTGTTGTTGTTGTTGTTGTTGTTGTTGTTGTTTATTTGACGTAGTTGTTGTTGTTGACGTTGTTGTTGTTGTTTATTTGACATTTTTGTTGTTGTTGATGTTGTTGTTGTTGTTTATTTGACGTTGTTGTTGTTTATTTGACGTTGTTGTTGTTGTTATTGTTGTTGTTTATTTGACGTTGTTGTTGTTTATTTGATGTTGTTGTTGATGTTTATTTGACATTGTTGTTGTTGTTGACGTTGTTGTTGTTGTTGTTTATTTGACATTGTTGTTGTTGTTGTTGTTTATTTGACGTTGTTGTTGTTGTTTATTTGACGTAGTTGTTGTTGTTGACGTTGTTGTTGTTGTTGTTTATTTGACGTTTTTGTTGTTGTTGATGTTGTTGTTGTTATTTATTTGACGTTGTTGTTATTGTCTATTTGACGTTGTTGTTGTTGTTGTTTATTTGACGTTGTTGTTGTTGTTATTGTTGTTGTTTATTTGACGTTGTTATTGTTGTTTATTTGATGTTGTTGTTGTTGTTGTTGTTTATTTGACGTTGGTGTTGTTGTTGTTTATTTGACGTTGGTGTTGTTGTTGTTTATTTGACGTTGTTGTTGTTATTTATTTGACGTTGTTGTTGTTGTTATTGTTTATTCGACGTTGTTGTTGTTGTTGTTGTTGTTTATTTGACGTTGTTATTGTTGTTTATTTGACGTTGTTGTTATTTTTGTTGTTTATTTGACGTTGTTGTTGTTGTTTATTGGACGTTGTTGTTGTTGTTGACGTTGTTGTTGTTGTTTATTTGACGTTGTTGTTGTTGACGTTGTTGTTGTTGTAATTGTTATTTATTTGACGTTTTTGTTGTTGTTGTTTATTTGATGTTGTTGTTGTTGTTATTTGACATTGTTGTTGTTGTTGTTATTGTTTATTTGACATTGTTGTTGTTTATTTGACGTTGTTGTTGTTGTTGTTGTTGTTGACGTTGTCGTTGTTGTTGTTGTTGTTTATTTGACGTTGTTGTTGTTGTTGTTTATTTGACATTGTTGTTTTTGTTGTTTATTTGACGTTGTTGTTGTTGTTGTTGTTGTTGTTTATTTGATGTTGTTGTTTATTTGACGGTGTTGTTGTTGTTGTTTATTTGACTTTTTGTTGTTGTTGATGTTGTTGTTATTTTTGTAGTTGTTTATTTGACGTTGTTGTTGTTGTTTATTTGACGTTGTTGTTGTTGTTGTTTATTTGACGTTGTTGTAGTTGTTATTGTTGTTGTTGTTGTTTATTTGACGTTGTTGTTGTTGTTTATTTGACGTTGTTGTATTTGTTGTTCTTTATTTGACGTTGTTGTTGTTTATTTGATGTTGTTGTTGTTGTTTATTTGACGTTGTTGTTGTTGTTGTTTATTTGACGTTGTTGTTGTTGTTTATTTGACATTGTTGTTGTTGTTGTTGACGTTGTTGTTGTTGTTGTTGTTTATTTGACATTGTTGTTGTTGTTGTTGGTGGTGGTGTTGTTGTTTATTTGACGTTGTTGTTGTTGTTGTTTATTTGACGTTGTTTTAGTTGTTGTTGTTGTTATTGTTGTTTATTTGGCGTTGTTGTTGTTTATTTGACGTTGTTGTTGTTGTTGTTGTTTATTTGACGTTATTGTTGTTATTGACGTTGTTATTGTTGTTTATTTGACGTTGTTGCTGTTGTTTATTTGACGTTGTTGTTGTCGTTGTTGTTGTTTATTTGACGTTGTTGTTGTTGTTTATTTGACGTTGTTGTTGTTGTTGTTATATATTTGACGTTGTTGTTGTTGTTATTGTTTATTTTACGTTGTTGTTGTTGTTGTTGTTGTTTATTTGTGGTTGTTGTTGTTGTTGACGTTGTTGTTGTTGTTGTTGACGTTGTTGTTGTTGTTGTTGTTGTTTTTATTTGACGTTGTTGTTGTTGTTGTTGTTTATTTGACGTTGTTGTTGTTGTTGTTTATTTGACGTTGTTGTTGTTGTTGTTTATTTGACGGTGTTGTTGTGGTTGTTTATTTGACGTTGTTGTTGTTGTTGACGTTGTTGTTATTGTTGTTGTTGTTGTTTATTTGTTGTTTTTATTGTTGTTGATGTTGTTGTTGTTTTTGTAGTTGTTTATTTGACGTTGTTGTTGTTTATTTGACGTTGTTGTTGTTATTGTTTATTTGACGTTGTTGTTGTTGTTATTGTTGTTGTTGTTGTTGTTTATTTGACGTTGTTATTGTTATTTATTTGACGTTGTTGTTGTTGTTTATTTGATGTTGTTGTTGTTGTTGTTATTTATTTGACGTTGTTGTTGTTGTTGTTTACTTGACGTTGTTGTTGTTTATTTGACGTTGTTGTTGTTGTTGTTTATTTGACGTTGTTGTTGTTATTTATTTGACGTTGTTGTTGTTGTTGTTTATTTGACATTGTTGTTGTTGTTGTTGTTTATTTGACGTTGTTGTTGTTGTTTATTTGACGTTGTTGTTGTTGACGTATTTGTTGTTGTTGTTTATTTGACGTTGTTGGTGTTTATTTGACGTAGTTGTTGTTGTTGACGTTGTTGTTGTTGTTATTGTTTGTTTATTTAAGGATTTTGTTGTTGTTGTTGTTGTTGTTGTTTACTTGATGTTATTGTTGTTGTTGTTTATTTGACGTTGTTGTTGTTGACGTTGTTGTTGTTGTTTTTGTTGTTTATTTGACGTTGTTGTAGTTGTTTATTTGACGTTGTTGTTGTTGTTCTTGTTGTTGTTGCTATTTATTTGATGATATTATTGTTGTTGTTGTTTATTTGACGTTGTTGTTGTTTATTTGACGTTGTTGTTGTTGTTGTTGTTATTTATTTGACATTATTGTTGTTGTTGTTCATGTGACGTTGTTGTTGTTGTTTATTTGACGTTGTTGTTGTTGTTTATTTGACATTGTTTTTGTCATTGTTTTTGTTGTTTATTTGACGTTGTTATTGTTGTTATTTATTTGACGTTGTTGTTGTTGTTGTTGTTTATTTGACGTTGTTGTTGTTGTTGACGTTGTTGTTGTTGTTTATTTGACGTTGTTGTTATTGTTGTTGTATTTTATTTGACGTTGTTGTTGTTTATTTGACGTTGTTGTTGTTGTTGTTTATTTGACGTTGTTGTTGTTGTTGTTTATTTGACGTTGTTGTTGTTGTTGTTGTTTATTTGACGGTGTTGTTGTGGTTGTTTATTTGACGTTGTTGTTGTTGTTGTTTATTTGACGTTGTTTTAGTTGTTGTTGTTTATTTGACGTTGTTGTTGTTGTTTATTTGACGTTTTTGTTATTTACATTATTGTTGTTGTTGTTTATATGACGTTGTTGTTGTTGTTGTTTATTTGACATAGTTGTTGTTGTTGACGTTGTTGTTGTTGTTGTTTATTTGACGTTTTTGTTGTTATTGATGTTGTTGTTGTTGTTTATTTGACGTTGTTATTATTGTTTATTTGACGTTGTTGTTGTTGTTTATTTGACGTTGTTGTTGTTGTTGTTATTGTTGTTGTTTATTTGACGTTGTTGTTGTTGTTTATTTGATGTTGTTGTTGTTTATTTGACGTTGGTGTTGTTGTTGTTGTTTATTTGACGTTGTTGTTGTTGTTATTTATTTGACGTTGTTGTTGTTGTTATTGATTATTTGACGTTGTTGTTGCTGTTGTTGTTGTTTATTTGACGTTGTTATTGTTGTTTATTTGACGTTGTTTTTGTTATTTGACGTTGTTATTGATGTTGTATTTGTTGTTGTTGTTCCTTATTTGACGTTGTTGTTATTGTTGTTGTTTATTTGACGTTGTTGTTGCTGTTGTTTATTTGACGTTGTTGTTGTTGTTGTTGTTTATTTGATGTTGTTGTTGTTGTTTATTTGATGTTGTTGTTGTTGACGTTGTTGTTGTTATTGACGTTGTTGTTGTTGTTGCTTATTTGACGTTGTTATTGTTATTGACGTTGTTGTTGTTGTTTATTTGATGTTGTTGTTGTTGTTTATTTGACGGTGTTGTTGTTGTTGTTGTTTATTTGACGTTTTTGTTGTTGTTGATGTTATTGTTGTTTTTGTAGTTGTTTATTTGACGTTGTTGTTGTTTATTTGACGTTGTTGTTGTTATTGACGTTGTTGTTGTTGTTGCTTATTTGACGTTGTTGTTGTTATTGACGTTGTTGTTGTTGTTGTTTATTTGATGTTGTTGTTGTTGTTTATTTGACGGTGTTGTTGTTGTTGTTTATTTGACGTTTTTGTTGTTGTTGATGTTATTGTTGTTTTTGTAGTTGTTTATTTGACGTTGTTGTTTTTTTGACGTTGTTGTTGTTGTTGTTTATTTGACGTTGTTGTATTTGTTGTTGTTTATTTGACGTTGTTGTTGTTTATTTGATGTTGTTGTTGTTGTTTATTTGACGTTGTTGTTGTTGTTGTTGTTTATTTGACGTTGTTGTTGTTGTTTATTTGACATTGTTGTTGTTGTTGACCTTGTTGTTGTTGTTGTTTATTTGACATTGTTGTTGTTGTTGGTGGTGGTGTTGTTGTTGTTTATTTGACGTTGTTGTTGTTGTTGTTTATTTGACGTTGTTTTAGTTGTTGTTGTTGTTATTGTTGTTTATTTGGCGTTGTTGTTGTTTATTTGACATTGTTGCTGTTGACATTGTTGTTGTTGTTGTTTATTTGACGTCGTTGTTGTTGTTGACGTTGTTGTTGTTGTTGTTTATTTGACGTTTTTGTTGTTGTTGATGTTGTTGTTGTTGTTTATTTGACGGTGTTGTTGTTGTTTATTTGACGTTGTTGTCGTTGTTGTTGTTTATTTGACGTTGTTGTTGTTATTGTTGTTGTTTATTTGACGTTCTTGCTGTTGTTGTTTATTTGATGTTGTTGTTGTTGTTTATTTGACATTGTTGTTGTTGTTGACGTTGTTGTTGTTTATTTGATGTTATTGTTGTTGTTGTTTATTTGACATTGTTGTTGTTGTTGACGTTGTTGTTATTGTTTATTTGACATTGTTGTTGTTGTTGTTGTTGACGTTGTTGGTGTTGTTGTTTACATGACGCTGTTGTTATTGTTGTTGTTTATTTGATGTTGTTTTAGTTGTTGTTTATTTGACGTTGTTGTTGTTGTTTATTTGACATTGTTGTTGTTATTGACGTTGTTGTTGTTGTTGTTTATTTGACATTGTTGTTGTTGTTGACGTTGTTGGTGTTGTTGTTTATTTGACGTTGTTATTGTTGTTGTTGTTGTTGTTTATTAGACGTTGTTTTAGTTGTTGTTGTTTATTTGACATTGTTGTTGTTGTTTATTCGACGTTGTTATTGTTGACATTGTTGTTGTTGTTTATTTGACGTTGTTGTTGTTGTTTATTTGACTTAGTTGTTGTTGTTGACATTGTTGTTGTTGTTGTTGCTTATTTAACATTTTTGTTGTTGTTGACGTTGTTGTTGTTGTTGTTGCTTATTTGACGTTGTTATTGTTGTTGCTGTTGTTTATTTGACGTTGTTGTTGTCGTTGTTGTTGTTTATTTGACGTTGTTGTTGTTGTTGATGTTGTTTATTTGACGTTGTTGTTGTTGTTATTTATTTAACATTGTTGTTGTTGTTGTTTATTTGACGTTGTTGTTGTTTATTTGACGTTGTTGTTATTGTTGTTGTTTATTTGACGTTGTTGTTGTTTTTGTTGTTTATTTGACGTTGTTGTTGTTGTTGTTTATTTGACATTGTTGTTGTTGTTGACGTTGTTGTTGTTGTTTATTTGACATTGTTGTTGTTGTTGTTGTTGTTGTTGTTGTTGTTGTTTATTTGACGTAGTTGTTGTTGTTGACGTTGTTGTTGTTGTTTATTTGACATTTTTGTTGTTGTTGATGTTGTTGTTGTTGTTTATTTGACGTTGTTGTTGTTTATTTGACGTTGTTGTTGTTGTTATTGTTGTTGTTTATTTGACGTTGTTGTTGTTTATTTGATGTTGTTGTTGATGTTTATTTGACATTGTTGTTGTTGTTGACGTTGTTGTTGTTGTTGTTTATTTGACATTGTTGTTGTTGTTGTTGTTTATTTGACGTTGTTGTTGTTGTTTATTTGACGTAGTTGTTGTTGTTGACGTTGTTGTTGTTGTTGTTTATTTGACGTTTTTGTTGTTGTTGATGTTGTTGTTGTTATTTATTTGACGTTGTTGTTATTGTCTATTTGACGTTGTTGTTGTTGTTGTTTATTTGACGTTGTTGTTATTGTTATTGTTGTTGTTTATTTGACGTTGTTATTGTTGTTTATTTGATGTTGTTGTTGTTGTTGTTTATTTGACGTTGGTGTTGTTGTTGTTTATTTGACGTTGGTGTTGTTGTTGTTTATTTGACGTTGTTGTTGTTGTTATTTATTTGACGTTGTTGTTGTTGTTATTGTTTATTCGACGTTGTTGTTGTTTATTTGACGTTGTTATTGTTGTTTATTTGACGTTGTTGTTATTTTTGTTGTTTATTTGACGTTGTTGTTGTTGTTTATTGGACGTTGTTGTTGTTGTTGACGTTGTTGTTGTTGTTTATTTGACGTTGTTGTTGTTGACGTTGTTGTTGTTGTAATTGTTATTTATTTGACGTTTTTGTTGTTGTTGTTTATTTGATGTTGTTGTTGTTGTTTATTTGACATTGTTGTTGTTGTTGTTATTGTTTATTTGACATTGTTGTTGTTTATTTGACGTTGTTGTTGTTGTTGTTGTTGACGTTGTCGTTGTTGTTGTTGTTGTTGTTTATTTGACGTTGTTGTTGTTGTTGTTTATTTGACGTTGTTGTTTTTGTTGTTTATTTGACGTTGTTGTTGTTGTTGTTGTTGTTGTTTATTTGATGTTGTTGTTTATTTGACGTTGTTGTTGTTGTTGTTTATTTGACTTTTTGTTGTTGTTGATGTTGTTGTTATTTTTGTAGTTGTTTATTTGACGTTGTTGTTGTTGTTTATTTGACGTTGTTGTTGTTGTTGTTTATTTGACGTTGTTGTAGTTGTTATTGTTGTTGTTGTTGTTTATTTGACGTTGTTGTTGTTGTTTATTTGACGTTGTTGTATTTGTTGTTCTTTATTTGACGTTGTTGTTGTTTATTTGATGTTGTTGTTGTTGTTTATTTGACGTTGTTGTTGTTGTTGTTTATTTGACGTTGTTGTTGTTGTTTATTTGACATTGTTGTTGTTGTTGTTGACGTTGTTGTTGTTGTTGTTTATTTGACATTGTTGTTGTTGTTGTTGGTGGTGGTGTTGCTGTTTATTTGACGTTGTTGTTGTTGTTTATTTGATGTTGTTTTAGTTGTTGTTGTTGTTATTGTTGTTTATTTGGCGTTGTTGTTGTTTATTTGACATTGTTGCTGTTGACATTGTTGTTGTTGTTGTTGTTTATTTGACGTAGTTGTTGTTGTTGACGTTGTTGTTGTTGTTTATTTGACGTTTTTGTTGTTGTTGATGTTGTTGTTGTTGTTTATTTGACGGTGTTGTTGTTGTTTATTTGACGTTGTTGTCGTTGTTGTTGTTTATTTGACGTTGTTGTTGTTATTGTTGTTGTTTATTTGACGTTCTTGCTGTTGTTGTTTATTTGATGTTGTTGTTGTTTATTTGACATTGTTGTTGTTGTTGACGTTGTTGTTTTTGTTTATTTGATGTTGTTGTTGTTGTTGTTTATTTGACATTGTTGTTGTTGTTGACGTTGTTGTTGTTGTTGTTTATTTGACATTGTTGTTGTTGTTGTTGACGTTGTTGGTGTTGTTGTTTACTTGACGTTGTTGTTATTGTTGTTGTTTATTTGACGTTGTTTTAGTTGTTGTTTATTTGACGTTGTTGTTGTTGTTTATTTGACATTGTTGTTGTTATTGACGTTGTTGTTGTTGTTGCTGTTTATTTGACATTGTTGTTGTTGTTGTTGTTGACGTTGTTGGTGTTGTTGTTTATTTGACGTTGTTATTGTTGTTGTTGTTGTTTATTTGACGTTGTTTTAGTTGTTGTTGTTTATTTGACATTGTTGTTGTTGTTTATTCGACGTTGTTGTTGTTGACATTGTTGTTGTTGTTTATTTGACGTTGTTGTTGTTGTTTATTTGACTTAGTTGTTGTTGTTGACATTGTTGTTGTTGTTGTTTATTTGACATTTTTGTTGTTGTTGATGTTGTTGTTGTTGTTGTTTATTTGACGTTGTTGTTATTGTTAATTTGACATTGTTGTTGTTGACATTGTTATTGTTGTTGTTTATTTGATGTTGTTGTTGTTTATTTGACTTAGTTGTTGTTGTTGACATTGTTGTTGTTGTTGTTGTTTATTTGACATTTTTGTTGTTGTTGATGTTGATGTTGTTGTTGTTTATTTGACGTTGTTGTTATTGTTTATTTGACGTTATTGTTGTTTATTTGACGTTGTTGTTGTTGTTATTGTTTATTTGACGTTGTTGTTGTTGTTGTTTATTTGATGTTGTTGTTGTTGTTTATTTGACGTTGGTGTTGTTGTTGTTTATTTGATGTTGTTATTGTTGTTATTTATTTGACGTCCTTGTTGTTGTTGTTTATTTTATGTTGTTGTTGTTGTTTATTTGACGTTTTTATTGTTGTTTATTTGACGTTGTTTTTGTTATTTGACGTTGCTGTTGTTGTTGTATTTGTTGTTGTTGATGTTGTTGCTTATTTGACGTTGTTTTTATTGTTGTTGTTTATTTGGCGTTGTTGTTGCTGTTGTTTATTTGACGTTGTTGTTGTTGTTGTTTATTTGACGTTGTTGTTGTTGTTGTTGTTTATTTGACGTTATTGTTGTTATTGACGTTGTTATTGTTGTTTATTTGACGTTGTTGCTGTTGTTTATTTGACGTTGTTGTTGTCGTTGTTGTTGTTTATTTGACGTTGTTGTTGTTGTTTATTTGACGTTGTTGTTGTTGTTGTTATATATTTGACGTTGTTGTTGTTGTTGTTATTGTTTATTTTACGTTGTTGTTGTTGTTGTTTATTTGTGGTTGTTGTTGTTGTTTACGTTGTTGTTGTTGTTGTTGACGTTGTTGTTGTTGTTGTTGTTTTTATTTGACGTTGTTGTTGTTGTTGTTGTTTATTTGACATTGTTGTTGTTGTTGTTGTTTATTTGACGTTGTTGTTGTTGTTGTTTATTTGACGGTGTTGTTGTGGTTGTTTATTTGACGTTGTTGTTGTTGTTGACGTTGTTGTTATTGTTGTTGTTGTTGTTTATTTGTTGTTTTTGTTGTTGTTGTTGGTGTTGTTGTTTTTGTAGGTGTTTATTTGACGTTGTTGTTGTTGTTTATTTGACGTTGTTGTTGTTATTTATTTGACGTTGTTGTTGTTGTTGTTATTGTTGTTGTTGTTGTTGTTTATTTGACGTTGTTATTGTTATTTATTTGACGTTGTTGTTGTTGTTTATTTGATGTTGTTGTTGTTGTTCTTGTTATTTATTTGACGTTGTTGTTGTTGTTGTTTATTTGACGTTGTTGTTGTTTATTTGACGTTGTTGTTGTTGTTGTTTATTTGACGTTGTTGTTGTTATTTATTTGACGTTGTTGTTGTTGTTGTTGTTTATTTGACATTATTGTTGTTGTTGTTTATTTGACGTTGTTGTTGTTGTTTATTTGACGTTGTTGTTGTTGACGTTGTTGTTGTTGTTGTTTATTTGACGTTGTTGGTGTTTATTTGACGTAGTTGTTGTTGTTGACGTTGTTGTTGTTGTTATTGTTTGTTTATTTAAGGATTTTGTTGTTGTTGTTGTTGTTGTTGTTTACTTGATGTTGTTGTTGTTGTTGTTGTTTATTTGACGTTGTTGTTGTTGACGTTGTTGTTGTTGATTTTGTTGTTTATTTGACGTTGTTGTAGTTGTTTATTTGACGTTGTTGTTGTTCTTGTTGTTGTTGCTATTTATTTGACGATATTATTGTTGTTGTTGTTTATTTGAAGTTGTTGTTGTTTATTTGACGTTGTTGTTGTTGTTATTTATTAGACATTATTGTTGTTGTTGTTCATGTGACGTTGTTGTTGTTGTTTATTTGACGTTGTTGTTGTTGTTTATTTGACATTGTTTTTGTCATTGTTTTTGTTGTTTATTTGACGTTGTTATTGTTGTTATTTATTTGACGTTGTTGTTGTTGTTTATTTGACGTTGTTGTTGTTGTTGACGTTGTTGTTGTTGTTTATTTGACAATGTTGTTATTGTTGTTGTTGTTTATTTGACGTTGTTGTTGTTTATTTGACGTTGTTGTTGTTGTTGTTTATTTGACGTTGTTGTTGTTGTTGTTGTTTATTTGACGTTGTTGTTGTTGTTGTTGTTTATTTGACGGTGTTGTTGTGGTTGTTTATTTGACGTTGTTGTTGTTGTTGACGTTGTTGTTATTGTTGTTGTTGTTGTTTATTTTTCGTTTTTGTTGTTGTTGATGTTGTTGTTGTTTTTGTAGTTGTTTATTTGACGTTGTTGTTGTTTATTTGACGTTGTTGTTGTTGTTGTTGTTGTTGTTGTTTATTTGACGTTGTTGTTGTTGTTGTTGTTGTTTATTTGACGTTGTTATTGTTATTTATTTGACGTTGTTGTTGTTGTTGTTTATTTGATGTTGTTGTTGTTGTTGTTATTAATTTGACGTTGTTGTTGTTGTTGTTGTTGTTTATTTGACGTTGTTGTTGTTGTTGTTTATTTGACGTTGTTGTTGTTGTTGTTTATTTGACGTTGTTGTTATTTATTTGACGTTGTTGTTGTTGTTGTTGTTTATTTGACATTGTTGTTGTTGTTGTTGTTTATTTGACGTTGTTGTTGTTGTTGTTTATTTGACGTTGTTGTTGTTGTTGTTTATTTGACGTTGTTGGTGTTTATTTGACGTAGTTGTTGTTGTTGACGTTGTTGTTGTTGTTATTGTTTGTTTATTTAAGGATTTTGTTGTTGTTGTTGTTGTTGTTGTTGTTTACTTGATGTTGTTGTTGTTGTTTATTTGACGTTGTTGTTGCTATTTATTTGACGATATTATTGCTGTTGTTGTTTATTTGATGTTGTTGTTGTTGTTTATTTGACGTTGTTATTGTTGTTGTTGTTGTTATTTATTTGACATTGTTGTTGTTGTTGTTGTTCATTTAAAGTTGTTGTTGTTGTTTATTTGACGTTGTTGTTGTTGTTGTTGTTTATTTGACATTGTTTTTGTCATTGTTTGTGTTGTTTATTTGACGTTGTTATTGTTGTTGTTTATTTGACGTTGTTGTTGTTTATTTGAAGTTGTTGTTGTTGTTGACGTTGTTGTTGTTGTTTATTTGACGTTGTTGTTATTGTTGTTGTTGTTTATTTGACGTTGTTGTTGTTGTTGACGTTGTTGTTGTTGTTATTTATTTGACGTTTTTGTTGTTGTTGTTATTGTTGTTATTGTTGTTTATTTGACGTTGTTGTTGTTGTTATTTATTTGACGTTGTTGTTGTTGTTTATTTAACATTGTTGTTGTTGTTATTGTGTATTTGACGTTGTTGTTGTTGTTTATTTGACGTTGTTGTTGTTGTTGTTGTTTATTTGAAGTTGTTTTAGTTGTTGTTGTTTATTTGACGTTGTTGTTGTTGTTTATTTGACGTTGTTGTTGTTGACATTGTTGTTGTTGTTTATTTGACGTAGTTGTTGTTGTTGACGTTGTTGTTGTTGTTGTTGTTTATTTGACGTTTTTGTTGTTGTTGTTTATTTGATGTTGTTGTTGATGTTTATTTGACATTGTTGTTGTTGTTGACGTTGTTGTTGTTGTTGTTGTTTATTTGACATTGTTGTTGTTGTTGTTGTTGTTTATTTGACGTTGTTGTTGTTGCTTATTTGACGTAGTTGTTGTTGTTGACGTTGTTGTTGTTGTTGTTTATTTGACGTTTTTGTTGTTGTTGATGTTGTTGTTGTTGTTTATTTGACGTTGTTGTTATTGTCTATTTGACGTTGTTGTTGTTGTTGTTTATTTGACGTTGTTGTTATTATTATTGTTGTTGTTTATTTGACGTTGTTATGGTTGTTTATTTGATGTTGTTGTTGTTGTTGTTGTTTATTTGACGTTGGTGTTATTGTTGTTTATTTGACGTTGTTGTTGTTGTTATTTATTTGACGTTGTTGTTGTTGTTATTGTTGATTAGACGTTGTTGTTGTTGTTGTTGTTGTTTATTTGACGTTGTTATTGTTGTTTATTTGACGTTGTTGTTATTGTTGTTGTTTATTTGACGTTGTTGTTGTTGTTGTTTATTGGACGTTGTTGTTGACGTTGTTGTTGTTGTTTATTTGACGTTGTTGTTGTTGACGTTGTTGTTGTTGTTATTGTTATTTATTTGACGTTGTTGTTGTTGTTTATTTGACGTTGTTGTTGTTGTTTATTTGACGTTGTTGTTGTTGTTTATTTGACATTGTTGTTGTTGTTGTTATTGTTTATTTGACATTGTTGTTGTTTATTTGACGTTGTTGTTGTTGTTGACGTTGTTGTTGTTGTTGTTGTTGTTTATTTGACGTTGTTGTTGTTGTTTATTATTTGACGTTGTTGTTGTTGTTGTTGTTGTTTATTTGACGTTGTTGTTGTTGTTGTTTACTTGACGTTGTTGTTGTTGTTTATTTGATGTTGTTGTTGTTGTTTATTTGACGGTGTTGTTGTTGTTGTTTATTTGACGTTTTTGTTATTGTTGATGTTGTTGTTGTTTTTGTAGTTGTTTATTTGACGTTGTTGGTGTTGTTGTTTATTCGACGTTGTTGTTGTTGTTGTTGTTTATTTGACGTTGTTGTAGTTGTTATTGTTGTTGTTGTTGTTGTTGTTTATTTGACGTTGTTGTTGTTGTTGTTTATTTGACGTTGTTGTATTTGTTGTTGTTTATTTGACGTTGTTGTTGTTTATTTGATGTTGTTGTTGTTGTTTATTTGACGTTGTTGTTGTTGTTGTTTATTTGACGTTGTTGTTGTTGTTTATTTGACATTGTTGTTGTTGTTGTTGACGTTGTTGTTGTTGTTTATTTGACATTGTTGTTGTTGTCGGTGGTGGTGGTGTTGTTGTTTATTTGACGTTGTTGTTGTTGTTGTTGTTGTTTATTTGACGTTGTTTTAGTTGTTGTTGTTGTTATTGTTGTTTATTTGGCGTTGTTGTTGTTTATTTGACATTGTTGCTGTTGACATTGTTGTTGTTGTTGTTTATTTGACGTAGTTGTTGTTGTTGACGTTGTTGTTGTTGTTGTTTATTTGACGTTTTTGTTTTTGTTGATGTTGTTGTTGTTTTTGTTTATTTGACGGTGTTGTTGTTGTTTATTTGACGTTGTTGTTGTTATTGTTGTTGTTTATTTGACGTTCATGCTGTTGTTGTTTATTTGATGTTGTTGTTGTTGTTTATTTGACATTGTTGTTGTTGTTGACGTTGTTGTTGTTTATTTGATGTTATTGTTGTTGTTGTTTATTTGACATTGTTGTTGTTGTTGACGTTGTTGTTATTGTTTATTTGACATTGTTGTTGTTGTTGTTGTTGACGTTGTTGGTGTTGTTGTTTACATGACGCTGTTGTTATTGTTGTTGTTTATTTGATGTTGTTTTAGTTGTTGTTTATTTGACGTTGTTGTTGTTGTTTATTTGACATTGTTGTTGTTATTGACGTTGTTGTTGTTGTTGTTTATTTGACATTGTTGTTGTTGTTGACGTTGTTGGTGTTGTTGTTTATTTGACGTTGTTATTGTTGTTGTTGTTGTTGTTTATTAGACGTTGTTTTAGTTGTTGTTGTTTATTTGACATTGTTGTTGTTGTTTATTCGACGTTGTTATTGTTGACATTGTTGTTGTTGTTTATTTGACGTTGTTGTTGTTGTTTATTTGACTTAGTTGTTGTTGTTGACATTGTTGTTGTTGTTGTTGCTTATTTAACATTTTTGTTGTTGTTGACGTTGTTGTTGTTGTTGTTGCTTATTTGACGTTGTTATTGTTGTTGCTGTTGTTTATTTGACGTTGTTGTTGTCGTTGTTGTTGTTTATTTGACGTTGTTGTTGTTGTTGATGTTGTTTATTTGACGTTGTTGTTGTTGTTATTTATTTAACATTGTTGTTGTTGTTGTTTATTTGACGTTGTTGTTGTTTATTTGACGTTGTTGTTATTGTTGTTGTTTATTTGACGTTGTTGTTGTTTTTGTTGTTTATTTGACGTTGTTGTTGTTGTTGTTTATTTGACATTGTTGTTGTTGTTGACGTTGTTGTTGTTGTTTATTTGACATTGTTGTTGTTGACGTTGTTGTTGTTGTTTATTTGACATTTTTGTTGTTGTTGATGTTGTTGTTGTTGTTTATTTGACGTTGTTGTTGTTTATTTGACGTTGTTGTTGTTGTTATTGTTGTTGTTTATTTGACGTTGTTGTTGTTTATTTGATGTTGTTGTTGATGTTTATTTGACATTGTTGTTGTTGTTGACGTTGTTGTTGTTGTTGTTGTTTATTTGACATTGTTGTTGTTGTTGTTGTTTATTTGACGTTGTTGTTGTTGTTTATTTGACGTAGTTGTTGTTGTTGACGTTGTTGTTGTTGTTGTTTATTTGACGTTTTTGTTGTTGTTGATGTTGTTGTTGTTATTTATTTGACGTTGTTGTTATTGTCTATTTGACGTTGTTGTTGTTGTTGTTTATTTGACGTTGTTGTTATTGTTATTGTTGTTGTTTATTTGACGTTGTTATTGTTGTTTATTTGATGTTGTTGTTGTTGTTGTTGTTTATTTGACGTTGGTGTTGTTGTTGTTTATTTGACGTTGGTGTTGTTGTTGTTTATTTGACGTTGTTGTTGTTGTTATTTATTTGACGTTGTTGTTGTTGTTATTGTTTATTCGACGTTGTTGTTGTTTATTTGACGTTGTTATTGTTGTTTATTTGACGTTGTTGTTATTTTTGTTGTTTATTTGACGTTGTTGTTGTTGTTTATTGGACGTTGTTGTTGTTGTTGACGTTGTTGTTGTTGTTTATTTGACGTTGTTGTTGTTGACGTTGTTGTTGTTGTAATTGTTATTTATTTGACGTTTTTGTTGTTGTTGTTTATTTGATGTTGTTGTTGTTGTTTATTTGACATTGTTGTTGTTGTTGTTATTGTTTATTTGACATTGTTGTTGTTTATTTGACGTTGTTGTTGTTGTTGTTGTTGACGTTGTCGTTGTTGTTGTTGTTGTTGTTTATTTGACGTTGTTGTTGTTGTTGTTTATTTGACGTTGTTGTTTTTGTTGTTTATTTGACGTTGTTGTTGTTGTTGTTGTTGTTGTTTATTTGATGTTGTTGTTTATTTGACGTTGTTGTTGTTGTTGTTGTTGTTGTTTATTTGATGTTGTTGTTTATTTGACGTTGTTGTTGTTGTTGTTTATTTGACTTTTTGTTGTTGTTGATGTTGTTGTTATTTTTGTAGTTGTTTATTTGACGTTGTTGTTGTTGTTTATTTGACGTTGTTGTTGTTGTTGTTTATTTGACGTTGTTGTAGTTGTTATTGTTGTTGTTGTTGTTTATTTGACGTTGTTGTTGTTGTTTATTTGACGTTGTTGTATTTGTTGTTCTTTATTTGACGTTGTTGTTGTTTATTTGATGTTGTTGTTGTTGTTTATTTGACGTTGTTGTTGTTGTTGTTTATTTGACGTTGTTGTTGTTGTTTATTTGACATTGTTGTTGTTGTTGTTGACGTTGTTGTTGTTGTTGTTTATTTGACATTGTTGTTGTTGTTGTTGGTGGTGGTGTTGCTGTTTATTTGACGTTGTTGTTGTTGTTTATTTGATGTTGTTTTAGTTGTTGTTGTTGTTATTGTTGTTTATTTGGCGTTGTTGTTGTTTATTTGACATTGTTGCTGTTGACATTGTTGTTGTTGTTGTTGTTTATTTGACGTAGTTGTTGTTGTTGACGTTGTTGTTGTTGTTTATTTGACGTTTTTGTTGTTGTTGATGTTGTTGTTGTTGTTTATTTGACGGTGTTGTTGTTGTTTATTTGACGTTGTTGTCGTTGTTGTTGTTTATTTGACGTTGTTGTTGTTATTGTTGTTGTTTATTTGACGTTCTTGCTGTTGTTGTTTATTTGATGTTGTTGTTGTTTATTTGACATTGTTGTTGTTGTTGACGTTGTTGTTTTTGTTTATTTGATGTTGTTGTTGTTGTTGTTTATTTGACATTGTTGTTGTTGTTGACGTTGTTGTTGTTGTTGTTTATTTGACATTGTTGTTGTTGTTGTTGACGTTGTTGGTGTTGTTGTTTACTTGACGTTGTTGTTATTGTTGTTGTTTATTTGACGTTGTTTTAGTTGTTGTTTATTTGACGTTGTTGTTGTTGTTTATTTGACATTGTTGTTGTTATTGACGTTGTTGTTGTTGTTGCTGTTTATTTGACATTGTTGTTGTTGTTGTTGTTGACGTTGTTGGTGTTGTTGTTTATTTGACGTTGTTATTGTTGTTGTTGTTGTTTATTTGACGTTGTTTTAGTTGTTGTTGTTTATTTGACATTGTTGTTGTTGTTTATTCGACGTTGTTGTTGTTGACATTGTTGTTGTTGTTTATTTGACGTTGTTGTTGTTGTTTATTTGACTTAGTTGTTGTTGTTGACATTGTTGTTGTTGTTGTTTATTTGACATTTTTGTTGTTGTTGATGTTGTTGTTGTTGTTGTTTATTTGACGTTGTTGTTATTGTTAATTTGACATTGTTGTTGTTGACATTGTTATTGTTGTTGTTTATTTGATGTTGTTGTTGTTTATTTGACTTAGTTGTTGTTGTTGACATTGTTGTTGTTGTTGTTGTTTATTTGACATTTTTGTTGTTGTTGATGTTGATGTTGTTGTTGTTTATTTGACGTTGTTGTTATTGTTTATTTGACGTTATTGTTGTTTATTTGACGTTGTTGTTGTTGTTATTGTTTATTTGACGTTGTTGTTGTTGTTGTTTATTTGATGTTGTTGTTGTTGTTTATTTGACGTTGGTGTTGTTGTTGTTGTTTATTTGATGTTGTTATTGTTGTTATTTATTTGACGTCCTTGTTGTTGTTGTTTATTTTATGTTGTTGTTGTTGTTTATTTGACGTTTTTATTGTTGTTTATTTGACGTTGTTTTTGTTATTTGACGTTGCTGTTGTTGTTGTATTTGTTGTTGTTGATGTTGTTGCTTATTTGACGTTGTTTTTATTGTTGTTGTTTATTTGGCGTTGTTGTTGCTGTTGTTTATTTGACGTTGTTGTTGTTGTTGTTTATTTGACGTTGTTGTTGTTGTTGTTGTTTATTTGACGTTATTGTTGTTATTGACGTTGTTATTGTTGTTTATTTGACGTTGTTGCTGTTGTTTATTTGACGTTGTTGTTGTCGTTGTTGTTGTTTATTTGACGTTGTTGTTGTTGTTTATTTGACGTTGTTGTTGTTGTTGTTATATATTTGACGTTGTTGTTGTTGTTGTTATTGTTTATTTTACGTTGTTGTTGTTGTTGTTTATTTGTGGTTGTTGTTGTTGTTTACGTTGTTGTTGTTGTTGTTGACGTTGTTGTTGTTGTTGTTTTTATTTGACGTTGTTGTTGTTGTTGTTGTTTATTTGACATTGTTGTTGTTGTTGTTGTTTATTTGACGTTGTTGTTGTTGTTGTTTATTTGACGGTGTTGTTGTGGTTGTTTATTTGACGTTGTTGTTGTTGTTGACGTTGTTGTTATTGTTGTTGTTGTTGTTTATTTGTTGTTTTTGTTGTTGTTGTTGGTGTTGTTGTTTTTGTAGGTGTTTATTTGACGTTGTTGTTGTTGTTTATTTGACGTTGTTGTTGTTATTTATTTGACGTTGTTGTTGTTGTTGTTATTGTTGTTGTTGTTGTTGTTTATTTGACGTTGTTATTGTTATTTATTTGACGTTGTTGTTGTTGTTTAT
The DNA here is from genome assembly GCA_948472305.1 of Vicia faba. Classification (NCBI taxonomy): domain Eukaryota; kingdom Viridiplantae; phylum Streptophyta; class Magnoliopsida; order Fabales; family Fabaceae; genus Vicia; species Vicia faba. Next base: position 314,388,944 of record OX451739.1, on the reverse strand, counting down.
TTGATGTTGTTGTTGTTGTTGTTGTTATTTATTTGACGTTGTTGTTGTTGTTGTTTATTTGACGTTGTTGTTGTTTATTTGACGTTGTTGTTGTTGTTGTTTATTTGACGTTGTTGTTGTTATTTATTTGACGTTGTTGTTGTTGTTGTTGTTTATTTGACATTATTGTTGTTGTTGTTTATTTGACGTTGTTGTTGTTGTTTATTTGACGTTGTTGTTGTTGACGTTGTTGTTGTTGTTGTTTATTTGACGTTGTTGGTGTTTATTTGACGTAGTTGTTGTTGTTGACGTTGTTGTTGTTGTTATTGTTTGTTTATTTAAGGATTTTGTTGTTGTTGTTGTTGTTGTTTACTTGATGTTGTTGTTGTTGTTGTTGCTTATTTGACGTTGTTGTTGTTGACGTTGTTGTTGTTGTTTTTGTTGTTTATTTGACGTTGTTGTAGTTGTTTATTTGACGTTGTTGTTGTTCTTGTTGTTGTTGCTATTTATTTGACGATATTATTGTTGTTGTTGTTTATTTGACGTTGTTGTTGTTTATTTGACGTTGTTGTTGTTGTTATTTATTAGACATTATTGTTGTTGTTGTTCATGTGACGTTGTTGTTGTTGTTTATTTGACGTTGTTGTTGTTGTTTATTTGACATTGTTTTTGTCATTGTTTTTGTTGTTTATTTGACGTTGTTATTGTTGTTATTTATTTGACGTTGTTGTTGTTGTTTATTTGACGTTGTTGTTGTTGTTGACGTTGTTGTTGTTGTTTATTTGACAATGTTGTTATTGTTGTTGTTGTTTATTTGACGTTGTTGTTGTTTATTTGACGTTGTTGTTGTTGTTGTTTATTTGACGTTGTTGTTGTTGTTGTTGTTTATTTGACGTTGTTGTTGTTGTTGTTGTTTATTTGACGGTGTTGTTGTGGTTGTTTATTTGACGTTGTTGTTGTTGTTGACGTTGTTGTTATTGTTGTTGTTGTTGTTTATTTTTCGTTTTTGTTGTTGTTGATGTTGTTGTTGTTTTTGTAGTTGTTTATTTGACGTTGTTGTTGTTTATTTGACGTTGTTGTTGTTGTTGTTGTTGTTGTTGTTTATTTGACGTTGTTGTTGTTGTTGTTGTTGTTTATTTGACGTTGTTATTGTTATTTATTTGACGTTGTTGTTGTTGTTGTTTATTTGATGTTGTTGTTGTTGTTGTTATTAATTTGACGTTGTTGTTGTTGTTGTTGTTGTTTATTTGACGTTGTTGTTGTTGTTGTTTATTTGACGTTGTTGTTGTTGTTGTTTATTTGACGTTGTTGTTATTTATTTGACGTTGTTGTTGTTGTTGTTGTTTATTTGACATTGTTGTTGTTGTTGTTGTTTATTTGACGTTGTTGTTGTTGTTTATTTGACGTTGTTGTTGTTGTTGTTTATTTGACGTTGTTGGTGTTTATTTGACGTAGTTGTTGTTGTTGACGTTGTTGTTGTTGTTATTGTTTGTTTATTTAAGGATTTTGTTGTTGTTGTTGTTGTTGTTGTTGTTTACTTGATGTTGTTGTTGTTGTTTATTTGACGTTGTTGTTGCTATTTATTTGACGATATTATTGCTGTTGTTGTTTATTTGATGTTGTTGTTGTTGTTTATTTGACGTTGTTATTGTTGTTGTTGTTGTTATTTATTTGACATTGTTGTTGTTGTTGTTGTTCATTTAAAGTTGTTGTTGTTGTTTATTTGACGTTGTTGTTGTTGTTGTTGTTTATTTGACATTGTTTTTGTCATTGTTTGTGTTGTTTATTTGACGTTGTTATTGTTGTTGTTTATTTGACGTTGTTGTTGTTTATTTGAAGTTGTTGTTGTTGTTGACGTTGTTGTTGTTGTTTATTTGACGTTGTTGTTATTGTTGTTGTTGTTTATTTGACGTTGTTGTTGTTGTTGACGTTGTTGTTGTTGTTATTTATTTGACGTTTTTGTTGTTGTTGTTATTGTTGTTATTGTTGTTTATTTGACGTTGTTGTTGTTGTTATTTATTTGACGTTGTTGTTGTTGTTTATTTAACATTGTTGTTGTTGTTATTGTGTATTTGACGTTGTTGTTGTTGTTTATTTGACGTTGTTGTTGTTGTTGTTGTTTATTTGAAGTTGTTTTAGTTGTTGTTGTTTATTTGACGTTGTTGTTGTTGTTTATTTGACGTTGTTGTTGTTGACATTGTTGTTGTTGTTTATTTGACGTAGTTGTTGTTGTTGACGTTGTTGTTGTTGTTGTTGTTTATTTGACGTTTTTGTTGTTGTTGTTTATTTGATGTTGTTGTTGATGTTTATTTGACATTGTTGTTGTTGTTGACGTTGTTGTTGTTGTTGTTGTTTATTTGACATTGTTGTTGTTGTTGTTGTTGTTTATTTGACGTTGTTGTTGTTGCTTATTTGACGTAGTTGTTGTTGTTGACGTTGTTGTTGTTGTTGTTTATTTGACGTTTTTGTTGTTGTTGATGTTGTTGTTGTTGTTTATTTGACGTTGTTGTTATTGTCTATTTGACGTTGTTGTTGTTGTTGTTTATTTGACGTTGTTGTTATTATTATTGTTGTTGTTTATTTGACGTTGTTATGGTTGTTTATTTGATGTTGTTGTTGTTGTTGTTTATTTGACGTTGGTGTTATTGTTGTTTATTTGACGTTGTTGTTGTTGTTATTTATTTGACGTTGTTGTTGTTGTTATTGTTGATTAGACGTTGTTGTTGTTGTTGTTGTTGTTTATTTGACGTTGTTATTGTTGTTTATTTGACGTTGTTGTTATTGTTGTTGTTTATTTGACGTTGTTGTTGTTGTTTATTGGACGTTGTTGTTGACGTTGTTGTTGTTGTTGTTTATTTGACGTTGTTGTTGTTGACGTTGTTGTTGTTGTTATTGTTATTTATTTGACGTTGTTGTTGTTGTTTATTTGACGTTGTTGTTGTTGTTTATTTGACGTTGTTGTTGTTGTTTATTTGACATTGTTGTTGTTGTTGTTATTGTTTATTTAACATTGTTGTTGTTTATTTGACGTTGTTGTTGTTGTTGACGTTGTTGTTGTTGTTGTTTATTTGACGTTGTTGTTGTTGTTTATTATTTGACGTTGTTGTTGTTGTTGTTGTTTATTTGACGTTGTTGTTGTTGTTGTTTACTTGACTTTGTTGTTGTTGTTTATTTGATGTTGTTGTTGTTGTTTATTTGACGGTGTTGTTGTTGTTGTTTATTTGACGTTTTTGTTATTGTTGATGTTGTTGTTGTTTTTGTAGTTGTTTATTTGACGTTGTTGGTGTTGTTGTTTATTTGACGTTGTTGTTGTTGTTGTTGTTGTTTATTTGACGTTGTTGTAGTTGTTATTGTTGTTGTTGTTGTTGTTTATTTGACGTTGTTGTTGTTGTTGTTTATTTGACGTTGTTGTATTTGTTGTTGTTTATTTGACGTTGTTGTTGTTTATTTGATGTTGTTGTTGTTGTTTATTTGACGTTGTTGTTGTTGTTGTTGTTTATTTGACGTTGTTGTTGTTGTTTATTTGACATTGTTGTTGTTGTTGTTGACGTTGTTGTTGTTGTTTATTTGACATTGTTGTTGTTGTCGGTGGTGGTGGTGTTGTTGTTTATTTGACGTTGTTGTTGTTGTTGTTGTTTATTTGACGTTGTTTTAGTTGTTGTTGTTGTTATTGTTGTTTATTTGGCGTTGTTGTTGTTTATTTGACATTGTTGCTGTTGACATTGTTGTTGTTGTTGTTTATTTGACGTAGTTGTTGTTCTTGACGTTGTTGTTGTTGTTGTTTATTTGACGTTTTTGTTTTTGTTGATGTTGTTGTTGTTTTTGTTTATTTGACGGTGTTGTTGTTGTTTATTTGACGTTGTTGTTGTTATTGTTGTTGTTTATTTGACGTTCATGCTGTTGTTGTTTATTTGATGTTGTTGTTGTTGTTTATTTGACATTGTTGTTGTTGTTGACGTTGTTGTTGTTGTTGTTTATTTGATGTTGTTGTTGTTGTTTATTTGACATTGTTGTTGTTGTTGACGTTGTTGTTGTTGTTGTTGTTGTTTATTTGACATTGTTGTTGTTGTTGTTGTTGACGTTGTTGGTGTTATTGTTTACTTGACGTTGTTGTTATTGTTGTTGTTTATTTGATGTTGTTTTAGTTGTTGTTTATTTGACGTTGTTGTTGTTGTTTATTTGATATTGTTGTTGTTATTGACGTTGTTGTTGTTGTTGTTGTTTATTTGACATTGTTGTTGTTGTTGACGTTGTTGGTGTTGTTGTTTATTTGACGTTGTTATTGTTGTTGTTGTTTATTTGACGTTGTTTTAGTTGTTATTGTTTATTTGACATTTTTGTTGTTGTTTATTCGACGTTGTTATTGTTGACATTGTTGTTGTTGTTTATTTGACGTTGTTGTTGTTGTTTATTTGACTTAGTTGTTGTTGTTGACATTATTGATGTTGTTGTTGTTGTTTATTTGACATTTTTGTTGTTGTTGACGTTGTTGTTGTTGTTGCTTATTTGACGTTGTTATTGTTATTGCTGTTGTTTATTTGACGTTGTTGTTGTCGTTGTTGTTGTTTATTTGACGTTGTTGTTGTTGTTAATGTTGTTTATTTGACGTTGTTGTTGTTGTTGTTATTTATTTAACATTGTTGTTGTTGTTTATTTGACGTTGTTGTTGTTTATTTGACGTTGTTGTTTATTTAACATTCTTGTTATTGTTGTTGTTTATTTGACGTTGTTGTTGTTGTTGTTGTTTATTTGACATTGTTGTTGTTGTTGACGTTGTTGTTGTTTATTTGACATTGTTGTTGTTGTTGTTGTTGATGTTGTTGTTGTTGTTGTTTATTTGACGTTGTTGTTGTTTATTTGACGTTGTTGTTGTTGTTATTGTTGTTGTTTATTTGACGTTGTTGTTGTTGTTTATTTGATGTTGTTGCTGATGTTTATTTGACATTGTTGTTGTTGTTGACGTTGTTGTTGTTGTTGTTGTTTATTTGACATTGTTGTTGTTGTTGTTTATTTGACGTTGTTGTTGTTGTTTATTTGACGTAGTTGTTGTTGTTGATGTTGTTGTTGTTGTTGTTTATTTGACGTTTTTGTTGTTGTTGATGTTGTTGTTGTTTATTTGACGTTGTTGTTATTGTCTATTTGACGTTGTAGTTGTTGTTGTTTATTTGACGTTGTTGTTGTTGTTATTGTTGTTGTTTATTTGACGTTGTTATTGTTGTTTATTTGATGTTGTTGTTGTTGTTGTTTATTTGACGTTGGTGTTGTTGTTGTTTATTTGACGTTGTTGTTGCTGTTATTTATTTGACGTTGTTGTTGTTGTTATTGTTTATTAGAGGTTGTTGTTGTTGTTGTTTATTTGACGTTGTTATTGTTGTTTATTTGACGTTGTTGTTATTGTTGTTGTTTATTTGACGTTGTTGTTGTTGTTTATTGGACGTTGTTGTTGTTGTTGACGTTGTTGTTGTTGTTTATTTGACGTTGTTGTTGTTGACGTTGTTGTTGTTGTTATTGTTATTTATTTGACGTTGTTGTTGTTGTTGTTGTTGTTTATTTGACGTTGTTGTTGTTTATTTGACGTTGTTGTTGTTGTTTATTTGACATTGTTGTTGTTGTTGTTATTGTTTATTTGACATTGTTGTTGTTTATTTGACGTTGTTGTTGTTTATTTGACGTAGTTGTTGTTGTTGACGTTGTTGTTGTTGTTATTGTTTGTTTATTTAAGGATTTTGTTGTTGTTGTTGTTGTTGTTTACTTGATGTTGTTGTTGTTGTTGTTTATTTGACGTTGTTGTTGTTGACGTTGTTGTTGTTGTTTTTGTTGTTTATTTGACGTTGTTGTAGTTGTTTATTTGACGTTGTTGTTGTTCTTGTTGTTGTTGCTATTTATTTGACGATATTATTGTTGTTGTTGTTTATTTGACGTTGTTGTTGTTTATTTGACGTTGTTGTTGTTGTTGTTATTTATTTGACATTATTGTTGTTGTTGTTCATGTGACGTTGTTGTTGTTGTTGTTTATTTGACGTTGTTGTTGTTGTTTATTTGACATTGTTTTTGTCATTGTTTTTGTTGTTTATTTGACGCTGTTATTGTTGTTATTTATTTGACGTTGTTGTTGTTGTTTATTTGACGTTGTTGTTGTTGTTGACGTTGTTGTTGTTGTTGTTTATTTGACGTTGTTGTTATTGTTGTTGTTGTTTATTTGACGTTGTTGTTGTTTAATTGACGTTGTTGTTGTTGTTGTTTATTTGACGTTGTTGTTGTTGTTGTTTATTTGACGTTGTTGTTGTTGTTGTTGTTTATTTGACGGTGTTGTTGTGGTTGTTTATTTGACGTTGTTGTTGTTGTTGACGTTTTTGTTATTGTTGTTGTTGTTGTTTATTTTTCGTTTTTGTTGTTGTTGATGTTGTTGTTGTTTTTGTAGTTGTTTATTTGACGTTGTTGTTGTTTATTTGACGTTGTTGTTGTTGTTTATTTGACGTTGTTGTTGTTGTTGTTATTGTTGTTGTTGTTGTTTATTTGACGTTGTTATTGTTATTTATTTGACGTTGTTGTTGTTGTTGTTTATTTGATGTTGTTGTTGTTGTTGTTGTTTATTTGACGTTGTTGTTGTTTATTTGACGTTGTTGTTGTTGTTATTGTTGTTGTTTATTTGACGTTGTTGTTGTTGTTGTTTATCTGACGTTGTTGTTGTTGTTGTTTATTTGACGTTGTTGTATTTGTTGTTGTTTATTTGACGTTGTTGTTGTTTATTTGATGTTGTTGTTGTTTATTTGATGTTGTTGTTGTTTATTTGACGTTTTTGTTGTTGTTGATGTTGTTGTTGTTGTTTATTTGACGTTGTTGTTGTTTATTTGACGTTGTTGTTGTTGTTATTGTTGTTGTTTATTTGACGTTGTTGTTGTTGTTTATTTGATGTTGTTGCTGATGTTTATTTGACATTGTTGTTGTTGTTGACGTTGTTGTTGTTGTTGTTGTTTATTTGACATTGTTGTTGTTGTTGTTTATTTGACGTTGTTGTTGTTGTTTATTTGACGTAGTTGTTGTTGTTGATGTTGTTGTTGTTGTTGTTTATTTGACGTTTTTGTTGTTGTTGATGTTGTTGTTGTTGTTGTTTATTTGACGTTGTTGTTATTGTCTATTTGACGTTGTAGTTGTTGTTGTTTATTTGACGTTGTTGTTGTTGTTATTGTTGTTGTTTATTTGACGTTGTTATTGTTGTTTATTTGATGTTGTTGTTGTTGTTTATTTGACGTTGGTGTTGTTGTTGTTTATTTGACGTTGTTGATGCTGTTATTTATTTGACGTTGTTGTTGTTGTTATTGTTTATTAGAGGTTGTTGTTGTTGTTGTTGTTTATTTGACGTTGTTATTGTTGTTTATTTGACGTTGTTGTTATTGTTGTTGTTTATTTGACGTTGTTGTTGTTGTTTATTGGACGTTGTTGTTGTTGTTGATGTTGTTGTTGTTGTTTATTTGACGTTGTTGTTGTTGACGTTGTTGTTGTTGTTATTGTTATTTATTTGACGTTGTTGTTGTTGTTGTTGTTTATTTGACGTTGTTGTTGTTTATTTGACGTTGTTGTTGTTGTTGTTTATTTGACATTGTTGTTGTTGTTGTTATTGTTTATTTGACATTGTTGTTGTTTATTTGACGTTGTTGTTGTTTATTTGACGTAGTTGTTGTTGTTGACGTTGTTGTTGTTGTTATTGTTTGTTTATTTAAGGATTTTGTTGTTGTTGTTGTTTACTTGATGTTGTTGTTGTTGTTGTTTATTTGACGTTGTTGTTGTTGACGTTGTTGTTGTTGTTTTTGTTGTTTATTTGACGTTGTTGTAGTTGTTTATTTGACGTTGTTGTTGTTCTTGTTGTTGTTGCTCTTTATTTGACGATATTATTGTTGTTGTTGTTTATTTGACGTTGTTGTTGTTTATTTGACGTTGTTGTTGTTGTTGTTGTTATTTATTTGACATTATTGTTGTTGTTGTTCATGTGACGTTGTTGTTGTTGTTGTTTATTTGACGTTGTTGTTGTTGTTGTTTATTTGACATTGTTTTTGTCATTGTTTTTGTTGTTTATTTGACGTTGTTATTGTTGTTATTTATTTGACGTTGTTGTTGTTGTTTATTTGACGTTGTTGTTGTTGTTGACGTTGTTGTTGTTGTTTATTTGACGTAGTTGTTATTGTTGTTATTGTTTATTTGACGTTGTTGTTGTTTAATTGACGTTGTTGTTGTTGTTGTTTATTTGACGTTGTTGTTGTTGTTGTTTATTTGACGTTGTTGTTGTTGTTGTTTATTTGACGGTGTTGTTGTGGTTGTTTATTTGACGTTGTTGTTGTTGTTGACGTTGTTGTTATTGTTGTTGTTGTTGTTTATTTTTCGTTTTTGTTGTTGTTGATGTTGTTGTTGTTTTTGTAGTTGTTTATTTGACGTTGTTGTTGTTTATTTGACGTTGTTGTTGTTGTTGTTTATTTGACGTTGTTGTTGTTGTTATTGTTGTTGTTGTTGTTGTTTATTTGACGTTGTTATTGTTATTTATTTGACGTTGTTGTTGTTGTTGTTTATTTGATGTTGTTGTTGTTGTTGTTATTTATTTGACGTTGTTGTTGTTGTTGTTTATTTGACGTTGTTGTTGTTGTTGTTTATTTGACGTTGTTGTTGTTGTTGTTTATTTGACGTTGTTGTTATTTATTTGACGTTGTTGTTATTTATTTGACGTTGTTGTTGTTGTTGTTGTTTATTTGACATTGTTGTTGTTGTTGTTGTTTATTTGACGTTGTTGTTGTTGTTTATTTGACGTTGTTGTTGTTGTTGTTTATTTGACGTTGTTGGTGTTTATTTGACGTAGTTGTTGTTGTTGACGTTGTTGTTGTTATTGTTTGTTTATTTAAGGATTTTGTTGTTGTTGTTGTTGTTGTTTACTTGATGTTGTTGTTGTTGTTGTTTATTTGACGTTGTTGTTGCTATTTATTTGACGATATTATTGTTGTTGTTGTTTATTTGATGTTGTTGTTGTTGTTTATTTGACGTTGTTATTGTTGTTGTTGTTGTTATTTATTTGACATTGTTGTTGTTGTTGTTGTTCATTTGACGTTGTTGTTGTTGTTTATTTGACGTTGTTGTTGTTGTTGTTGTTTATTTGACAATGTTTTTGTCATTGTTTTTGTTGTTTATTTGACGTTGTTATTGTTGTTGTTTATTTGACGTTGTTATTGTTGTTGTTTATTTGAAGTTGTTGTTGTTGTTGACGTTGTTGTTGTTGTTTATTTGACGTTGTTGTTATTGTTGTTGTTGTTTATTTGACGTTGTTGTTGTTGTTGACGTTGTTGTTGTTGTTATTTATTTGACGTTTTTGTTGTTGTTGTTATTGTTGTTATTGTTGTTTATTTGACGTTGTTGTTGTTGTTGTTATTTATTTGACGTTTTTGTTGTTGTTGTTTATTTAACATTGTTGTTGTTGTTATTGTGTATTTGACGTTGTTGTTGTTGTTTATTTGACGTTGTTGTTGTTGTTTATTTGAAGTTGTTTTAGTTGTTGTTGTTTATTTGACGTTGTTGTTGTTGTTTATTTGACGTTGTTGTTGTTGACATTGTTGTTGTTGTTTATTTGACGTAGTTGTTGTTGTTGACGTTGTTGTTGTTGTTGTTTATTTGACGTTTTTGTTGTTGTTGATGTTGTTGTTGTTGTTGTTGTTTATTTGACGTTGTTGTTGTTTATTTGACGTTGTTGTTGTTGTTATTGTTGTTGTTTATTTGACGTTGTTGTTGTTGTTGTTTATTTGATGTTGTTGTTGATGTTTATTTGACATTGTTGTTGTTGTTGACGTTGTTGTTGTTGTTGTTGTTGTTGTTTATTTGACATTGTTGTTGTTGTTGTTGTTGTTTATTTGACGTTGTTGTTGTTGTTTATTTGACGTAGTTGTTGTTGTTGACGTTGTTGTTGTTGTTGTTTATTTGACGTTTTTGTTGTTGTTGATGTTGTTGTTGTTGTTTATTTGACGTTGTTGTTGTTGTCTATTTGACGTTGTTGTTGTTGTTGTTGTTTATTTGACGTTGTTGTTGTTATTATTGTTGTTGTTTATTTGACGTTGTTATGGTTGTTTATTTGATGTTGTTGTTGTTGTTGTTTATTTGACGTTGGTGTTATTGTTGTTTATTTGACGTTATTGTTGTTGTTATTTATTTGACGTTGTTGTTGTTGTTATTGTTGATTAGACGTTGTTGTTGTTGTTGTTGTTTATTTGACGTTGTTATTGTTGTTTATTTGACGTTGTTGTTATTGTTGTTGTTTATTTGACGTTGTTGTTATTGTTTATTGGACGTTGTTGTTGACGTTGTTGTTGTTGTTGTTTATTTGACGTTGTTGTTGTTGACGTTGTTGTTGTTGTTATTGTTATTTATTTGACGTTGTTGTTGTTGTTTATTTGACGTTGTTGTTGTTGTTTATTCGACGTTGTTGTTGTTGTTTATTTGACATTGTTGTTGTTGTTGTTATTGTTTATTTGACATTGTTGTTGTTTATTTGACGTTGTTGTTGTTGTTGTTGACGTTGTTGTTGTTGTTGTTGTTGTTTATTTGACGTTGTTGTTGTTGTTTATTATTTGACGTTGTTGTTGTTGTTGTTGTTGTTTATTTGACGTTGTTGTTGTTGTTTACTTGACGTTGTTGTTGTTGTTTATTTGATGTTGTTGTTGTTGTTTATTTGACGGTGTTGTTGTTGTTGTTTATTTGACGTTTTTGTTGTTGTTGATGTTGTGGTTGTTTTTGTAGTTGTTTATTTGACGTTGTTGTTGTTGTTGTTTATTTGACGTTGTTGTTGTTGTTTATTTGACGTTGTTGTATTTGTTGTTGTTTATTTGACGTTGTTGTTGTTTATTTGATGTTGTTGTTGTTGTTGTTTATTTGACGTTGTTGTTGTTGTTGTTTATTTGACGTTGTTGTTGTTGTTTATTTGACATTGTTGTTGTTGTTGTTGACGTTGTTGTTGTTGTTTATTTGACATTGTTGTTGTTGTTGGTGGTGGTGGTGTTGTTGTTTATTTGACGTTGTTGTTGTTGTTGTTGTTGTTGTTTATTTGACGTTGTTTTAGTTGCTGTTGTTGTTATTGTTGTTTATTTGGCGTTGTTGTTGTTTATTTGACATTGTTGCTGTTGACATTGTTGTTGTTGTTGTTTATTTGACGTAGTTGTTGTTGTTGACGTTGTTGTTGTTGTTGTTTATTTGACGTTTTTGTTTTTGTTGATGTTGTTGTTGTTTTTGTTTATTTGACGGTGTTGTTGTTGTTTATTTGACGTTGTTGTTGTTATTGTTGTTGTTTATTTGACGTTCATGCTGTTGTTGTTTATTTGATGTTGTTGTTGTTGTTTATTTGACATTGTTGTTGTTGTTGACGTTGTTGTTGTTGTTGTTTATTTGATGTTGTTGTTGTTGTTTATTTGACATTGTTGTTGTTGTTGACGTTGTTGTTGTTGTTGTTGTTTATTTGACATTGTTGTTGTTGTTGTTGACGTTGTTGGTGTTGTTGTTTACTTAACGTTGTTGTTATTGTTGTTGTTTATTTGATGTTGTTTTAGTTGTTGTTTATTTGACGTTGTTGTTGTTGTTTATTTGATATTGTTGTTGTTATTGACGTTGTTGTTGTTGTTGTTGTTTATTTGACATTGTTGTTGTTGTAGACGTTGCTGGTGTTGTTGTTTATTTGACGTTGTTATTGTTGTTGTTGTTGTTTATTTGACGTTGTTTTAGTTGTTATTGTTTATTTGACATTGTTGTTGTTGTTTATTCGACGTTGTTATTGTTGACATTGTTGTTGTTGTTTATTTGACGTTGTTGTTGTTGTTTATTTGACTTAGTTGTTGTTGTTGACATTATTGTTGTTGTTGTTGTTGTTTATTTGATATTTTTGTTGTTGTTGAAGTTGTTGTTGTTGTTGCTTATTTGACGTTGTTATTGTTGTTGCTGTTGTTTATTTGACGTTGTTGTTGTCGTTGTTGTTTATTTGACGTTGTTGTTGTTTATTTGACATTGTTGTTGTTGTTGACGTTGTTGTTGTTTATTTGACATTGTTGTTGTTGTTGTTGTTGTTTATTTGACGTAGTTGTTGTTGTTGACGTTGTTGTCGTTGTTGTTTATTTGACGTTTTTGTTGTTGTTGATGTTGTTGTTGTTGTTTATTTGACGTTGTTGTTGTTTATTTGACGTTGTTGTTGTTGTTATTGTTGTTGTTTATTTGACGTTGTTGTTGTTGTTTATTTGATGTTGTTGCTGATGTTTATTTGACATTGTTGTTGTTGTTGACGTTGTTGTTGTTGTTGTTGTTGTTTATTTGACATTGTTGTTGTTGTTGTTTATTTGACGTTGTTGTTGTTGTTTATTTGACGTAGTTGTTGTTGTTGATGTTGTTGTTGTTGTTGTTGTTTATTTGACGTTTTTGTTGTTGTTGATGTTGTTGTTGTTGTTGTTGTTTATTTGACGTTGTTGTTATTGTCTATTTGACGTTGTAGTTGTTGTTGTTTATTTGACGTTGTTGTTGTTGTTATTGTTGTTGTTTATTTGACGTTGTTATTGTTGTTTATTTGATGTTGTTGTTGTTGTTGTTGTTTATTTGACGTTGGTGTTGTTGTTGTTTATTTGACGTTGTTGTTGCTGTTATTTATTTGACGTTGTTGTTGTTGTTATTGTTTATTAGAGGTTGTTGTTGTTGTTGTTTATTTGACGTTGTTATTGTTGTTTATTTGACGTTGTTGTTATTGTTATTGTTGTTGTTTATTTGACGTTGTTGTTGTTGTTTATTGGACGTTGTTGTTGTTGTTGTTGACGTTGTTGTTGTTGTTTATTTGAAGTTGTTGTTGTTGACGTTGTTGTTGTTGTTATTGTTATTTATTTGACGTTGTTGTTGTTGTTGTTTATTTGACGTTGTTGTTGTTTATTTGACGTTGTTGTTGTTGTTTATTTGACATTGTTGTTGTTGTTGTTATTGTTTATTTGACATTGTTGTTGTTTATTTGACGTTGTTGTTGTTGTTGTTGACGTTGTTGTTGTTGTTGTTGTTGTTTATTTGACGTTGTTGTTGTTGTTGTTTATTTGACGTTGTTGTTGTTGTTGTTTATTTGACATTGTTGTTGTTGTTGTTGTTTATTTGATGTTGTTGTTGTTGTTTATTTGACGGTGTTGTTGTTGTTGTTTATTTGACGTTTTTGTTGTTGTTGATGTTGTTGTTATTTTTGTAGTTGTTTATTTGACGTTGTTGTTGTTGTTTATTTGACGTTGTTGTTGTTGTTTATTTGACGTTGTTGTAGTTGTTATTGTTGTTGTTGTTGTTTATTTGACGTTGTTGTTGTTGTTGTTTATTTGACGTTGTTGTATTTGTTGTTGTTTATTTGACGTTGTTGTTGTTTATTTGATGTTGTTGTTGTTGTTTATTTGACGTTGTTGTTGTTGTTGTTGTTTATTTGACGTTGTTGTTGTTGTTTATTTGACATTGTTGTTGTTGTTGTTGACGTTGTTGTTGTTGTTGTTGTTTATTTGACATTGTTGTTGTTGGTGGTGGTGGTGTTGTTGTTGTTAATTTGACTTTGTTGTTGTGGTTGTTTATTTGACGTTGTTTTAGTTGTTGTTGTTGTTATTGTTGTTTATTTGGCGTTGTTGTTGTTTATTTGACATTGTTGCTGTTGACATTGTTGTTGTTGTTGTTGTTTATTTGACGTAGTTGTTGTTGTTGACGTTGTTGTTGTTGTTGTTTATTTGACGTTTTTGTTGTTGTTGATGTTGTTGTTGTTGTTTATTTGACGGTGTTGTTGTTGTTTATTTAATGTTGTTGTCGTTGTTGTTGTTTATTTGACGTTGTTGTTATTGTTGTTGTTTATTTGACGTTCTTGCTGTTGTTGTTTATTTGATGTTGTTGTTGTTTATTTGACGTTGGTGTTGTTGTTGTTTATTTGACGTTGTTGTTGCTGTTATTTATTTGACGTTGTTGTTGTTGTTGTTATTGTTTATTAGAGGTTGTTGTTGTTGTTGTTTATTTGACGTTGTTATTGTTGTTTATTTGACGTTGTTGTTATTGTTATTGTTGTTGTTTATTTGACGTTGTTGTTGTTGTTTATTGGACGTTGTTGTTGTTGTTGTTGACGTTGTTGTTGTTGTTTATTTGAAGTTGTTGTTGTTGACGTTGTTGTTGTTGTTATTGTTATTTATTTGACGTTGTTGTTGTTGTTGTTTATTTGACGTTGTTGTTGTTTATTTGACGTTGTTGTTGTTGTTTATTTGACATTGTTGTTGTTGTTGTTATTGTTTATTTGACATTGTTGTTGTTTATTTGACGTTGTTGTTGTTGTTGTTGACGTTGTTGTTGTTGTTGTTGTTGTTTATTTGACGTTGTTGTTGTTGTTGTTTATTTGACGTTGTTGTTGTTGTTGTTTATTTGACATTGTTGTTGTTGTTGTTGTTTATTTGATGTTGTTGTTGTTGTTTATTTGACGGTGTTGTTGTTGTTGTTTATTTGACGTTTTTGTTGTTGTTGATGTTGTTGTTATTTTTGTAGTTGTTTATTTGACGTTGTTGTTGTTGTTTATTTGACGTTGTTGTTGTTGTTTATTTGACGTTGTTGTAGTTGTTATTGTTGTTGTTGTTGTTTATTTGACGTTGTTGTTGTTGTTGTTTATTTGACGTTGTTGTATTTGTTGTTGTTTATTTGACGTTGTTGTTGTTTATTTGATGTTGTTGTTGTTGTTTATTTGACGTTGTTGTTGTTGTTGTTGTTTATTTGACGTTGTTGTTGTTGTTTATTTGACATTGTTGTTGTTGTTGTTGACGTTGTTGTTGTTGTTGTTTATTTGACATTGTTGTTGTTGGTGGTGGTGGTGTTGTTGTTGTTAATTTGACTTTGTTGTTGTGGTTGTTTATTTGACGTTGTTTTAGTTGTTGTTGTTGTTATTGTTGTTTATTTGGCGTTGTTGTTGTTTATTTGACATTGTTGCTGTTGACATTGTTGTTGTTGTTGTTGTTTATTTGACGTAGTTGTTGTTGTTGACGTTGTTGTTGTTGTTGTTTATTTGACGTTTTTGTTGTTGTTGATGTTGTTGTTGTTGTTTATTTGACGGTGTTGTTGTTGTTTATTTGATGTTGTTGTCGTTGTTGTTGTTTATTTGACGTTGTTGTTATTGTTGTTGTTTATTTGACGTTCTTGCTGTTGTTGTTTATTTGATGTTGTTGTTGTTTATTTGACATTGTTGTTGTTGTTGTTGTTGACGTTGTTGTTGTTGTTTATTTGATGTTGTTGTTGTTGTTTATTTGACATTGTTGTTGTTGTTGACGTTGTTGTTGTTTATTTGACATTGTTGTTGTTGTTGTTGTTGGTGTTGTTGTTTACTTGACGTTGTTTTTATTGTTGTTGTTTATTTGACGTTGTTTTAGTTGTTGTTTATTTGACGTTGTTGTTGTTGTTTATTTGACATTGTTGTTGTTATTGACGTTGTTGTTGTTGTTGTTGTTTATTTGACATTGTTGTTGTTGTTGTTGTTGACGTTGTTGGTGTTGTTGTTTATTTGACGTTGTTATTGTTGTTGTTGTTGTTGTTGTTTATTTGACGTTGTTTTAGTTGTTGTTGTTTATTTGACATTGTTGTTGTTGTTTATTCGACGTTGTTGTTGTTGACATTGTTGTTGTTGTTTATTTGACGTTGTTGTTGTTGTTTATTTGACTTAGTTGTTGTTGTTGACATTGTTGTTGTTGTTGTTGTTTATTTGACATTTTTGTTGTTGTTGATGTTGTTGTTGTTGTTTATTTGACGTTGTTGTTATTGTTTATTTGACGTTGTTGTTGTTGACATTGTTATTGTTGTTGTTTATTTGACGTTGTTGTTGTTGTTTATTTGACTTAGTTGTTGTTGTTGACATTGTTGTTTTTGTTGTTGTTGTTGTTTAATTGACATTTTTGTTGTTGTTGATGTTGATGTTGTTGTTGTTGTTGTTTATTTGACGTTGTTGTTATTGTTTATTTGACGTTATTGTTGTTTATTTGACGTTGTTGTTGTTGTTATTGTTGTTGTTTATTTGACGTTGTTGTTGTTGTTTATTTGATGTTGTTGTTGTTGTTTATTTGACGTTGGTGTTGTTGTTGTTGTTTATTTGATGTTGTTATTGTTGTTATTTATTTGACGTCCTTGTTGTTGTTGTTTATTTTATGTTGTTGTTGTTGTTGTTTATTTGACGTTTTTATTGTTGTTTATTTGACGTTGTTTTTGTTATTTGACGTTGTTGTTGTTGTTGTATTTGTTGTTGTTGATGTTGTTGCTTATTTGACGTTGTTTTTATTGTTGTTGTTTATTTGACGTTGTTGTTGCTGTTGTTTTTGACGTTGTTGTTGTTGTTGCTGTTGTTTATTTGACGTTGTTGCTGTTGTTTATTTGACGTTGTTGTTGTCGTTGTTGTTGTTTATTTGACGTTGTTGTTGTTGTTGTTGTTTATTTGACGTTGTTGTTGTTGTTGTTATATATTTGACGTTGTTGTTGTTGTTATTGTTTATTTGACGTTGTTGTTGTTGTTTATTTGTGGTTGTTGTTGTTGTTGACGTTGTTGTTGTTGTTGTTGACGTTGTTGTTGTTGTTGTTGTTGTTGTTTATTTGACGTTGTTGTTGTTGTTGTTGTTTATTTGACGTTGTTGTTGTTGTTGTTTATTTGACGTTGTTGTTGTTGTTGTTGTTTATTTGACGGTGTTGTTGTGGTTGTTTATTTGACGTTGTTGTTGTTGTTGACGTTGTTGTTATTGTTGTTGTTGTTGTTTATTTGTCGTTTTTGTTGTTGTTGATGTTGTTGTTGTTTTTGTAGTTGTTTATTTGACGTTGTTGTTGTTTATTTGACGTTGTTGTTGTTGTTTATTTGACGTTGTTGTTGTTGTTGTTATTATTGTTGTTGTTGTTGTTGTTTATTTGACGTTGTTATTGTTATTTATTTGACGTTGTTTTTGTTGTTGTTTATTTGATGTTGTTGTTGTTGTTGTTATTTATTTGACGTTGTTGTTGTTGTTGTTGTTTATTTGACGTTGTTGTTGTTGTTGTTTATTTGACGTTGTTGTTGTTATTTATTTGACGTTGTTGTTGTTGTTGTTGTTTATTTGACGTTGTTGTTGTTGTTGTTTATTTGACGTTGTTGTTGTTATTTATTTGACGTTGTTGTTGTTGTTGTTGTTTATTTGACATTGTTGTTGTTGTTGTTGTTTATTTGACGTTGTTGTTGTTGTTTATTTGACGTTGTTGTTGTTGTTTATTTGACGTTGTTGGTGTTTATTTGACGTAGTTGTTGTTGTTGACGTTGTTGTTGTTATTGTTTGTTTATTTAAGGATTTTGTTGTTGTTGTTTATTTGACGTTGTTGTTGTTTATTTGACGTTGTTGTTTATTTAACGTTGTTGTTATTGTTGTTGTTTATTTGACGTTGTTGTTGTTGTTTATTTGACATTGTTGTTGTTGTTGACGTTGTTGTTGTTTATTTGACATTGTTGTTGTTGTTGTTGTTGTTTATTTGACGTAGTTGTTGTTGTTGACGTTGTTGTCGTTGTTGTTTATTTGACGTTTTTGTTGTTGTTGATGTTGTTGTTGTTGTTTATTTGACGTTGTTGTTGTTTATTTGACGTTGTTGTTGTTGTTATTGTTGTTGTTTATTTGACGTTGTTGTTGTTGTTTATTTGATGTTGTTGCTGATGTTTATTTGACATTGTTGTTGTTGTTGACGTTGTTGTTGTTGTTGTTGTTGTTTATTTGACATTGTTGTTGTTGTTGTTTATTTGACGTTGTTGTTGTTGTTTATTTGACGTAGTTGTTGTTGTTGATGTTGTTGTTGTTGTTGTTGTTTATTTGACGTGTTTGTTGTTGTTGATGTTGTTGTTGTTGTTGTTTATTTGACGTTGTTGTTATTGTCTATTTGACGTTGTAGTTGTTGTTGTTTATTTGACGTTGTTGTTGTTGTTATTGTTGTTGTTTATTTGACGTTGTTATTGTTGTTTATTTGATGTTGTTGTTGTTGTTGTTTATTTGACGTTGGTGTTGTTGTTGTTTATTTGACGTTGTTGTTGCTGTTATTTATTTGACGTTGTTGTTGTTGTTATTGTTTATTAGAGGTTGTTGTTGTTGTTGTTGTTTATTTGACGTTGTTATTGTTGTTTATTTGACGTTGTTGTTATTGTTATTGTTGTTGTTTATTTGACGTTGTTGTTGTTGTTTATTGGACGTTGTTGTTGTTGTTGACGTTGTTGTTGTTGTTTATTTGACGTTGTTGTTGTTGACGTTGTTGTTGTTGTTATTGTTATTTATTTGACGTTGTTGTTGTTGTTGTTTATTTGACGTTGTTGTTGTTTATTTGACGTTGTTGTTGTTGTTTATTTGACATTGTTGTTGTTGTTATTGTTTATTTGACATTGTTGTTGTTTATTTGACGTTGTTGTTGTTGTTGTTGACGTTGTTGTTGTTGTTGTTGTTGTTGTTGTTGTTGTTTATTTGACGTTGTTGTTGTTGTTGTTGTTTATTTGACGTTGTTGTTGTTGTTTATTTGACATTGTTGTTGTTGTTGTTGTTTATTTGATGTTGTTGTTGTTGTTTATTTGACGGTGTTGTTGTTGTTGTTTATTTGACGTTTTTGTTGTTGTTGATGTTGTTGTTATTTTTGTAGTTGTTTATTTGACGTTGTTGTTGTTGTTTATTTGACGTTGTTGTTGTTGTTTATTTGACGTTGTTGTAGTTGTTATTGTTGTTGTTGTTGTTTATTTGACGTTGTTGTTGTTGTTGTTTATTTGACGTTGTTGTATTTGTTGTTGTTTATTTGACGTTGTTGTTGTTTATTTGATGTTGTTGTTGTTGTTTATTTGACGTTGTTGTTGTTGTTGTTTATTTGACGTTGTTGTTGTTGTTTATTTGACATTGTTGTTGTTGTTGTTGACGTTGTTGTTGTTGTTGTTTATTTGACATTGTTGTTGTTGTTGGTGGTGGTGGTGTTGTTGTTAATTTGACGTTGTTGTTGTTGTTGTTTATTTGACGTTGTTTTAGTTGTTGTTGTTGTTATTGTTGTTTATTTGGCGTTGTTGTTGTTTATTTGACATTGTTGCTGTTGACATTGTTGTTGTTGTTGTTGTTGTTTATTTGACGTAGTTGTTGTTGTTGACGTTGTTGTTGTTGTTGTTTATTTGACGTTTTTGTTGTTGTTGATGTTGTTGTTGTTGTTGTTTATTTGACGGTGTTGTTGTTGTTTATTTGATGTTGTTGTCGTTGTTGTTGTTTATTTGACGTTGTTGTTATTGTTGTTGTTTATTTGACGTTCTTGCTGTTGTTGTTTATTTGATGTTGTTGTTGTTGTTTATTTGACATTGTTGTTGTTGTTGTTGTTGACGTTGTTGTTGTTGTTGTTTATTTGATGTTGTTGTTGTTGTTTATTTGACATTGTTGTTGTTGTTGACGTTGTTGTTGTTTATTTGACATTGTTGTTGTTGTTGTTGTTGTTGGTGTTGTTGTTTACTTGACGTTGTTGTTATTGTTGTTGTTTATTTGACGTTGTTTTAGTTGTTGTTTATTTGACGTTGTTGTTGTTGTTATTGTTGTTGTTTATTTGACGTTGTTATTGTTGTTTATTTGATGTTGTTGTTGTTGTTGTTTATTTGACGTTGGTGTTGTTGTTGTTTATTTGACGTTGTTGTTGCTGTTATTTATTTGACGTTGTTGTTGTTGTTATTGTTTATTAGAGGTTGTTGTTGTTGTTGTTGTTTATTTGACGTTGTTATTGTTGTTTATTTGACGTTGTTGTTATTGTTATTGTTGTTGTTTATTTGACGTTGTTGTTGTTGTTTATTGGACGTTGTTGTTGTTGTTGACGTTGTTGTTGTTGTTTATTTGACGTTGTTGTTGTTGACGTTGTTGTTGTTGTTATTGTTATTTATTTGACGTTGTTGTTGTTGTTGTTTATTTGACGTTGTTGTTGTTTATTTGACGTTGTTGTTGTTGTTTATTTGACATTGTTGTTGTTGTTATTGTTTATTTGACATTGTTGTTGTTTATTTGACGTTGTTGTTGTTGTTGTTGACGTTGTTGTTGTTGTTGTTGTTGTTGTTGTTGTTGTTGTTTATTTGACGTTGTTGTTGTTGTTGTTGTTTATTTGACGTTGTTGTTGTTGTTTATTTGACATTGTTGTTGTTGTTGTTGTTTATTTGATGTTGTTGTTGTTGTTTATTTGACGGTGTTGTTGTTGTTGTTTATTTGACGTTTTTGTTGTTGTTGATGTTGTTGTTATTTTTGTAGTTGTTTATTTGACGTTGTTGTTGTTGTTTATTTGACGTTGTTGTTGTTGTTTATTTGACGTTGTTGTAGTTGTTATTGTTGTTGTTGTTGTTTATTTGACGTTGTTGTTGTTGTTGTTTATTTGACGTTGTTGTATTTGTTGTTGTTTATTTGACGTTGTTGTTGTTTATTTGATGTTGTTGTTGTTGTTTATTTGACGTTGTTGTTGTTGTTGTTTATTTGACGTTGTTGTTGTTGTTTATTTGACATTGTTGTTGTTGTTGTTGACGTTGTTGTTGTTGTTGTTTATTTGACATTGTTGTTGTTGTTGGTGGTGGTGGTGTTGTTGTTAATTTGACGTTGTTGTTGTTGTTGTTTATTTGACGTTGTTTTAGTTGTTGTTGTTGTTATTGTTGTTTATTTGGCGTTGTTGTTGTTTATTTGACATTGTTGCTGTTGACATTGTTGTTGTTGTTGTTGTTGTTTATTTGACGTAGTTGTTGTTGTTGACGTTGTTGTTGTTGTTGTTTATTTGACGTTTTTGTTGTTGTTGATGTTGTTGTTGTTGTTGTTTATTTGACGGTGTTGTTGTTGTTTATTTGATGTTGTTGTCGTTGTTGTTGTTTATTTGACGTTGTTGTTATTGTTGTTGTTTATTTGACGTTCTTGCTGTTGTTGTTTATTTGATGTTGTTGTTGTTGTTTATTTGACATTGTTGTTGTTGTTGTTGTTGACGTTGTTGTTGTTGTTGTTTATTTGATGTTGTTGTTGTTGTTTATTTGACATTGTTGTTGTTGTTGACGTTGTTGTTGTTTATTTGACATTGTTGTTGTTGTTGTTGTTGTTGGTGTTGTTGTTTACTTGACGTTGTTTTTATTGTTGTTGTTTATTTGACGTTGTTTTAGTTGTTGTTTATTTGACGTTGTTGTTGTAGTTTATTTGACATTGTTGTTGTTATTGACGTTGTTGTTGTTGTTGTTGTTTATTTGACATTGTTGTTGTTGTTGTTGACGTTGTTGGTGTTGTTGTTTATTTGACGTTGTTATTGTTGTTGTTGTTGTTGTTTATTTGACGTTGTTTTAGTTGTTGTTGTTTATTTGACATTGTTGTTGTTGTTTATTCGACGTTGTTGTTATTGACATTGTTGTTGTTGTTTATTTGACGTTGTTGTTGTTGTTTATTTGACTTAGTTGTTGTTGTTGACATTGTTGTTGTTGTTGTTGTTTATTTGACATTTTTGTTGTTGTTGTTGATGTTGTTGTTGTTGTTGTTTATTTGACGTTGTTGTTATTGTTTATTTGACGTTGTTGTTGTTGACATTGTTATTGTTGTTGTTTATTTGACGTTGTTGTTGTTGTTTATTTGACTTAGTTGTTGTTGTTGACATTGTTGTTTTTGTTGTTGTTGTTGTTTAATTGACATTTTTGTTGTTGTTGATGTTGATGTTGTTGTTGTTTATTTGACGTTGTTGTTATTGTTTATTTGGCGTTATTGTTGTTTATTTGACGTTGTTGTTGTTGTTATTATTGTTGTTTATTTGACGTTGTTGTTGTTGTTTATTTGATGTTGTTGTTGTTGTTTATTTGACGTTGGTGTTGTTGTTGTTTATTTGATGTTGTTATTGTTGTTATTTATTTGACGTCCTTGTTGTTGTTGTTTATTTTATGTTGTTGTTGTTGTTGTTTATTTGACGTTTTTATTGTTGTTTATTTGACGTTGTTTTTGTTATTTGACGTTGTTGTTGTTGTTGTTGTATTTGTTGTTGTTGATGTTGTTGCTTATTTGACGTTGTTTTTATTGTTGTTGTTTATTTGACGTTGTTGTTGCTGTTGTTTTTGACGTTGTTGTTGTTGTTGCTGTTGTTTATTTGACGTTGTTGCTGTTGTTTATTTGACGTTGTTGTTGTCGTTGTTGTTGTTTATTTGACGTTGTTGTTGTTGTTGTTTATTTGACGTTGTTGTTGTTGTTGTTATATATTTGACGTTGTTGTTGTTGTTATTGTTTATTTGACGTTGTTGTTGTTGTTTATTTGTGGTTGTTGTTGTTGTTGACGTTGTTGTTGTTGTTGTTGTTGTTGTTGTTGTTGTTGTTGTTTATTTGACGTTGTTGTTGTTGTTGTTGTTTATTTGACGTTGTTGTTGTTGTTGTTTATTTGACGTTGTTGTTGTTGTTGTTGTTTATTTGACGGTGTTGTTGTGGTTGTTTATTTGACGTTGTTGTTGTTGTTGACGTTGTTGTTATTGTTGTTGTTGTTGTTGTTTATTTGTCGTTTTTGTTGTTGTTGATGTTGTTGTTGTTTTTGTAGTTGTTTATTTGACGTTGTTGTTGTTTATTTGACGTTGTTGTTGTTGTTTATTTGACGTTGTTGTTGTTGTTGTTATTATTGTTGTTGTTGTTGTTGTTTATTTGACGTTGTTATTGTTATTTATTTGACGTTGTTGTTGTTGTTGTTGTTTATTTGATGTTGTTGTTGTTGTTGTTATTTATTTGACGTTGTTGTTGTTGTTGTTGTTTATTTGACGTTGTTGTTGTTGTTTATTTGACGTTGTTGTTGTTATTTATTTGACGTTGTTGTTGTTGTTGTTGTTTATTTGACGTTGTTGTTGTTGTTGTTTATTTGACGTTGTTGTTGTTATTTATTTGACGTTGTTGTTGTTGTTGTTGTTTATTTGACATTGTTGTTGTTGTTGTTGTTTATTTGACGTTGTTGTTGTTGTTTATTTGACGTTGTTGTTGTTGTTTATTTGACGTTGTTGGTGTTTATTTGACGTAGTTGTTGTTGTTGACGTTGTTGTTGTTATTGTTTGTTTATTTAAGGATTTTGTTGTTGTTGTTTATTTGACGTTGTTGTTGTTTATTTGACGTTGTTGTTTATTTAACGTTGTTGTTATTGTTGTTGTTTATTTGACGTTGTTGTTGTTGTTTATTTGACATTGTTGTTGTTGTTGACGTTGTTGTTGTTTATTTGACATTGTTGTTGTTGTTGTTGTTGTTTATTTGACGTAGTTGTTGTTGTTGACGTTGTTGTCGTTGTTGTTTATTTGACGTTTTTGTTGTTGTTGATGTTGTTGTTGTTGTTTATTTGACGTTGTTGTTGTTTATTTGACGTTGTTGTTGTTGTTGTTGTTTATTTGACGTTGTTGTTGTTGTTTATTTGATGTTGTTGCTGATGTTTATTTGACATTGTTGTTGTTGTTGACGTTGTTGTTGTTGTTGTTGTTGTTTATTTGACATTGTTGTTGTTGTTGTTTATTTGACGTTGTTGTTGTTGTTTATTTGACGTAGTTGTTGTTGTTGATGTTGTTGTTGTTGTTGTTGTTTATTTGACGTTTTTGTTGTTGTTGATGTTGTTGTTGTTGTTGTTTATTTGACGTTGTTGTTATTGTCTATTTGACGTTGTAGTTGTTGTTGTTTATTTGACGTTGTTGTTGTTGTTATTGTTGTTGTTTATTTGACGTTGTTATTGTTGTTTATTTGATGTTGTTGTTGTTGTTGTTTATTTGACGTTGGTGTTGTTGTTGTTTATTTGACGTTGTTGTTGCTGTTATTTATTTGACGTTGTTGTTGTTGTTATTGTTTATTAGAGGTTGTTGTTGTTGTTGTTGTTTATTTGACGTTGTTATTGTTGTTTATTTGACGTTGTTGTTATTGTTATTGTTGTTGTTTATTTGACGTTGTTGTTGTTGTTTATTGGACGTTGTTGTTGTTGTTGACGTTGTTGTTGTTGTTTATTTGACGTTGTTGTTGTTGACGTTGTTGTTGTTGTTATTGTTATTTATTTGACGTTGTTGTTGTTGTTGTTTATTTGACGTTGTTGTTGTTTATTTGACGTTGTTGTTGTTGTTTATTTGACATTGTTGTTGTTGTTATTGTTTATTTGACATTGTTGTTGTTTATTTGACGTTGTTGTTGTTGTTGTTGACGTTGTTGTTGTTGTTGTTGTTGTTGTTGTTGTTGTTGTTGTTGTTTATTTGACGTTGTTGTTGTTGTTGTTGTTTATTTGACGTTGTTGTTGTTGTTTATTTGACATTGTTGTTGTTGTTGTTGTTTATTTGATGTTATTGTTGTTGTTTATTTGACGGTGTTGTTGTTGTTGTTTATTTGACGTTTTTGTTGTTGTTGATGTTGTTGTTATTTTTGTAGTTGTTTATTTGACGTTGTTGTTGTTGTTTATTTGACGTTGTTGTTGTTGTTTATTTGACGTTGTTGTAGTTGTTATTGTTGTTGTTGTTGTTTATTTGACGTTGTTGTTGTTGTTGTTTATTTGACGTTGTTGTATTTGTTGTTGTTTATTTGACGTTGTTGTTGTTTATTTGATGTTGTTGTTGTTGTTTATTTGATGTTGTTGTTGTTGTTTATTTGACGTTGTTGTTGTTGTTGTTTATTTGACGTTGTTGTTGTTGTTTATTTGACATTGTTGTTGTTGTTGTTGACGTTGTTGTTGTTGTTGTTTATTTGACATTGTTGTTGTTGTTGGTGGTGGTGGTGTTGTTGTTAATTTGACGTTGTTGTTGTTGTTGTTTATTTGACGTTGTTTTAGTTGTTGTTGTTGTTATTGTTGTTTATTTGGCGTTGTTGTTGTTTATTTGACATTGTTGCTGTTGACATTGTTGTTGTTGTTGTTGTTGTTTATTTGACGTAGTTGTTGTTGTTGACGTTGTTGTTGTTGTTGTTTATTTGACGTTTTTGTTGTTGTTGATGTTGTTGTTGTTGTTGTTTATTTGACGGTGTTGTTGTTGTTTATTTGATGTTGTTGTCGTTGTTGTTGTTTATTTGACGTTGTTGTTATTGTTGTTGTTTATTTGACGTTCTTGCTGTTGTTGTTTATTTGATGTTGTTGTTGTTGTTTATTTGACATTGTTGTTGTTGTTGTTGTTGACGTTGTTGTTGTTGTTGTTTATTTGATGTTGTTGTTGTTGTTTATTTGACGTTGTTGTTGTTGTTGTTTATTTGACGTTGTTGTTGTTGTTGTTTATTTGACATTGTTGTTGTTGTTGTTGTTTATTTGATGTTGTTGTTGTTGTTTATTTGACGGTGTTGTTGTTGTTGTTTATTTGACGTTTTTGTTGTTGTTGATGTTGTTGTTATTTTTGTAGTTGTTTATTTGACGTTGTTGTTGTTGTTTATTTGACGTTGTTGTTGTTGTTTATTTGACGTTGTTGTAGTTGTTATTGTTGTTGTTGTTGTTTATTTGACGTTGTTGTTGTTGTTGTTTATTTGACGTTGTTGTATTTGTTGTTGTTTATTTGACGTTGTTGTTGTTTATTTGATGTTGTTGTTGTTGTTTATTTGACGTTGTTGTTGTTGTTGTTGTTTATTTGACGTTGTTGTTGTTGTTTATTTGACATTGTTGTTGTTGTTGTTGACGTTGTTGTTGTTGTTGTTTATTTGACATTGTTGTTGTTGGTGGTGGTGGTGTTGTTGTTGTTAATTTGACTTTGTTGTTGTGGTTGTTTATTTGACGTTGTTTTAGTTGTTGTTGTTGTTATTGTTGTTTATTTGGCGTTGTTGTTGTTTATTTGACATTGTTGCTGTTGACATTGTTGTTGTTGTTGTTGTTTATTTGACGTAGTTGTTGTTGTTGACGTTGTTGTTGTTGTTGTTTATTTGACGTTTTTGTTGTTGTTGATGTTGTTGTTGTTGTTTATTTGACGGTGTTGTTGTTGTTTATTTAATGTTGTTGTCGTTGTTGTTGTTTATTTGACGTTGTTGTTATTGTTGTTGTTTATTTGACGTTCTTGCTGTTGTTGTTTATTTGATGTTGTTGTTGTTTATTTGACGTTGGTGTTGTTGTTGTTTATTTGACGTTGTTGTTGCTGTTATTTATTTGACGTTGTTGTTGTTGTTATTGTTTATTAGAGGTTGTTGTTGTTGTTGTTTATTTGACGTTGTTATTGTTGTTTATTTGACGTTGTTGTTATTGTTATTGTTGTTGTTTATTTGACGTTGTTGTTGTTGTTTATTGGACGTTGTTGTTGTTGTTGTTGACGTTGTTGTTGTTGTTTATTTGAAGTTGTTGTTGTTGACGTTGTTGTTGTTGTTATTGTTATTTATTTGACGTTGTTGTTGTTGTTGTTTATTTGACGTTGTTGTTGTTTATTTGACGTTGTTGTTGTTGTTTATTTGACATTGTTGTTGTTGTTGTTATTGTTTATTTGACATTGTTGTTGTTTATTTGACGTTGTTGTTGTTGTTGTTGACGTTGTTGTTGTTGTTGTTGTTGTTTATTTGACGTTGTTGTTGTTGTTGTTTATTTGACGTTGTTGTTGTTGTTGTTTATTTGACATTGTTGTTGTTGTTGTTGTTTATTTGATGTTGTTGTTGTTGTTTATTTGACGGTGTTGTTGTTGTTGTTTATTTGACGTTTTTGTTGTTGTTGATGTTGTTGTTATTTTTGTAGTTGTTTATTTGACGTTGTTGTTGTTGTTTATTTGACGTTGTTGTTGTTGTTTATTTGACGTTGTTGTAGTTGTTATTGTTGTTGTTGTTGTTTATTTGACGTTGTTGTTGTTGTTGTTTATTTGACGTTGTTGTATTTGTTGTTGTTTATTTGACGTTGTTGTTGTTTATTTGATGTTGTTGTTGTTGTTTATTTGACGTTGTTGTTGTTGTTGTTGTTTATTTGACGTTGTTGTTGTTGTTTATTTGACATTGTTGTTGTTGTTGTTGACGTTGTTGTTGTTGTTGTTTATTTGACATTGTTGTTGTTGGTGGTGGTGGTGTTGTTGTTGTTAATTTGACTTTGTTGTTGTGGTTGTTTATTTGACGTTGTTTTAGTTGTTGTTGTTGTTATTGTTGTTTATTTGGCGTTGTTGTTGTTTATTTGACATTGTTGCTGTTGACATTGTTGTTGTTGTTGTTGTTTATTTGACGTAGTTGTTGTTGTTGACGTTGTTGTTGTTGTTGTTTATTTGACGTTTTTGTTGTTGTTGATGTTGTTGTTGTTGTTTATTTGACGGTGTTGTTGTTGTTTATTTGATGTTGTTGTCGTTGTTGTTGTTTATTTGACGTTGTTGTTATTGTTGTTGTTTATTTGACGTTCTTGCTGTTGTTGTTTATTTGATGTTGTTGTTGTTTATTTGACATTGTTGTTGTTGTTGTTGTTGACGTTGTTGTTGTTGTTTATTTGATGTTGTTGTTGTTGTTTATTTGACATTGTTGTTGTTGTTGACGTTGTTGTTGTTTATTTGACATTGTTGTTGTTGTTGTTGTTGGTGTTGTTGTTTACTTGACGTTGTTTTTATTGTTGTTGTTTATTTGACGTTGTTTTAGTTGTTGTTTATTTGACGTTGTTGTTGTTGTTTATTTGACATTGTTGTTGTTATTGACGTTGTTGTTGTTGTTGTTGTTTATTTGACATTGTTGTTGTTGTTGTTGTTGACGTTGTTGGTGTTGTTGTTTATTTGACGTTGTTATTGTTGTTGTTGTTGTTGTTGTTTATTTGACGTTGTTTTAGTTGTTGTTGTTTATTTGACATTGTTGTTGTTGTTTATTCGACGTTGTTGTTGTTGACATTGTTGTTGTTGTTTATTTGACGTTGTTGTTGTTGTTTATTTGACTTAGTTGTTGTTGTTGACATTGTTGTTGTTGTTGTTGTTTATTTGACATTTTTGTTGTTGTTGATGTTGTTGTTGTTGTTTATTTGACGTTGTTGTTATTGTTTATTTGACGTTGTTGTTGTTGACATTGTTATTGTTGTTGTTTATTTGACGTTGTTGTTGTTGTTTATTTGACTTAGTTGTTGTTGTTGACATTGTTGTTTTTGTTGTTGTTGTTGTTTAATTGACATTTTTGTTGTTGTTGATGTTGATGTTGTTGTTGTTGTTGTTTATTTGACGTTGTTGTTATTGTTTATTTGACGTTATTGTTGTTTATTTGACGTTGTTGTTGTTGTTATTGTTGTTGTTTATTTGACGTTGTTGTTGTTGTTTATTTGATGTTGTTGTTGTTGTTTATTTGACGTTGGTGTTGTTGTTGTTGTTTATTTGATGTTGTTATTGTTGTTATTTATTTGACGTCCTTGTTGTTGTTGTTTATTTTATGTTGTTGTTGTTGTTGTTTATTTGACGTTTTTATTGTTGTTTATTTGACGTTGTTTTTGTTATTTGACGTTGTTGTTGTTGTTGTATTTGTTGTTGTTGATGTTGTTGCTTATTTGACGTTGTTTTTATTGTTGTTGTTTATTTGACGTTGTTGTTGCTGTTGTTTTTGACGTTGTTGTTGTTGTTGCTGTTGTTTATTTGACGTTGTTGCTGTTGTTTATTTGACGTTGTTGTTGTCGTTGTTGTTGTTTATTTGACGTTGTTGTTGTTGTTGTTGTTTATTTGACGTTGTTGTTGTTGTTGTTATATATTTGACGTTGTTGTTGTTGTTATTGTTTATTTGACGTTGTTGTTGTTGTTTATTTGTGGTTGTTGTTGTTGTTGACGTTGTTGTTGTTGTTGTTGACGTTGTTGTTGTTGTTGTTGTTGTTGTTTATTTGACGTTGTTGTTGTTGTTGTTGTTTATTTGACGTTGTTGTTGTTGTTGTTTATTTGACGTTGTTGTTGTTGTTGTTGTTTATTTGACGGTGTTGTTGTGGTTGTTTATTTGACGTTGTTGTTGTTGTTGACGTTGTTGTTATTGTTGTTGTTGTTGTTTATTTGTCGTTTTTGTTGTTGTTGATGTTGTTGTTGTTTTTGTAGTTGTTTATTTGACGTTGTTGTTGTTTATTTGACGTTGTTGTTGTTGTTTATTTGACGTTGTTGTTGTTGTTGTTATTATTGTTGTTGTTGTTGTTGTTTATTTGACGTTGTTATTGTTATTTATTTGACGTTGTTTTTGTTGTTGTTTATTTGATGTTGTTGTTGTTGTTGTTATTTATTTGACGTTGTTGTTGTTGTTGTTTATTTGACGTTGTTGTTGTTGTTGTTTATTTGACGTTGTTGTTGTTATTTATTTGACGTTGTTGTTGTTGTTGTTGTTTATTTGACGTTGTTGTTGTTGTTGTTTATTTGACGTTGTTGTTGTTATTTATTTGACGTTGTTGTTGTTGTTGTTGTTTATTTGACATTGTTGTTGTTGTTGTTGTTTATTTGACGTTGTTGTTGTTGTTTATTTGACGTTGTTGTTGTTGTTTATTTGACGTTGTTGGTGTTTATTTGACGTAGTTGTTGTTGTTGACGTTGTTGTTGTTATTGTTTGTTTATTTAAGGATTTTGTTGTTGTTGTTTATTTGACGTTGTTGTTGTTTATTTGACGTTGTTGTTTATTTAACGTTGTTGTTATTGTTGTTGTTTATTTGACGTTGTTGTTGTTGTTTATTTGACATTGTTGTTGTTGTTGACGTTGTTGTTGTTTATTTGACATTGTTGTTGTTGTTGTTGTTGTTTATTTGACGTAGTTGTTGTTGTTGACGTTGTTGTCGTTGTTGTTTATTTGACGTTTTTGTTGTTGTTGATGTTGTTGTTGTTGTTTATTTGACGTTGTTGTTGTTTATTTGACGTTGTTGTTGTTGTTATTGTTGTTGTTTATTTGACGTTGTTGTTGTTGTTTATTTGATGTTGTTGCTGATGTTTATTTGACATTGTTGTTGTTGTTGACGTTGTTGTTGTTGTTGTTGTTGTTTATTTGACATTGTTGTTGTTGTTGTTTATTTGACGTTGTTGTTGTTGTTTATTTGACGTAGTTGTTGTTGTTGATGTTGTTGTTGTTGTTGTTGTTTATTTGACGTGTTTGTTGTTGTTGATGTTGTTGTTGTTGTTGTTTATTTGACGTTGTTGTTATTGTCTATTTGACGTTGTAGTTGTTGTTGTTTATTTGACGTTGTTGTTGTTGTTATTGTTGTTGTTTATTTGACGTTGTTATTGTTGTTTATTTGATGTTGTTGTTGTTGTTGTTGTTTATTTGACGTTGGTGTTGTTGTTGTTTATTTGACGTTGTTGTTGCTGTTATTTATTTGACGTTGTTGTTGTTGTTATTGTTTATTAGAGGTTGTTGTTGTTGTTGTTGTTTATTTGACGTTGTTATTGTTGTTTATTTGACGTTGTTGTTATTGTTATTGTTGTTGTTTATTTGACGTTGTTGTTGTTGTTTATTGGACGTTGTTGTTGTTGTTGACGTTGTTGTTGTTGTTTATTTGACGTTGTTGTTGTTGACGTTGTTGTTGTTGTTATTGTTATTTATTTGACGTTGTTGTTGTTGTTGTTTATTTGACGTTGTTGTTGTTTATTTGACGTTGTTGTTGTTGTTTATTTGACATTGTTGTTGTTGTTATTGTTTATTTGACATTGTTGTTGTTTATTTGACGTTGTTGTTGTTGTTGTTGACGTTGTTGTTGTTGTTGTTGTTGTTGTTGTTGTTGTTTATTTGACGTTGTTGTTGTTGTTGTTGTTTATTTGACGTTGTTGTTGTTGTTTATTTGACATTGTTGTTGTTGTTGTTGTTTATTTGATGTTGTTGTTGTTGTTTATTTGACGGTGTTGTTGTTGTTGTTTATTTGACGTTTTTGTTGTTGTTGATGTTGTTGTTATTTTTGTAGTTGTTTATTTGACGTTGTTGTTGTTGTTTATTTGACGTTGTTGTTGTTGTTTATTTGACGTTGTTGTAGTTGTTATTGTTGTTGTTGTTGTTTATTTGACGTTGTTGTTGTTGTTGTTTATTTGACGTTGTTGTATTTGTTGTTGTTTATTTGACGTTGTTGTTGTTTATTTGATGTTGTTGTTGTTGTTTATTTGACGTTGTTGTTGTTGTTGTTTATTTGACGTTGTTGTTGTTGTTTATTTGACATTGTTGTTGTTGTTGTTGACGTTGTTGTTGTTGTTGTTTATTTGACATTGTTGTTGTTGTTGGTGGTGGTGGTGTTGTTGTTAATTTGACGTTGTTGTTGTTGTTGTTTATTTGACGTTGTTTTAGTTGTTGTTGTTGTTATTGTTGTTTATTTGGCGTTGTTGTTGTTTATTTGACATTGTTGCTGTTGACATTGTTGTTGTTGTTGTTGTTGTTTATTTGACGTAGTTGTTGTTGTTGACGTTGTTGTTGTTGTTGTTTATTTGACGTTTTTGTTGTTGTTGATGTTGTTGTTGTTGTTGTTTATTTGACGGTGTTGTTGTTGTTTATTTGATGTTGTTGTCGTTGTTGTTGTTTATTTGACGTTGTTGTTATTGTTGTTGTTTATTTGACGTTCTTGCTGTTGTTGTTTATTTGATGTTGTTGTTGTTGTTTATTTGACATTGTTGTTGTTGTTGTTGTTGACGTTGTTGTTGTTGTTGTTTATTTGATGTTGTTGTTGTTGTTTATTTGACATTGTTGTTGTTGTTGACGTTGTTGTTGTTTATTTGACATTGTTGTTGTTGTTGTTGTTGTTGGTGTTGTTGTTTACTTGACGTTGTTGTTATTGTTGTTGTTTATTTGACGTTGTTTTAGTTGTTGTTTATTTGACGTTGTTGTTGTTGTTATTGTTGTTGTTTATTTGACGTTGTTATTGTTGTTTATTTGATGTTGTTGTTGTTGTTGTTTATTTGACGTTGGTGTTGTTGTTGTTTATTTGACGTTGTTGTTGCTGTTATTTATTTGACGTTGTTGTTGTTGTTATTGTTTATTAGAGGTTGTTGTTGTTGTTGTTGTTTATTTGACGTTGTTATTGTTGTTTATTTGACGTTGTTGTTATTGTTATTGTTGTTGTTTATTTGACGTTGTTGTTGTTGTTTATTGGACGTTGTTGTTGTTGTTGACGTTGTTGTTGTTGTTTATTTGACGTTGTTGTTGTTGACGTTGTTGTTGTTGTTATTGTTATTTATTTGACGTTGTTGTTGTTGTTGTTTATTTGACGTTGTTGTTGTTTATTTGACGTTGTTGTTGTTGTTTATTTGACATTGTTGTTGTTGTTATTGTTTATTTGACATTGTTGTTGTTTATTTGACGTTGTTGTTGTTGTTGTTGACGTTGTTGTTGTTGTTGTTGTTGTTGTTGTTGTTGTTGTTTATTTGACGTTGTTGTTGTTGTTGTTGTTTATTTGACGTTGTTGTTGTTGTTTATTTGACATTGTTGTTGTTGTTGTTGTTTATTTGATGTTGTTGTTGTTGTTTATTTGACGGTGTTGTTGTTGTTGTTTATTTGACGTTTTTGTTGTTGTTGATGTTGTTGTTATTTTTGTAGTTGTTTATTTGACGTTGTTGTTGTTGTTTATTTGACGTTGTTGTTGTTGTTTATTTGACGTTGTTGTAGTTGTTATTGTTGTTGTTGTTGTTTATTTGACGTTGTTGTTGTTGTTGTTTATTTGACGTTGTTGTATTTGTTGTTGTTTATTTGACGTTGTTGTTGTTTATTTGATGTTGTTGTTGTTGTTTATTTGACGTTGTTGTTGTTGTTGTTTATTTGACGTTGTTGTTGTTGTTTATTTGACATTGTTGTTGTTGTTGTTGACGTTGTTGTTGTTGTTGTTTATTTGACATTGTTGTTGTTGTTGGTGGTGGTGGTGTTGTTGTTAATTTGACGTTGTTGTTGTTGTTGTTTATTTGACGTTGTTTTAGTTGTTGTTGTTGTTATTGTTGTTTATTTGGCGTTGTTGTTGTTTATTTGACATTGTTGCTGTTGACATTGTTGTTGTTGTTGTTGTTGTTTATTTGACGTAGTTGTTGTTGTTGACGTTGTTGTTGTTGTTGACGTTGTTGTTGTTGTTGTTTATTTGACGTTTTTGTTGTTGTTGATGTTGTTGTTGTTGTTGTTTATTTGACGGTGTTGTTGTTGTTTATTTGATGTTGTTGTCGTTGTTGTTGTTTATTTGACGTTGTTGTTATTGTTGTTGTTTATTTGACGTTCTTGCTGTTGTTGTTTATTTGATGTTGTTGTTGTTGTTTATTTGACATTGTTGTTGTTGTTGTTGTTGACGTTGTTGTTGTTGTTGTTTATTTGATGTTGTTGTTGTTGTTTATTTGACATTGTTGTTGTTGTTGACGTTGTTGTTGTTTATTTGACATTGTTGTTGTTGTTGTTGTTGTTGGTGTTGTTGTTTACTTGACGTTGTTTTTATTGTTGTTGTTTATTTGACGTTGTTTTAGTTGTTGTTTATTTGACGTTGTTGTTGTAGTTTATTTGACATTGTTGTTGTTATTGACGTTGTTGTTGTTGTTGTTGTTTATTTGACATTGTTGTTGTTGTTGTTGACGTTGTTGGTGTTGTTGTTTATTTGACGTTGTTATTGTTGTTGTTGTTGTTGTTTATTTGACGTTGTTTTAGTTGTTGTTGTTTATTTGACATTGTTGTTGTTGTTTATTCGACGTTGTTGTTATTGACATTGTTGTTGTTGTTTATTTGACGTTGTTGTTGTTGTTTATTTGACTTAGTTGTTGTTGTTGACATTGTTGTTGTTGTTGTTGTTTATTTGACATTTTTGTTGTTGTTGTTGATGTTGTTGTTGTTGTTGTTTATTTGACGTTGTTGTTATTGTTTATTTGACGTTGTTGTTGTTGACATTGTTATTGTTGTTGTTTATTTGACGTTGTTGTTGTTGTTTATTTGACTTAGTTGTTGTTGTTGACATTGTTGTTTTTGTTGTTGTTGTTGTTTAATTGACATTTTTGTTGTTGTTGATGTTGATGTTGTTGTTGTTTATTTGACGTTGTTGTTATTGTTTATTTGGCGTTATTGTTGTTTATTTGACGTTGTTGTTGTTGTTATTATTGTTGTTTATTTGACGTTGTTGTTGTTGTTTATTTGATGTTGTTGTTGTTGTTTATTTGACGTTGGTGTTGTTGTTGTTTATTTGATGTTGTTATTGTTGTTATTTATTTGACGTCCTTGTTGTTGTTGTTTATTTTATGTTGTTGTTGTTGTTGTTTATTTGACGTTTTTATTGTTGTTTATTTGACGTTGTTTTTGTTATTTGACGTTGTTGTTGTTGTTGTTGTATTTGTTGTTGTTGATGTTGTTGCTTATTTGACGTTGTTTTTATTGTTGTTGTTTATTTGACGTTGTTGTTGCTGTTGTTTTTGACGTTGTTGTTGTTGTTGCTGTTGTTTATTTGACGTTGTTGCTGTTGTTTATTTGACGTTGTTGTTGTCGTTGTTGTTGTTTATTTGACGTTGTTGTTGTTGTTGTTTATTTGACGTTGTTGTTGTTGTTGTTATATATTTGACGTTGTTGTTGTTGTTATTGTTTATTTGACGTTGTTGTTGTTGTTTATTTGTGGTTGTTGTTGTTGTTGACGTTGTTGTTGTTGTTGTTGTTGTTGTTGTTGTTGTTGTTGTTGTTTATTTGACGTTGTTGTTGTTGTTGTTGTTTATTTGACGTTGTTGTTGTTGTTGTTTATTTGACGTTGTTGTTGTTGTTGTTGTTTATTTGACGGTGTTGTTGTGGTTGTTTATTTGACGTTGTTGTTGTTGTTGACGTTGTTGTTATTGTTGTTGTTGTTGTTGTTTATTTGTCGTTTTTGTTGTTGTTGATGTTGTTGTTGTTTTTGTAGTTGTTTATTTGACGTTGTTGTTGTTTATTTGACGTTGTTGTTGTTGTTTATTTGACGTTGTTGTTGTTGTTGTTATTATTGTTGTTGTTGTTGTTGTTTATTTGACGTTGTTATTGTTATTTATTTGACGTTGTTGTTGTTGTTGTTGTTTATTTGATGTTGTTGTTGTTGTTGTTATTTATTTGACGTTGTTGTTGTTGTTGTTGTTTATTTGACGTTGTTGTTGTTGTTTATTTGACGTTGTTGTTGTTATTTATTTGACGTTGTTGTTGTTGTTGTTGTTTATTTGACGTTGTTGTTGTTGTTGTTTATTTGACGTTGTTGTTGTTATTTATTTGACGTTGTTGTTGTTGTTGTTGTTTATTTGACATTGTTGTTGTTGTTGTTGTTTATTTGACGTTGTTGTTGTTGTTTATTTGACGTTGTTGTTGTTGTTTATTTGACGTTGTTGGTGTTTATTTGACGTAGTTGTTGTTGTTGACGTTGTTGTTGTTATTGTTTGTTTATTTAAGGATTTTGTTGTTGTTGTTTATTTGACGTTGTTGTTGTTTATTTGACGTTGTTGTTTATTTAACGTTGTTGTTATTGTTGTTGTTTATTTGACGTTGTTGTTGTTGTTTATTTGACATTGTTGTTGTTGTTGACGTTGTTGTTGTTTATTTGACATTGTTGTTGTTGTTGTTGTTGTTTATTTGACGTAGTTGTTGTTGTTGACGTTGTTGTCGTTGTTGTTTATTTGACGTTTTTGTTGTTGTTGATGTTGTTGTTGTTGTTTATTTGACGTTGTTGTTGTTTATTTGACGTTGTTGTTGTTGTTGTTGTTTATTTGACGTTGTTGTTGTTGTTTATTTGATGTTGTTGCTGATGTTTATTTGACATTGTTGTTGTTGTTGACGTTGTTGTTGTTGTTGTTGTTGTTTATTTGACATTGTTGTTGTTGTTGTTTATTTGACGTTGTTGTTGTTGTTTATTTGACGTAGTTGTTGTTGTTGATGTTGTTGTTGTTGTTGTTGTTTATTTGACGTTTTTGTTGTTGTTGATGTTGTTGTTGTTGTTGTTTATTTGACGTTGTTGTTATTGTCTATTTGACGTTGTAGTTGTTGTTGTTTATTTGACGTTGTTGTTGTTGTTATTGTTGTTGTTTATTTGACGTTGTTATTGTTGTTTATTTGATGTTGTTGTTGTTGTTGTTTATTTGACGTTGGTGTTGTTGTTGTTTATTTGACGTTGTTGTTGCTGTTATTTATTTGACGTTGTTGTTGTTGTTATTGTTTATTAGAGGTTGTTGTTGTTGTTGTTGTTTATTTGACGTTGTTATTGTTGTTTATTTGACGTTGTTGTTATTGTTATTGTTGTTGTTTATTTGACGTTGTTGTTGTTGTTTATTGGACGTTGTTGTTGTTGTTGACGTTGTTGTTGTTGTTTATTTGACGTTGTTGTTGTTGACGTTGTTGTTGTTGTTATTGTTATTTATTTGACGTTGTTGTTGTTGTTGTTTATTTGACGTTGTTGTTGTTTATTTGACGTTGTTGTTGTTGTTTATTTGACATTGTTGTTGTTGTTATTGTTTATTTGACATTGTTGTTGTTTATTTGACGTTGTTGTTGTTGTTGTTGACGTTGTTGTTGTTGTTGTTGTTGTTGTTGTTGTTGTTGTTGTTGTTTATTTGACGTTGTTGTTGTTGTTGTTGTTTATTTGACGTTGTTGTTGTTGTTTATTTGACATTGTTGTTGTTGTTGTTGTTTATTTGATGTTATTGTTGTTGTTTATTTGACGGTGTTGTTGTTGTTGTTTATTTGACGTTTTTGTTGTTGTTGATGTTGTTGTTATTTTTGTAGTTGTTTATTTGACGTTGTTGTTGTTGTTTATTTGACGTTGTTGTTGTTGTTTATTTGACGTTGTTGTAGTTGTTATTGTTGTTGTTGTTGTTTATTTGACGTTGTTGTTGTTGTTGTTTATTTGACGTTGTTGTATTTGTTGTTGTTTATTTGACGTTGTTGTTGTTTATTTGATGTTGTTGTTGTTGTTTATTTGATGTTGTTGTTGTTGTTTATTTGACGTTGTTGTTGTTGTTGTTTATTTGACGTTGTTGTTGTTGTTTATTTGACATTGTTGTTGTTGTTGTTGACGTTGTTGTTGTTGTTGTTTATTTGACATTGTTGTTGTTGTTGGTGGTGGTGGTGTTGTTGTTAATTTGACGTTGTTGTTGTTGTTGTTTATTTGACGTTGTTTTAGTTGTTGTTGTTGTTATTGTTGTTTATTTGGCGTTGTTGTTGTTTATTTGACATTGTTGCTGTTGACATTGTTGTTGTTGTTGTTGTTGTTTATTTGACGTAGTTGTTGTTGTTGACGTTGTTGTTGTTGTTGTTTATTTGACGTTTTTGTTGTTGTTGATGTTGTTGTTGTTGTTGTTTATTTGACGGTGTTGTTGTTGTTTATTTGATGTTGTTGTCGTTGTTGTTGTTTATTTGACGTTGTTGTTATTGTTGTTGTTTATTTGACGTTCTTGCTGTTGTTGTTTATTTGATGTTGTTGTTGTTGTTTATTTGACATTGTTGTTGTTGTTGTTGTTGACGTTGTTGTTGTTGTTGTTTATTTGATGTTGTTGTTGTTGTTTATTTGACATTGTTGTTGTTGTTGACGTTGTTGTTGTTTATTTGACATTGTTGTTGTTGTTGTTGTTGTTGGTGTTGTTGTTTACTTGACGTTGTTTTTATTGTTGTTGTTTATTTGACGTTGTTTTAGTTGTTGTTTATTTGACGTTGTTGTTGTAGTTTATTTGACATTGTTGTTGTTATTGACGTTGTTGTTGTTGTTGTTGTTTATTTGACATTGTTGTTGTTGTTGTTGACGTTGTTGGTGTTGTTGTTTATTTGACGTTGTTATTGTTGTTGTTGTTGTTGTTTATTTGACGTTGTTTTAGTTGTTGTTGTTTATTTGACATTGTTGTTGTTGTTTATTCGACGTTGTTGTTATTGACATTGTTGTTGTTGTTTATTTGACGTTGTTGTTGTTGTTTATTTGACTTAGTTGTTGTTGTTGACATTGTTGTTGTTGTTGTTGTTTATTTGACATTTTTGTTGTTGTTGTTGATGTTGTTGTTGTTGTTGTTTATTTGACGTTGTTGTTATTGTTTATTTGACGTTGTTGTTGTTGACATTGTTATTGTTGTTGGTTATTTGACGTTGTTGTTGTTGTTTATTTGACTTAGTTGTTGTTGTTGACATTGTTGTTTTTGTTGTTGTTGTTGTTTAATTGACATTTTTGTTGTTGTTGATGTTGATGTTGTTGTTGTTTATTTGACGTTGTTGTTATTGTTTATTTGGCGTTATTGTTGTTTATTTGACGTTGTTGTTGTTGTTATTATTGTTGTTTATTTGACGTTGTTGTTGTTGTTTATTTGATGTTGTTGTTGTTGTTTATTTGACGTTGGTGTTGTTGTTGTTTATTTGATGTTGTTATTGTTGTTATTTATTTGACGTCCTTGTTGTTGTTGTTTATTTTATGTTGTTGTTGTTGTTGTTTATTTGACGTTTTTATTGTTGTTTATTTGACGTTGTTTTTGTTATTTGACGTTGTTGTTGTTGTTGTTGTATTTGTTGTTGTTGATGTTGTTGCTTATTTGACGTTGTTTTTATTGTTGTTGTTTATTTGACGTTGTTGTTGCTGTTGTTTTTGACGTTGTTGTTGTTGTTGCTGTTGTTTATTTGACGTTGTTGCTGTTGTTTATTTGACGTTGTTGTTGTCGTTGTTGTTGTTTATTTGACGTTGTTGTTGTTGTTGTTTATTTGACGTTGTTGTTGTTGTTGTTATATATTTGACGTTGTTGTTGTTGTTATTGTTTATTTGACGTTGTTGTTGTTGTTTATTTGTGGTTGTTGTTGTTGTTGACGTTGTTGTTGTTGTTGTTGACGTTGTTGTTGTTGTTGTTGTTTATTTGACGTTGTTGTTGTTGTTGTTGTTTATTTGACGTTGTTGTTGTTGTTGTTTATTTGACGTTGTTGTTGTTGTTGTTGTTTATTTGACGGTGTTGTTGTGGTCGTTTATTTGACGTTGTTGTTGTTGTTGACGTTGTTGTTATTGTTGTTGTTGTTGTTGTTTATTTGTCGTTTTTGTTGTTGTTGATGTTGTTGTTGTTTTTGTAGTTGTTTATTTGACGTTGTTGTTGTTTATTTGACGTTGTTGTTGTTGTTTATTTGACGTTGTTGTTGTTGTTGTTATTATTGTTGTTGTTGTTGTTGTTTATTTGACGTTGTTATTGTTATTTATTTGACGTTGTTGTTGTTGTTGTTGTTTATTTGATGTTGTTGTTGTTGTTGTTATTTATTTGACGTTGTTGTTGTTGTTGTTGTTTATTTGACGTTGTTGTTGTTGTTGTTTATTTGACGTTGTTGTTGTTATTTATTTGACGTTGTTGTTGTTGTTGTTGTTTATTTGACATTGTTGTTGTTGTTGTTGTTTATTTGACGTTGTTGTTGTTGTTTATTTGACGTTGTTGTTGTTGTTTATTTGACGTTGTTGGTGTTTATTTGACGTAGTTGTTGTTGTTGACGTTGTTGTTGTTATTGTTTGTTTATTTAAGGATTTTGTTGTTGTTGTTGTTGTTGTTTACTTGATGTTGTTGTTGTTGTTGTTTATTTGACGTTGTTGTTGTTGTTGACGTTGTTGTTGTTGTTTTTGTTGTTTATTTGACGTTGTTGTAGTTGTTTATTTGACGTTGTTGTTGTTCTTGTTCTTGTTGCTATTTATTTGACGATATTATTGTTGTTGTTGTTTATTTGACGTTGTTGTTGTTGTTTATTTGACGTTGTTGTTGTTGTTGTTGTTATTTATTTGACATTGTTGTTGTTGTTGTTCATTTGACGTTGTTGTTGTTGTTTATTTGACGTTGTTGTTGTTGTTTATTTGACGTTGTTGTTGTTGTTTATTTGACATTGTTTTTGTCATTGTTTTTGTTGTTTATTTGACGTTGTTATTGATGTTGTTTATTTGACGTTGTTGTTGTTGTTTATTTGACGTTGTTGTTGTTGTTGACGTTGTTGTTGTTGTTTATTTGACGTTGTTGTTATTGTTTATTTGACATTGTTGTTGTTTATTTGACGTTGTTGTTGTTGTTGTTGTTGTTTATTTGACGTTGTTGTTGTTGTTTATTTGACGGTGTTGTTGTGGTTGTTTATTTGACGTTGTTGTTGTTGTTGACGTTGTTGTTATTGTTGTTGTTGTTGTTGTTGTTGTTGTTTATTAGTCATTTTTGTTGTTGTTGATGTTGTTGTTGTTTTTGTAGTTGTTTATTTGACGTTGTTGTTGTTTATTTGACGTTGTTGTTGTTGTTGTTTATTTGACGTTGTTGTTGTTGTTATTGTTGTTGTTGTTGTTGTTTATTTGACGTTGTTATTGTTATTTATTTGACGTTGTTGTTGTTGTTATTGTTTATTTGATGTTGTTGTTGTTGTTGTTGTTATTTATTTGACGTTGTTGTTGTTGTTGTTTATTTGACGTTGTTGTTGTTGTTGTTTATTTGACGTTGTTGTTGTTGTTTATTTGACGTTGTTGTTATTTATTTGACGTGGTTGTTGTTGTTGTTTATTTGACATTGTTGTTGTTGTTGTTGTGTATTTGACGTTGTTGTTGTTGTTTATTTGATGTTGTTGTTGACGTTGTTGTTGTTGTTGTTTATTTGACGTTGTTGGTGTTTATTTGACGTAGTTGTTGTTGTTGACGTTGTTGTTGTTGTTGTTATTGTTTGTTTATTTAAGGATTTTGTTGTTGTTGTTGTTGTTGTTGT
Organism: Vicia faba; assembly: GCA_948472305.1. NCBI lineage: Eukaryota > Viridiplantae > Streptophyta > Magnoliopsida > Fabales > Fabaceae > Vicia > Vicia faba. The sequence continues at coordinate 314,348,491 of OX451739.1, read as the reverse complement.
TTACTTGATGTTGTTGTTGTTGTTGTTTATTTGACGTTGTTGTTGCTATTTATTTGACGATATTATTGTTGTTGTTGTTTATTTGATGTTGTTGTTGTTGTTTATTTGACGTTGTTGTTGTTGTTGTTGTTATTTATTTGACATTGTTGATGTTGTTGTTCATTTGACGTTGTTGTTGTTTATTTGATGTTGTTGTTGTTGTTGTTTATTTGACATTGTTTTTGTCATTGTTTTTGTTGTTTATTTGACGTTGTTATTATTGTTGTTTATTTGACGTTGTTGTTGTTGTTTATTTGAAGTTGTTGTTGTTGTTGTTGACGTTGTTGTTGTTGTTGTTTATTTGACGTTGTTGTTATTGTTGTTGTTGTTTATTTGACGTTGTTGTTGTTGTTGACGTTGTTGTTGTTGTTATTTATTTGACGTTTTTGTTGTTGTTGTTGTTATTGTTGTTGTTGTTGTTTATTTGACGTTGTTGTTGTTGTTATTTATTTGACGTTGTTGTTGTTGTTTATTTGACATTGTTGTTGTTGTTATTGTTTATTTGACGTTGTTGTTGTTGTTTATTTGACGTTGTTGTTGTTCACGTTGTTGTTGTTGTTGTTTATTTGACATTGTTGTTGTTGTTGTTGTTTATTTGACGTTGTTGTTGTTGTTGTTCATTTGACGTTGTTGTTGTTGTTGTTTATTTGACGTTGTTGTTGTTATTGATGTTGTTTATTTGACGTTGTTGTTGTTGTTGTTTATTTAATGTTGTTGTTGTTGTTGTTTATTTGACATTGTTGTTGTTGTTGACGTTGTTGTTGTTGTTGTTTATTTGACATTGTTGTTGTTGTTGTTGTTTATTTGACGTTGTTTTAGATGTTGTTGTTTATTTGACGTTGTTGTTGTTGTTGTTGTTTATTTAACGTTGTTTTAGATGTTGTTGTTTATTTGACGGTGTTGTTATTTATTTGACATTGTTGTTGTTGTTGTTGACGTTGTTGTTGTTTATTTGACATTGTTGTTGTTGTTGTTGGTGTTGTTGTTTATTTGACGTTATTGTTGTTGTTGTTTATTTGACGTTGTTTTAGTTGTTGTTGTTTATTTGACGTTGTTGTTGTTGTTTATTTGACGTTTTTGTTATTGACATTGTTGTTGTTGTTGTTTATATGAAGTTGTAGTTGTTGTTGTTGTTGTTGTTGTTGTTGTTTATTTGACATAGTTGTTGTTGTTGACGTTGTTGTTGTTGTTGTTGTTGTTTATTTGACGTTTTTGTTGTTGTTGTTGATGTTGTTGTTGTTGTTTATTTGACGTTGTTATTATTGTTTATTTGACGTTGTTGTTGTTGTTGTTTATTTGATGTTGTTGTTGTTGTTGTTGTTATTGTTGTTGTTTATTTGACGTTGTTGTTGTTGTTGTTGTTTATTTGATGTTGTTGTTGTTTATTTGACGTTGGTGTTGTTGTTGTTTATTTGACGTTGTTGTTGTTGTTATTTATTTGACGTTGTTGTTGTTGTTATTGTTTATTTGACGTTGTTGCTGCTGTTGTTGTTGTTTATTTGACATTGTTATTGTTGTTTATTTGACGTTGTTGTTGTTGCTGACGTTGTTGTTGTTGTTGTTGTTGTTTATTTGACATTGTTGTTGTTGTTGTTGACGTTGTTGGTGTTGTTGTTTATTTGACGTTTTTGTTGTTGTTGATGTTGTTGTTGTTGTTTATTTGACGTTGTTGTTATTGTCTATTTGACGTTGTTGTTGTTGTTGTTTATTTGACGTTGTTGTTGTTATTATTGTTGTTGTTTATTTGACGTTGTTATTGTTGTTTATTTGATGTTGTTGTTGTTGTTTATTTGACGTTGTTGTTATTGTTGTTTATTTGACGTTGTTGTTGTTGTTATTTATTTGACGTTGGTGTTGTTGTTATTGTTTATTAGACGTTGTTGTTGTTGTTGTTGTTGTTTATTTGACGTTGTTATTGTTGTTTATTTGACGTTGTTGTTATTGTTGTTGTTTATTTGACGTTGTTGTTGTTGTTTATTGGACGTTGTTGTTGACGTTGTTGTTGTTGTTTATTTGACGTTGTTGTTGTTGACGTTGTTGTTGTTGTTATTGTTATTTATTTGACGTTGTTGTTGTTGTTTATTTGACGTTGTTGTTGTTGTTTATTTGACGTTGTTGTTGTTGTTTATTTGACATTGTTGTTGTTGTTGTTATTGTTTATTTGACATTGTTGTTGTTTATTTGACGTTGTTGTTGTTGTTGTTGACGTTGTTGTTGTTGTTGTTTATTTGACGTTGTTGTTGTTGTTGTTGTTGACGTTGTTGTTGTTGTTGTTGTTGTTGTTTATTTGACGTTGTTGTTGTTGTTGTTGTTTGCTTGACGTTGTTGTTGTTGTTTATTTGATGTTGTTGTTGTTGTTTATTTGACGGTGTTGTTGTTGTTGTTTATTTGACGTTTTTGTTGTTGTTGATGTTGTTGTTGTTTTTGTAGTTGTTTATTTGACGTTGTTGTTGTTGTTTATTTGACGTTGTTGTTGTTGTTGTTTATTTGACGTTGTTGTAGTTGTTATTAGTGTTGTTGTTGTTTATTTGATGTTGTTGTTGTTGTTTATTTGACGTTGTTGTATTTTTTGTTGTTTATTTGACGTTGTTGTTGTTTATTTTATGTTGTTGTTGTTGTTTATTTGACGTTGTTGTTGTTGTTGTTTATTTGACGTTGTTGTTGTTGTTTATTTGACATTGTTGTTGTTGTTGTTGACGTTGTTGTTGTTGTTTATTTGACATTGTTGTTGTTGTTGGTGGTGGTGTTGTTGTTTATTTGACGTTGTTGTTGTTGTTTATTTGACGTTGTTTTAGTTGTTGTTGTTGTTATTGTTGTTTATTTGGCGTTGTTGTTGTTTATTTGACATTGTTGCTGTTGACATTGTTATTGTTGTTGTTTATTTGACGTAGTTGTTGTTGTTGACGTTGTTGTTGTTGTTGTTTATTTGACGTTTTTGTTTTTGTTGATGTTGTTGTTGTTTTTGTTTATATGACGGTGTTGTTGTTGTTTATTTGACGTTGTTGTTGTTATTGTTGTTGTTTATTTGACGTTCATGCTGTTGTTGTTTATTTGATGTTGTTGTTGTTTATTTGACATTGTTGTTGTTGTTGACGTTGTTGTTGTTGTTGTTTATTTGATCTTGTTGTTGTTGTTTATTTGACATTGTTGTTGTTGTTGACGTTGTTGTTGTTGTTGTTGGTGTTGTTGTTTACTTGACGTTGTTGTTATTGTTGTTGTTTATTTGATGTTGTTTTAGTTGTTGTTTATTTGACGTTGTTGTTGTTGTTTATTTGACATTGTTGTTGTTATTGACGTTGTTGTTGTTGTTGTTGTTGTTGTTTATTTGACATTGTTGTTGTTGTTGACGTTGTTGGTGTTGTTGTTTATTTGACGTTATTGTTGTTGTTGTTGTTTATTTGACGTTGTTTTAGTTGTTGTTGTTTATTTGACATTGTTGTTGTTGTTTATTCGACGTTGTTATTGTTGACATTGTTGTTGTTGTTTATTTGACGTTGTTGTTGTTGTTTATTTGACTTAGTTGTTGTTGTTGACATTATTGTTGTTGTTGTTGTTTATTTGACATTGTTGTTGTTGTTGTTGTTGTTGTTGTTGTTGTTTATTTGACGTAGTTGTTGTTGTTGACGTTGTTGTTGTTGTTGTTGTTTATTTAACATTTTTGTTGTTGTTGTTGTTTATTTGACGTTGTTGTTGTTTATTTGACGTTGTTGTTGTTGTTGTTATTGTTGTTGTTTATTTGACGTTGTTGTTGTTGTTTATTTGATGTTGTTGCTGATGTTTATTTGACATTGTTGTTGTTGTTGACGTTGTTGTTGTTGTTGTTTATTTGACATTGTTGTTGTTGTTGTTTATTTGACGTTGTTGTTGTTGTTTATTTGACGTAGTTGTTGTTGTTGACGTTGTTGTTGTTGTTGTTTATTTGACGTTTTTGTTATTGTTGATGTTGTTGTTGTTGTTTATTTGACGTTGTTGTTATTGTCTATTTGACGTTGTTGTTGTTGTTTATTTGACGTTGTTGTTGTTATTGTTGTTGTTTATTTGACGTTGTTATTGTTGTTTATTTGATGTTGTTGTTGTTGTTGTTTATTTGACGTTGGTGTTGTTGTTGTTTATTTGACGTTGTTGTTGCTGTTATTTATTTGACGTTGTTGTTGTTGTTATTGTTTATTAGAGGTTGTTGTTGTTGTTGTTGTTTACTTGACGTTGTTATTGTTGTTTATTTGACGTTGTTGTTATTGTTGTTGTTTATTTGACGTTGTTGTTGTTGTTTATTGGACGTTGTTGTTGTTGTTGACGTTGTTGTTGTTGTTTATTTGACGTTGTTGTTGTTGACGTAGTTGTTGTTGTTATTGTTATTTATTTGACGTTGTTGTTGTTGTTGTTTATTTGACGTTGTTGTTGTTGTTTATTTGACGTTGTTGTTGTTGTTTATTTGACATTGTTGTTGTTGTTGTTATTGTTTATTTGACATTGTTGTTGTTTATTTGACGTTGTTGTTGTTGTTGTTGACGTTGTTGTTGTTGTTGTTGTTGTTGTTGTTTATTTGACGTTGTTGTTGTTGTTTATTTGACGTTGTTGTTGTTGTTGTTTATTTGACGTTGTTGTTGTTGTTGTTTATTTGACGTTGTTGTTGTTGTTTATTTGACGTTGTTGTTGTTGTTGTTGTTTATTTGACGTTGTTGTTGTTGTTGTTTATTTGATGTTGTTGTTGTTGTTTATTTGACGGTGTTGTTGTTGTTGTTTATTTGACGTTTTTGTTGTTGTTGATGTTGTTGTTATTTTTGTAGTTGTTTATTTGACGTTGTTGTTGTTGTTTATTTGACGTTGTTGTTGTTGTTGTTGTTTATTTGACGTTGTTGTAGTTGTTGTTTATTTGACGTTGTTGTTGTTGTTGTTTATTTGACGTTGTTGAATTTGTTGTTGTTTATTTGACGTTGTTGTTGTTTATTTGATGTTGTTGTTGTTGTTTATTTGACGTTGTTGTTGTTGTTATTTATTTGACGTTGTTGTTGTTGTTTATTTGACATTGTTGTTGTTGTTGACGTTGTTGTTGTTGTTTATTTGACATTGTTGTTGTTGTTGGTGGTGGTGGTGTTGTTGTTTATTTGACGTTGTTGTTGTTGTTGTTGTTTATTTGACGTTGTTTTAGTTGTTGTTGTTGTTATTGTTGTTTATTTGGCGTTGTTGTTTTTTATTTGACATTGTTGCTGTTGACATTGTTGTTGTTGTTGTTGTTGTTTATTTGACGTAGTTGTTGTTGTTGACGTTGTTGTTGTTGTTGTTTATTTGACGTTTTTGTTGTTGTTGATGTTGTTGTTGTTGTTGTTTATTTGACGGTGTTGTTGTTGTTTATTTGATGTTGTTGTCGTTGTTGTTGTTTATTTGACGTTGTTGTTGTTATTGTTGTTGTTTATTTGACGTTCTTGCTGTTGTTGTTTATTTGATGTTGTTGTTGTTTATTTGACATTGTTGTTGTTGTTGTTGTTGACGTTGTTGTTGTTGTTTATTTGATGTTGTTGTTGTTGTTTATTTGACATTGTTGTTGTTGTTGACGTTGTTGTTGTTGTTTATTTGACATTGTTGTTGTTGTTGTTGTTGGTGTTGTTGTTTACTTGACGTTGTTGTTATTGTTGTTATTTATTTGACGTTGTTTTAGTTGTTGTTTATTTGACGTTGTTGTTGTTGTTTATTTGACATTGTTGTTGTTATTGACGTTGTTGTTGTTGTTGTTGTTGTTGTTGTTGTTTATTTGACATTGTTGTTGTTGTTGTTGTTGTTGTTGACGTTGTTGGTGTTGTTGTTTATTTGACGTTTTTGTTGTTGTTGATGTTGTTGTTGTTGTTTATTTGACGTTGTTGTTATTGTCTATTTGACGTTGTTGTTGTTGTTGTTTATTTGACGTTGTTGTTGTTATTGTTGTTGTTTATTTGACGTTGTTATTGTTGTTTATTTGATGTTGTTGTTGTTGTTGTTTATTTGACGTTGGTGTTGTTGTTGTTTATTTGACGTTGTTGTTGCTGTTATTTATTTGACGTTGTTGTTGTTGTTATTGTTTATTAAAGGTTGTTGTTGTTGTTGTTGTTTATTTGACGTTGTTATTGTTGTTTATTTGACGTTGTTGTTATTGTTGTTGTTTATTTGACGTTGTTGTTGTTGTTTATTGGACGTTGTTGTTGTTGTTGACGTTGTTGTTGTTGTTTATTTGACGTTGTTGTTGTTGACGTTGTTGTTGTTGTTGTTATTGTTATTTATTTGACGTTGTTGTTGTTGTTGTTTATTTGACGTTGTTGTTGTTGTTTATTTGACGTTGTTGTTGTTGTTTATTTGACATTGTTGTTGTTGTTGTTATTGTTTATTTGACATTGTTGTTGTTTATTTGACGTTGTTGTTGTTGTTGACGTTGTTGTTGTTGTTGTTGTTTATTTGACGTTGTTGTTGTTGTTGTTGTTTATTTGACGTTGTTGTTGTTGTTTATTTGACGTTGTTGTTGTTGTTGTTGTTTATTTGATGTTGTTGTTGTTGTTTATTTGACGGTGTTGTTGTTGTTGTTTATTTGACGTTTTTGTTGTTGTTGTTGATGTTGTTGTTATTTTTGTAGTTGTTTATTTGACGTTGTTGTTTATTTGACGTTGTTGTTGTTGTTTATTTGACGTTGTTGTAGTTGTTATTGTTGTTGTTGTTGTTTATTTGACGTTGTTGTTGTTGTTGTTTATTTGACGTTGTTGTATTTGTTGTTGTTTATTTGACGTTGTTGTTGTTTATTTGATGTTGTTGTTGTTGTTTATTTGACGTTGTTGTTGTTGTTGTTTACTTGACGTTGTTGTTGTTGTTGTTTATTTGACATTGTTGTTGTTGTTGACGTTGTTGTTGTTGTTGTTTATTTGACATTGTTGTTGTTGGTGGTGGTGGTGGTGGTGTTGTTTATTTGACGTTGTTGTTGTTGTTGTTGTTGTTTATTTGACGTTGTTTTAGTTGTTGTTGTTGTTATTGTTGTTTATTTGGCGTTGTTGTTGTTTATTTGACATTGTTGCTGTTGACATTGTTGTTGTTGTTGTTGTTGACGTTGTTGTTGTTGTTGTTGTTGTTGTTTATTTGACGTTTTTGTTGTTGTTGATGTTGTTGTTGTTGTTTATTTGACGGTGTTGTTGTTGTTTATTTGATGTTGTTGTCGTTGTTGTTGTTTATTTGACGTTGTTGTTGTTATTGTTGTTGTTTATTTGACGTTCTTGCTGTTGTTGTTTATTTGATGTTGTTGTTGTTGTTTATTTGACATTGTTGTTGTTGTTGTTGTTGTTGTTGACGTTGTTGATGTTGTTTATTTGATGTTGTTGTTGTTGTTGTTTATTTGACATTGTTGTTGTTGTTGACGTTGTTGTTGTTGTCTATTTGACGTTGGTGTTGTTGTTGTTTATTTGACGTTGTTGTTGCTGTTATTTATTTGACGTTGTTGTTGTTGTTATTGTTTATTAAAGGTTGTTGTTGTTGTTGTTGTTTATTTGACGTTGTTATTGTTGTTTATTTGACGTTGTTGTTATTGTTGTTGTTTATTTGACGTTGTTGTTGTTGTTTATTGGACGTTGTTGTTGTTGTTGACGTTGTTGTTGTTGTTTATTTGACGTTGTTGTTGTTGACGTTGTTGTTGTTGTTGTTATTGTTATTTATTTGACGTTGTTGTTGTTGTTGTTTATTTGACGTTGTTGTTGTTGTTTATTTGACGTTGTTGTTGTTGTTTATTTGACATTGTTGTTGTTGTTGTTATTGTTTATTTGACATTGTTGTTGTTTATTTGACGTTGTTGTTGTTGTTGACGTTGTTGTTGTTGTTGTTGTTTATTTGACGTTGTTGTTGTTGTTGTTGTTTATTTGACGTTGTTGTTGTTGTTTATTTGACGTTGTTGTTGTTGTTGTTGTTTATTTGATGTTGTTGTTGTTGTTTATTTGACGGTGTTGTTGTTGTTGTTTATTTGACGTTTTTGTTGTTGTTGTTGATGTTGTTGTTATTTTTGTAGTTGTTTATTTGACGTTGTTGTTTATTTGACGTTGTTGTTGTTGTTTATTTGACGTTGTTGTAGTTGTTATTGTTGTTGTTGTTGTTTATTTGACGTTGTTGTTGTTGTTGTTGTTTATTTGACGTTGTTGTATTTGTTGTTGTTTATTTGACGTTGTTGTTGTTTATTTGATGTTGTTGTTGTTGTTTATTTGACGTTGTTGTTGTTGTTGTTTACTTGACGTTGTTGTTGTTGTTGTTTATTTGACATTGTTGTTGTTGTTGACGTTGTTGTTGTTGTTGTTTATTTGACATTGTTGTTGTTGGTGGTGGTGGTGGTGGTGTTGTTTATTTGACGTTGTTGTTGTTGTTGTTGTTGTTTATTTGACGTTGTTTTAGTTGTTGTTGTTGTTATTGTTGTTTATTTGGCGTTGTTGTTGTTTATTTGACATTGTTGCTGTTGACATTGTTGTTGTTGTTGTTGTTGACGTTGTTGTTGTTGTTGTTGTTGTTGTTTATTTGACGTTTTTGTTGTTGTTGATGTTGTTGTTGTTGTTTATTTGACGGTGTTGTTGTTGTTTATTTGATGTTGTTGTCGTTGTTGTTGTTTATTTGACGTTGTTGTTGTTATTGTTGTTGTTTATTTGACGTTCTTGCTGTTGTTGTTTATTTGATGTTGTTGTTGTTGTTTATTTGACATTGTTGTTGTTGTTGTTGTTGTTGTTGACGTTGTTGATGTTGTTTATTTGATGTTGTTGTTGTTGTTGTTTATTTGACATTGTTGTTGTTGTTGACGTTGTTGTTGTTGTCTATTTGACATTGTTGTTGTTGTTGTTGTTGTTGTTGGTGTTGTTTACTTGACGTTGTTGTTATTGTTGTTGTTTATCTGACGTTGTTTTAGTTGTTGTTTATTTGATGTTGTTGTTGTTGTTTATTTGACATTGTTGTTGTTATTGACGTTTTTGTTGTTGTTGTTGTTGTTTATTTGACATTGTTGTTGTTGTTGTTATTGACGTTGTTGGTGTTGTTGTTTATTTGACGTTGTTATTGTTGTTGTTGTTGTTGTTTATTTGACGTTGTTTTAGTTGTTGTTGTTTATTTGACATTGTTGTTGTTGTTTATTCGACGTTGTTGTTGTTGACATTGTTGTTGTTGTTTATTTGACGTTGTTGTTGTTGTTTATTTGACTTAGTTGTTGTTGTTGACATTGTGGTTGTTGTTGTTGTTGTTGTTTATTTGACATTTTTGTTGTTGTTGATGTTGTTGTTGTTGTTTATTTGACGTTGTTGTTATTGTTTATTTGACGTTGTTGTTGTTGACATTGTTATTGTTGTTGTTTATTTGACGTTGTTGTTGTTGTTTATTTGACTTAGTTGTTGTTGTTGACATTGTTGTTTTTGTTGTTGTTGTTGTTTAATTGACATTTTTGTTGTTGTTGATGTTGATGTTGTTGTTGTTTATTTGACGTTGTTGTTATTGTTTATTTGACGTTATTGTTGTTTATTTGACGTTGTTGTTGTTATTGTTGTTGTTTATTTGACGTTGTTGTTGTTGTTGTTTATTTGATGTTGTTGTTGTTGTTTATTTGACGTTGGTGTTGTTGTTGTTGTTTATTTGATGTTGTTATTGTTGTTATTTATTTGACGTCCTTGTTGTTGTTGTTTATTTTATGTTGTTGTTGTTGTTTATTTGACGTTTTTATTGTTGTTTATTTGACGTTGTTTTTGTTATTTGACGTTGTTGTTGTTGTATTTGTTGTTGTTGATGTTGTTGCTTATTTGACGTTGTTTTTGTTGTTGTTGTTTATTTGACGTTGTTGTTGCTGTTGTTTTTGACGTTGTTGTTGTTGTTGTTTATTTGACGTTGTTGTTGTTGTTGTTTATTTGACGTTATTGTTGTTATTGACGTTGTTATTGTTGTTTATTTGACGTTGTTGCTGTTGTTTATTTGACGTTGTTGTTGTCGTTGTTGTTGTTTATTTGACGTTGTTGTTGTTGTTGTTTATTTGACGTTGTTGTTGTTGTTGTTATATATTTGACGTTGTTGTTGTTGTTATTGTTTATTTGACGTTGTTGTTGTTGTTTATTTGTGGTTGTTGTTGTTGTTGACGTTGTTGTTGTTGTTGTTGACGTTGTTGTTGTTGTTGTTGTTTATTTGACGTTGTTGTTGTTGTTGTTGTTGTTTATTTGACGTTGTTGTTGTTGTTGTTTATTTGACGTTGTTGTTGTTGTTGTTGTTTATTTGACGGTGTTGTTGTGGTTGTTTATTCGACGTTGTTGTTGTTGTTGACGTTGTTCATTTGACGTTGTTGTTGTTCATTTGACGTTGTTGTTGTTGTTGTTTATTTGACATTGTTTTTGTTGTTTATTTGACGTTGTTATTATTGTTGTTTATTTGACGTTGTTGTTGTTGTTTATTTGAAGTTGTTGTTGTTGACGTTGTTGTTGTTGTTTATTTGACGTTGTTGTTATTGTTGTTGTTGTTTATTTGACGTTGTTGTTGTTGTTGACGTTGTTGTTGTTGTTATTTATTTGACGTTTTTGTTGTTGTTGTTGTTATTGTTGTTGTTGTTGTTTATTTGACGTTGTTGTTGTTGTTATTTATTTGACGTTGTTGTTGTTGTTTATTTGACATTGTTGTTGTTGTTATTGTTTATTTGACGTTGTTGTTGTTGTTTATTTGACGTTGTTGTTGTTCACGTTGTTGTTGTTGTTGTTGTTTATTTGACATTGTTGTTGTTGTTGTTTATTTGAAGTTGTTGTTGTTGTTGTTGTTCATTTGAAATTGTTGTTGTTGTTGTTTATTTGACGTTGTTGTTGTTATTGATGTTGTTTATTTGACGTTGTTGTTGTTGTTGTTTATTTAATGTTGTTGTTGTTGTTGTTGTTTATTTGACATTGTTGTTGTTGTTGACGTTGTTGTTGTTGTTGTTTATTTGACATTGTTGTTGTTGTTGTTGTTGTTGTTGTTTATTTGACGTTGTTTTAGATGTTGTTGTTTATTTGACGTTGTTGTTGTTGTTGTTTATTTAACGTTGTTTTAGATGTTGTTGTTTATTTGACGGTGTTGTTGTTTATTTGACATTGTTGTTGTTGTTGTTGACGTTGTTGTTGTTTATTTGACATTGTTGTTGTTGTTGTTGGTGTTGTTGTTTATTTGACGTTATTGTTGTTGTTGTTTATTTGACGTTGTTTTAGTTGTTGTTGTTTATTTGACGTTGTTGTTGTTGTTTATTTGACGTTTTTGTTATTGACATTGTTGTTGTTTTTGTTGTTTATATGAAGTTGTAGTTGTTGTTGTTTATTTGACATAGTTGTTGTTGTTGACGTTGTTGTTGTTGTTGTTGTTTATTTGACGTTTTTGTTGTTGTTGTTGATGTTGTTGTTGTTGTTTATTTGACTTTGTTATTATTGTTTATTTGACGTTGTTGTTGTTGTTGTTGTTGTTTATTTGATGTTGTTGTTGTTGTTATTGTTGTTGTTTATTTGACGTTGTTGTTGTTGTTGTTGTTGTTTATTTGATGTTGTTGTTGTTTATTTGACATTGGTGTTGTTGTTGTTTATTTGACGTTGTTGTTGTTGTTATTTATTTGACGTTGTTGTTGTTGTTATTGTTTATTTGACGTTGTTGCTGCTGTTGTTGTTGTTTATTTGACATTGTTATTGTTGTTTATTTGACGTTGTTGTTGTTGTTGACGTTGTTGTTGTTGTTGTTGTTGTTGTTGTTGTTGTTTATTTGACATTGTTGTTGTTGTTGTTGTTGACGTTGTTGGTGTTGTTGTTTATTTGACGTTTTTGCTGTTGTTGATGTTGTTGTTGTTGTTTATTTGACGTTGTTGTTATTGTCTATTTGACGTTGTTGTTGTTGTTGTTGTTGTTTATTTGACGTTGTTGTTGTTATTATTGTTGTTGTTTATTTGACGTTGTTATTGTTGTTTATTTGATGTTGTTGTTGTTGTTGTTTATTTGACGTTGATGTTATTGTTGTTTATTTGACGTTGTTGTTGTTGTTATTTATTTGACGTTGTTGTTGTTGTTATTGTTTATTAGACGTTGTTGTTGTTGTTGTTTATTTGACGTTGTTATTGTTGTTTATTTGACGTTGTTGTTATTGTTGTTGTTTATTTGACGTTGTTGTTGTTGTTTATTGGACGTTGTTGTTGACGTAGTTGTTGTTGTTTATTTGACGTTGTTGTTGTTGACGTTGTTGTTGTTGTTATTGTTATTTATTTGACGTTGTTGTTGTTGTTGTTTATTTGACGTTGTTGTTTTTGTTTATTTGACGTTGTTGTTGTTGTTTATTTGACATTGTTGTTGTTGTTATTGTTTATTTGACATTGTTGTTGTTTATTTGACGTTGTTGTTGTTGTTGTTGACGTTGTTGTTGTTGTTGTTTATTTGACGTTGTTGTTGTTGTTGTTTATTTGACGTTGTTGTTGTTGTTGTTGTTTATTTGACGTTGTTGTTGTTGTTGTTTGCTTGACGTTGTTGTTGTTGTTTATTTGATGTTGTTGTTGTTGTTTATTTGACGGTGTTGTTGTTGTTGTTTATTTGACGTTTTTATTGTTGTTGATGTTGTTGTTGTTTTTGTAGTTGTTTATTTGACGTTGTTGTTGTTGTTTATTTGACGTTGTTGTTGTTGTTGTTTATTTGACGTTGTTGTAGTTGTTATTGTTGTTGTTGTTGTTTATTTGACGTTGTTGTTGTTGTTTATTTGACGTTGTTGTATTTGTTGTTATTTATTTGACGTTGTTGTTGTTTATTTGATGTTGTTGTTGTTGTTTATTTGACGTTGTTGTTGTTGTTGTTTATTTGACGTTGTTGTTGTTGTTTATTTGACATTGTTGTTCTTGTTGTTGACGTTGTTGTTGTTGTTTATTTGACATTGTTGTTGTTGTTGGTGGTGGTGGTGTTGTTGTTTATTTGACGTTGTTGTTGTTGTTGTTGTTTATTTGACGTTGTTTTAGTTGTTGTTGTTGTTGTTATTGTTGTTTATTTGGCGTTGTTGTTGTTTATTTGACATTGTTGCTGTTGACATTGTTATTGTTGTTGTTTATTTGACGTAGTTGTTGTTGTTGACGTTGTTGTTGTTGTTGTTTATTTGACGTTTTTGTTTTTGTTGATGTTGTTGTTGTTTTTGTTTATTTGACGGTGTTGTTGTTGTTTATTTGAATTGTTGTTGTTATTGTTGTTGTTTATTTGACGTTCATGCTGTTGTTGTTTATTTGATGTTGTTGTTGTTGTTTATTTGACATTGTTGTTGTTGTTGACGTTGTTGTTGTTGTTGTTGTTTATTTGATGTTGTTGTTGTTGTTTATTTGACATTGTTGTTGTTGTTGACGTTGTTGTTGTTGTTGTTGTTTATTTGACATTGTTGTTGTTGTTGTTGTTGACGTTGTTGGTGTTGTTGTTTACTTGACGTTGTTGTTATTGTTGTTGTTTTTTTGATGTTGTTTTAGTTGTTGTTTATTTGACGTTGTTGTTGTTGTTTATTTGACATTGTTGTTGTTATTGACGTTGTTGTTGTTGTTGTTGTTTATTTGACATTGTTGTTGTTGTTGACGTTGTTGGTGTTGTTGTTTATTTGACGTTGTTATTGTTGTTGTTGTTGTTTATTTGACGTTGTTTTAGTTGTTGTTGTTTATTTGACATTGTTGTTGTTGTTTATTCGACGTTGTTATTGTTGACATTGTTGTTGTTGTTTATTTGACGTTGTTGTTGTTGTTTATTTGACTTAGTTGTTGTTGTTGACATTATTGTTGTTGTTGTTGTTGTTTATTTGACATTTTTGTTGTTGTTGACGTTGTTGTTGTTGTTGCTTATTTGACGTTGTTATTGTTGTTGTTGTTGTTTATTTGACGTTGTTGTTGTCGTTGTTGTTGTTTATTTGACGTTGTTGTTATTGATGTTGTTTATTTGACGTTGTTGTTGTTGTTGTTATTTATTTAACATTGTTGTTGTTGTTTATTTGACGTTGTTGTTGTTTATTTGACGTTGTTGTTTATTTGACGTTGTTGTTATTGTTGTTGTTTATTTGACGTTGTTGTTGTTGTTGTTTATTTGACATTGTTGTTGTTGTTGTTGACGTTGTTGTTGTTGTTTATTTGACATTGTTGTTGTTGTTGTTGTTGTTTATTTGACGTAGTTGTTGTTGTTGACGTTGTTGTTGTTGTTGTTGTTTATTTGACGTTTTTGTTGTTGTTGATGTTGTTGTTGTTGTTTATTTGACGTTGTTGTTGTTTATTTGATGTTGTTGTTGTTGTTGTTATTGTTGTTGTTTATTTGACGTTGTTGTTGTTGTTTATTTGATGTTGTTGCTGATGTTTATTTGACATTGTTGTTGTTGTTGACGTTGTTGTTGTTGTTGTTGTTGTTTATTTGACATTGTTGTTGTTGTTGTTGTTTATTTGACGTAGTTGTTGTTGTTGACGTTGTTGTTGTTGTTGTTGTTTATTTGACGTTTTTGTTGTTGTTGATGTTGTTGTTGTTGTTTATTTGACGTTGTTGTTATTGTCTATTTGACGTTGTTGTTGTTGTTGTTGTTTATTTGACGTTGTTGTTGTTATTGTTGTTGTTTATTTGACGTTGTTATTGTTGTTTATTTGATGTTGTTGTTGTTGTTGTTGTTTATTTGACGTTGGTGTTGTTGTTGTTTATTTGACGTTGTTGTTGCTGTTATTTATTTGACGTTGTTGTTGTTGTTATTGTTTATTAGAGGTTGTTGTTGTTGTTGTTTATTTGACGTTGTTATTGTTGTTTATTTGACGTTGTTGTTATTGTTGTTGTTTATTTGACGTTGTTGTTGTTGTTTATTGGACGTTGTTGATGTTGTTGACGTTGTTGTTGTTGTTGTTTATTTGACGTTGTTGTTGTTGACGTTGTTGTTGTTGTTATTGTTATTTATTTGACGTTGTTGTTGTTGTTGTTGTTGTTGTTTATTTGACGTTGTTGTTGTTGTTTATTTGACGTTGTTGTTGTTGTTTATTTGACATTGTTGTTGTTGTTGTTATTGTTTATTTGACATTGTTGTTGTTTATTTGACGTTGTTGTTGTTGACGTTGTTGTTGTTGTTGTTGTTGTTGTTTATTTGACGTTGTTGTTGTTGTTGTTGTTGTTTATTTGACGTTGTTGTTGTTGTTTATTTGACGTTGTTGTTGTTGTTGTTTATTTGACGTTGTTGTTGTTGTTGTTTATTTGACGTTGTTGTTGTTGTTGTTTATTTGACGTTGTTGTTGTTGTTGTTGTTGTTGTTGTTTATTTGATGTTGTTGTTGTTGTTTATTTGACGGTGTTGTTGTTGTTGTTTATTTGACGTTTTTGTTGTTGTTGATGTTGTTGTTATTTTTGTAGTTGTTTATTTGACGTTGTTGTTGTTGTTGTTGTTGTTTATTTGACGTTGTTTTAGATGTTGTTGTTTATTTGACGTTGTTGTTGTTGTTGTTGTTTATTTAACGTTGTTTTAGATGTTGTTGTTTATTTGACGGTGTTGTTGTTTATTTGACATTGTTGTTGTTGTTGTTGACGTTGTTGTTGTTTATTTGACATTGTTGTTGTTGTTGTTGGTGTTGTTGTTTATTTGACGTTATTGTTGTTGTTGTTTATTTGACGTTGTTTTAGTTGTTGTTGTTTATTTGACGTTGTTGTTGTTGTTTATTTGACGTTTTTGTTATTGACATTGTTGTTGTTGTTGTTGTTTATATGAAGTTGTAGTTGTTGTTGTTGTTGTTGTTTATTTGACATAGTTGTTGTTGTTGACGTTGTTGTTGTTGTTGTTGTTGTTTATTTGACGTTTTTGTTGTTGTTGTTGATGTTGTTGTTGTTGTTGTTTATTTGACGTTGTTATTATTGTTTATTTGACGTTGTTGTTGTTGTTGTTGTTTATTTGATGTTGTTGTTGTTGTTATTGTTGTTGTTTATTTGACGTTGTTGTTGTTGTTGTTGTTGTTGTTTATTTGATGTTGTTGTTGTTTATTTGACGTTGGTGTTGTTGTTGTTCATTTGACGTTGTTGTTGTTGTTATTTATTTGACGTTGTTGTTGTTGTTATTGTTTATTTGACGTTGTTGCTGCTGTTGTTGTTGTTTATTTGACATTGTTATTGTTGTTTATTTGACGTTGTTGTTGTTGTTGACGTTGTTGTTGTTGTTGTTGTTGTTGTTTATTTGACATTGTTGTTGTTGTTGTTGTTGTTCACGTTGTTGGTGTTGTTGTTTATTTGACGTTTTTGTTGTTGTTGATGTTGTTGTTGTTGTTGTTTATTTGACGTTGTTGTTATTGTCTATTTGACGTTGTTGTTGTTGTTGTTTATTTGACGTTGTTGTTGTTATTATTGTTGTTGTTTATTTGACGTTGTTATTGTTGTTTATTTGATGTTGTTGTTGTTGTTTATTTGACGTTGGTGTTATTGTTGTTTATTTGACGTTGTTGTTGTTATTTATTTGACGTTGTTGTTGTTGTTATTGTTTATTAGACGTTGTTGTTGTTGTTGTTGTTGTTGTTTATTTGACGTTGTTATTGTTGTTTATTTGACGTTGTTGTTATTGTTGTTGTTTATTTGACGTTGTTGTTGTTGTTGTTTATTGGACGTTGTTGTTGACGTTGTTGTTGTTGTTTATTTGACGTTGTTGTTGTTGACGTTGTTGTTGTTATTGTTATTTATTTGACGTTGTTGTTGTTGTTTATTTGACGTTGTTGTTGTTGTTTATTTGACGTTGTTGTTGTTGTTTATTTGACATTGTTGTTGTTGTTATTGTTTATTTGACATTGTTGTTGTTTATTTGACGTTGTTGTTGTTGTTGTTGTTGACGTTGTTGTTGTTGTTGTTTATTTGACGTTGTTGTTGTTGTTTATTTGACGTTGTTGTTGTTGTTGTTGTTTATTTGACGTTGTTGTTGTTGTTGTTTGCTTGACGTTGTTGTTGTTGTTTATTTGATGTTGTTGTTGTTGTTTATTTGACGGTGTTGTTGTTGTTGTTTATTTGACGTTTTTGTTGTTGTTGATGTTGTTGTTGTTTTTGTAGTTGTTTATTTGACGTTGTTGTTGTTGTTTATTTGACGTTGTTGTTGTTGTTGTTTATTTGACGTTGTTGTAGTTGTTATTGTTGTTGTTGTTGTTTATTTGACGTTGTTGTTGTTGTTGTTTATTTGACGTTGTTGTATTTGTTGTTGTTTATTTGACGTTGTTGTTGTTGTTTATTTGATGTTGTTGTTGTTGTTTATTTGACGTTGTTGTTGTTGTTGTTTATTTGACGTTGTTGTTGTTGTTTATTTGACATTGTTGTTCTTGTTGTTGACGTTGTTGTTGTTGTTTATTTGACATTGTTGTTGTTGTTGGTGGTGGTGGTGTTGTTGTTTATTTGACGTTGTTGTTGTTGTTGTTGTTGTTGTTTATTTGACGTTGTTGTAGTTGTTGTTGTTGTTATTGTTGTTTATTTGGCGTTGTTGTTGTTTATTTGACATTGTTATTGTTGTTGTTTATTTGACGTAGTTGTTGTTGTTGACGTTGTTGTTGTTGTTGTTTATTTGACGTTTTTGTTTTTGTTGATGTTGTTGTTGTTTTTGTTTATTTGACGGTGTTGTTGTTGTTTATTTGACTTGTTGTTGTTATTGTTGTTGTTTATTTGACGTTCATGCTGTTGTTGTTTATTTGATGTTGTTGTTGTTGTTTATTTGACATTGTTGTTGTTGTTGACGTTGTTGTTGTTGTTGTTTATTTGATGTTGTTGTTGTTGTTTATTTGACATTGTTGTTGTTGTTGACGTTGTTGTTGTTGTTGTTTATTTGACATTGTTGTTGTTGTTGTTGTTGTTGTTGACGTTGTTGGTGTTGTTGTTTACTTGACGTTGTTGTTATTGTTGTTGTTTTTTTGATGTTGTTTTAGTTGTTGTTTATTTGACGTTGTTGTTGTTGTTTATTTGACATTGTTATTGTTATTGACGTTGTTGTTGTTGTTGTTTATTTGACATTGTTGTTGTTGTTGACGTTGTTGGTGTTGTTGTTTATTTGATGTTGTTATTGTTGTTGTTGTTGTTTATTTGACGTTGTTTTAGTTGTTGTTGTTGTTTATTTGACATTGTTGTTGTTGTTTATTCGACGTTGTTATTGTTGACATTGTTGTTGTTGTTGTTTATTTGACGTTGTTGTTGTTGTTTATTTGACTTAGTTGTTGTTGTTGACATTATTGTTGTTGTTGTTGTTGTTTATTTGACATTTTTGTTGTTGTTGACGTTGTTGTTGTTGTTGCTTATTTGACGTTGTTATTGTTGTTGTTGTTGTTTATTTGACGTTGTTGTTGTCGTTGTTGTTGTTTATTTGACGTTGTTGTTATTGATGTTGTTTATTTGACGTTGTTGTTGTTGTTGTTATTTATTTAACATTGTTGTTGTTGTTTATTTGACGTTGTTGTTGTTTATTTGACGTTGTTGTTTATTTGACGTTGTTGTTATTGTTGTTGTTTATTTGACGTTGTTGTTGTTTATTTGACATTGTTGTTGTTGTTGACGTTGTTGTTGTTGTTTATTTGACATTGTTGTTGTTGTTGTTGTTGTTGTTTATTTGATGTTGTTGTTGTTTATTTGACGTTGGTGTTGTTGTTGTTCATTTGACGTTGTTGTTGTTGTTATTTATTTGACGTTGTTGTTGTTGTTATTGTTTATTTGACGTTGTTGCTGCTGTTGTTGTTGTTTATTTGACATTGTTATTGTTGTTTATTTGACGTTGTTGTTGTTGTTGACGTTGTTGTTGTTGTTGTTGTTGTTTATTTGACATTGTTGTTGTTGTTGTTGTTGTTGTTCACGTTGTTGGTGTTGTTGTTTATTTGACGTTTTTGTTGTTGTTGATGTTGTTGTTGTTGTTGTTTATTTGACGTTGTTGTTATTGTCTATTTGACGTTGTTGTTGTTGTTGTTGTTGTTTATTTGACGTTGTTGTTGTTATTATTGTTGTTGTTTATTTGACGTTGTTATTGTTGTTTATTTGATGTTGTTGTTGTTTATTTGACGTTGGTGTTATTGTTGTTTATTTGATGTTGTTGTTGTTATTTATTTGACGTTGTTGTTGTTGTTATTGTTTATTAGACGTTGTTGTTGTTGTTGTTGTTGTTGTTGTTTATTTGACGTTGTTATTGTTGTTTATTTGACGTTGTTGTTATTGTTGTTGTTTATTTGACGTTGTTGTTGTTGTTGTTTATTGGACGTTGTTGTTGACGTTGTTGTTGTTGTTTATTTGACGTTGTTGTTGTTGACGTTGTTGTTGTTATTGTTATTTATTTGACGTTGTTGTTGTTGTTTATTTGACGTTGTTGTTGTTGTTTATTTGACGTTGTTGTTGTTGTTTATTTGACATTGTTGTTGTTGTTATTGTTTATTTGACATTGTTGTTGTTTATTTGACGTTGTTGTTGTTGTTGTTGTTGTTGACGTTGTTGTTGTTGTTGTTTATTTGACGTTGTTGTTGTTGTTTATTTGACGTTGTTGTTGTTGTTTATTTGATGTTGTTGTTGTTGTTTATTTGACGGTGTTGTTGTTGTTGTTTATTTGACGTTGTTGTTGTTGTTGTTGTTGTTGTTTATTTGATGTTGTTGTTGTTTATTTGACGTTGGTGTTGTTGTTGTTCATTTGACGTTGTTGTTGTTGTTATTTATTTGACGTTGTTGTTGTTGTTATTGTTTATTTGACGTTGTTGCTGCTGTTGTTGTTGTTTATTTGACATTGTTATTGTTGTTTATTTGACGTTGTTGTTGTTGTTGACGTTGTTGTTGTTGTTGTTGTTGTTGTTTATTTGACATTGTTGTTGTTGTTGTTGTTGTTGTTCACGTTGTTGGTGTTGTTGTTTATTTGACGTTTTTGTTGTTGTTGATGTTGTTGTTGTTGTTGTTTATTTGACGTTGTTGTTATTGTCTATTTGACGTTGTTGTTGTTGTTGTTGTTGTTTATTTGACGTTGTTGTTGTTATTATTGTTGTTGTTTATTTGACGTTGTTATTGTTGTTTATTTGATGTTGTTGTTGTTGTTTATTTGACGTTGGTGTTATTGTTGTTTATTTGACGTTGTTGTTGTTATTTATTTGACGTTGTTGTTGTTGTTATTGTTTATTAGACGTTGTTGTTGTTGTTGTTGTTGTTGTTTATTTGACGTTGTTATTGTTGTTTATTTGACGTTGTTGTTAATGTTGTTGTTTATTTGACGTTGTTGTTGTTGTTGTTTATTGGACGTTGTTGTTGACGTTGTTGTTGTTGTTTATTTGACGTTGTTGTTGTTGACGTTGTTGTTGTTATTGTTATTTATTTGACGTTGTTGTTGTTGTTTATTTGACGTTGTTGTTGTTGTTTATTTGACGTTGTTGTTGTTGTTTATTTGACATTGTTGTTGTTGTTATTGTTTATTTGACATTGTTGTTGTTTATTTGACGTTGTTGTTGTTGTTGTTGTTGTTGACGTTGTTGTTGTTGTTGTTTATTTGACGTTGTTGTTGTTGTTTATTTGACGTTGTTGTTGTTGTTGTTGTTTATTTGACGTTGTTGTTGTTGTTGTTTGCTTGACGTTGTTGTTGTTGTTTATTTGATGTTGTTGTTGTTGTTTATTTGACGGTGTTGTTGTTGTTGTTTATTTGACGTTTTTGTTGTTGTTGATGTTGTTGTTGTTTTTGTAGTTGTTTATTTGACGTTGTTGTTGTTGTTTATTTGACGTTGTTGTTGTTGTTGTTTATTTGACGTTGTTGTAGTTGTTATTGTTGTTGTTGTTGTTTATTTGACGTTGTTGTTGTTGTTGTTTATTTGACGTTGTTGTATTTGTTGTTGTTTATTTGACGTTGTTGTTGTTTATTTGATGTTGTTGTTGTTGTTTATTTGACGTTGTTGTTGTTGTTGTTTATTTGACGTTGTTGTTGTTGTTTATTTGACATTGTTGTTCTTGTTGTTGACGTTGTTGTTGTTGTTTATTTGACATTGTTGTTGTTGTTGGTGGTGGTGGTGTTGTTGTTTATTTGACGTTGTTGTTGTTGTTGTTGTTGTTTATTTGACGTTGTTGTAGTTGTTGTTGTTGTTATTGTTGTTTATTTGGCGTTGTTGTTGTTTATTTGACATTGTTATTGTTGTTGTTTATTTGACGTAGTTGTTGTTGTTGACGTTGTTGTTGTTGTTGTTTATTTGACGTTTTTGTTTTTGTTGATGTTGTTGTTGTTTTTGTTTATTTGACGGTGTTGTTGTTGTTTATTTGACTTGTTGTTGTTATTGTTGTTGTTTATTTGACGTTCATGCTGTTGTTGTTTATTTGATGTTGTTGTTGTTGTTTATTTGACATTGTTGTTGTTGTTGACGTTGTTGTTGTTGTTGTTTATTTGATGTTGTTGTTGTTGTTTATTTGACATTGTTGTTGTTGTTGACGTTGTTGTTGTTGTTGTTTATTTGACATTGTTGTTGTTGTTGTTGTTGTTGTTGTTGACGTTGTTGGTGTTGTTGTTTACTTGACGTTGTTGTTATTGTTGTTGTTTTTTTGATGTTGTTTTAGTTGTTGTTTATTTGACGTTGTTGTTGTTGTTTATTTGACATTGTTATTGTTATTGACGTTGTTGTTGTTGTTGTTGTTTATTTGACATTGTTGTTGTTGTTGACGTTGTTGGTGTTGTTGTTAATTTGATGTTGTTATTGTTGTTGTTGTTGTTTATTTGACGTTGTTTTAGTTGTTGTTGTTGTTTATTGACATTGTTGTTGTTGTTTATTCGACGTTGTTATTGTTGACATTGTTGTTGTTGTTGTTTATTTGACGTTGTTGTTGTTGTTGTTTATTTGACTTAGTTGTTGTTGTTGACATTATTGTTGTTGTTGTTGTTGTTTATTTGACATTTTTGTTGTTGTTGACGTTGTTGTTGTTGTTGCTTATTTGACGTTGTTATTGTTGTTGTTGTTGTTTATTTGACGTTGTTGTTGTCGTTGTTGTTGTTTATTTGACGTTGTTGTTATTGATGTTGTTTATTTGACGTTGTTGTTGTTGTTGTTATTTATTTAACATTGTTGTTGTTGTTTATTTGACGTTGTTGTTGTTTATTTGACGTTGTTGTTTATTTGACGTTGTTGTTATTGTTGTTGTTTATTTGACGTTGTTGTTGTTTATTTGACATTGTTGTTGTTGTTGACGTTGTTGTTGTTGTTTATTTGACATTGTTGTTGTTGTTGTTGTTGTTGTTGTTTATTTGACGTAGTTGTTGTTGTTGACGTTGTTGTTGTTGTTGTTGTTTATTTGACGTTTTTGTTGTTGTTGATGTTGTTGTTGTTGTTGTTTATTTGACGTTGTTGTTGTTTATTTGATGTTGTTGTTGTTGTTGTTGTTGTTGTTGTTATTGTTGTTGTTTATTTGACGTTGTTGTTGTTGTTTATTTGATGTTGTTGCTGATGTTTATTTGACATTGTTGTTGTTGTTGACGTTGTTGTTGTTGTTGTTGTTTATTTGACATTGTTGTTGTTGTTGTTGTTTATTTGATGTAGTTGTTGTTGTTGACGTTGTTGTTGTTGTTGTTGTTGTTTATTTGACGTTTTTGTTGTTGTTGATGTTGTTGTTGTTGTTTATTTGACGTTGTTGTTGTTATTGTTGTTGTTTATTTGACGTTGTTATTGTTGTTTATTTGATGTTGTTGTTGTTGTTGTTTATTTGACGTTGGTGTTGTTGTTGTTTATTTGATGTTGTTGTTGCTGTTATTTATTTGACGTTGTTGTTGTTGTTATTGTTTATTAGAGGTTGTTGTTGTTGTTGTTTATTTGACGTTGTTATTGTTGTTTATTTATCGTTGTTGTTATTGTTGTTGTTTATTTGACGTTGTTGTTGTTGTTTATTGGACGTTGTTGATGTTGTTGACGTTGTTGTTGTTGTTTATTTGACGTTGTTGTTGTTGACGTTGTTGTTGTTGTTATTGTTATTTATTTGACGTTGTTGTTGTTGTTGTTGTTTATTTGACGTTGTTGTTGTTGTTTATTTGACGTTGTTGTTGTTGTTTATTTGACATTGTTGTTGTTGTTGTTATTGTTTATTTGACATTGTTGTTGTTTATTTGACGTTGTTGTTGTTGTTGACGTTGTTGTTGACGTTGTTGTTGTTGTTGTTGTTGTTGTTGTTTATTTGACGTTGTTGTTGTTGTTGTTTATTTGACGTTGTTGTTATTGTTTATTTGACGTTGTTGTTGTTGTTGTTGTTTATTTGACGTTGTTGTTGTTGTTGTTTATTTGACGTTGTTGTTGTTGTTGTTTATTTGACGTTGTTGTTGTTGTTGTTGTTTATTTGATGTTGTTGTTGTTGTTTATTTGACAGTGTTGTTGTTGTTGTTTATTTGACGTTTTTGTTGTTGTTGATGTTGTTGTTATTTTTGTAGTTGTTTATTTGACGTTGTTGTTGTTGTTGTTGTTTATTTGACGTTGTTTTAGATGTTGTTGTTTATTTGACGTTGTTGTTGTTGTTGTTGTTTATTTAACGTTGTTTTAGATGTTGTTGTTTATTTGACGGTGTTGTTGTTTATTTGACATTGTTGTTGTTGTTGTTGACGTTGTTGTTGTTTATTTGACATTGTTGTTGTTGTTGTTGGTGTTGTTGTTTATTTGACGTTATTGTTGTTGTTGTTGTTTATTTGACGTTGTTTTAGTTGTTGTTTTTATTTGACGTTGTTGTTGTTGTTTATTTGACGTTTTTGTTATTGACATTGTTGTTGTTGTTGTTTATATGAAGTTGTAGTTGTTGTTGTTGTTGTTGTTTATTTGACATAGTTGTTGTTGTTGACGTTGTTGTTGTTGTTGTTGTTGTTTATTTGACGTTTTTGTTGTTGTTGTTGATGTTGTTGTTGTTGTTTATTTGACGTTGTTATTATTGTTTATTTGACGTTGTTGTTGTTGTTTATTTGATGTTGTTGTTGTTGTTGTTATTGTTGTTGTTTATTTGACGTTGTTGTTGTTGTTGTTGTTGTTTATTTGATGTTGTTGTTGTTTATTTGACGTTGGTGTTGTTGTTGTTCATTTGACGTTGTTGTTGTTGTTATTTATTTGACGTTGTTGTTGTTGTTATTGTTTATTTGACGTTGTTGCTGCTGTTGTTGTTGTTTATTTGACATTGTTATTGTTGTTTATTTGACGTTGCTGTTGTTGTTGACGTTGTTGTTGTTGTTGTTGTTGTTTATTTGACATTGTTGTTGTTGTTGTTGTTGTTGTTCACGTTGTTGGTGTTGTTGTTTATTTGACGTTTTTGTTGTTGTTGATGTTGTTGTTGTTGTTTATTTGACGTTGTTGTTATTGTCTATTTGACGTTGTTGTTGTTGTTGTTGTTTATTTGACGTTGTTGTTGTTATTATTGTTGTTGTTTATTTGACGTTGTTATTGTTGTTTATTTGATGTTGTTGTTGTTGTTTATTTGACGTTGGTGTTATTGTTGTTTATTTGACGTTGTTGTTGTTATTTATTTGACGTTGTTGTTGTTGTTATTGTTTATTAGACGTTGTTGTTGTTGTTGTTGTTGTTTATTTGACGTTGTTATTGTTGTTTATTTGACGTTGTTGTTATTGTTGTTGTTTATTTGACGTTGTTGTTGTTGTTGTTTATTGAACGTTGTTGTTGACGTTGTTGTTGTTGTTTATTTGACGTTGTTGTTGTTGACGTTGTTGTTGTTATTGTTATTTATTTGACGTTGTTGTTGTTGTTTATTTGACGTTGTTGTTGTTGTTTATTTGACGTTGTTGTTGTTGTTTATTTGACATTGTTGTTGTTGTTATTGTTTATTTGACATTGTTGTTGTTTATTTGACGTTGTTGTTGTTGTTGTTGTTGTTGACGTTGTTGTTGTTGTTGTTGTTTATTTGACGTTGTTGTTGTTGTTGTTTATTTGACGTTGTTGTTGTTGTTGTTTATTTGACGTTGTTGTTGTTGTTGTTTGCTTGACGTTGTTGTTGTTGTTTATTTGATGTTGTTGTTGTTGTTTATTTAACGGTGTTGTTGTTGTTGTTTATTTGACGTTTTTGTTGTTGTTGATGTTGTTGTTGTTTTTGTAGTTGTTTATTTGACGTTGTTGTTGTTGTTTATTTGACGTTGTTGTTGTTGTTGTTTATTTGACGTTGTTGTTGTTGTTGTTTATTTGACGTTGTTGTATTTGTTGTTGTTTATTTGACGTTGTTGTTGTTTATTTGATGTTGTTGTTGTTGTTTATTTGACGTTGTTGTTGTTGTTGTTGTTTATTTGACGTTGTTGTTGTTGTTTATTTGACATTGTTGTTCTTGTTGTTGACGTTGTTGTTGTTGTTTATTTGACATTGTTGTTGTTGTTGGTGGTGGTGGTGTTGTTGTTTATTTGACGTTGTTGTTGTTGTTGTTGTTGTTGTTTATTTGACGTTGTTGTAGTTGTTGTTGTTGTTATTGTTGTTCATTTGGCGTTGTTGTTGTTTATTTGACATTGTTATTGTTGTTGTTTATTTGACGTAGTTGTTGTTGTTGACGTTGTTGTTGTTGTTGTTTATTTGACGTTTTTGTTTTTGTTGATGTTGTTGTTGTTTTTGTTTATTTGACGGTGTTGTTGTTGTTTATTTGACTTGTTGTTGTTATTGTTGTTGTTTATTTGACGTTCATGCTGTTGTTGTTTATTTGATGTTGTTGTTGTTGTTTATTTGACATTGTTGTTGTTGTTGACGTTGTTGTTGTTGTTGTTGTTTATTTGATGTTGTTGTTGTTGTTTATTTGACATTGTTGTTGTTGTTGTTTATTTGACATTGTTGTTGTTGTTGTTGTTGTTGACGTTGTTGGTGTTGTTTATTTGACATTGTTATTGTTATTGACGTTGTTGTTGTTGTTGTTGTTTATTTGACATTGTTGTTGTTGTTGACGTTGTTGGTGTTGTTGTTTATTTGACGTTGTTATTGTTGTTGTTGTTGTTTATTTGACGTTGTTTTAGTTGTTGTTGTTGTTTATTTGACATTGTTGTTGTTGTTTATTCGACGTTGTTATTGTTGACATTGTTGTTGTTGTTGTTTATTTGACGTTGTTGTTGTTGTTGTTGTTTATTTGACTTAGTTGTTGTTGTTGACATTATTGTTGTTGTTGTTGTTGTTTATTTGACATTTTTGTTGTTGTTGACGTTGTTGTTGTTGTTGCTTATTTGACGTTGTTATTGTTGTTGTTGTTGTTTATTTGACGTTGTTGTTGTCGTTGTTGTTGTTTATTTGACGTTGTTGTTGTTGATGTTGTTTATTTGACGTTGTTGTTGTTGTTGTTGTTATTTATTTAACATTGTTGTTGTTGTTTATTTGACGTTGTTGTTGTTGTTTATTTGACGTTGTTGTTTATTTGACGTTGTTGTTATTGTTGTTGTTTATTTGACATTGTTGTTGTTGTTGTTTATTTGACATTGTTGTTGTTGTTGACGTTGTTGTTGTTGTTTATTTGACATTGTTGTTGTTGTTGTTGTTGTTGTTTATTTGACGTAGTTGTTGTTGTTGACGTTGTTGTTGTTGTTGTTTATTTGACGTTTTTGTTGTTGTTGATGTTGTTGTTGTTGTTTATTTGACGTTGTTGTTGTTTATTTGACGTTGTTGTTGTTGTTGTTATTGTTGTTGTTTATTTGACGTTGTTGTTGTTGTTTATTTGATGTTGTTGCTGATGTTTATTTGACATTGTTGTTGTTGTTGACGTTGTTGTTGTTGTTGTTGTTGTTTATTTGACATTGTTGTTGTTGTTGTTGTTTATTTGACGTTGTTGTTGTCGTTTATTTGACGTAGTTGTTGTTGTTGACGTTGTTGTTGTTGTTGTTTATTTGACGTTTTTGTTGTTGTTGATGTTGTTGTTGTTGTTTATTTGACGTTGTTGTTATTGTCTATTTGACGTTGTTGTTGTTGTTGTTTATTTGACGTTGTTGTTGTTATTGTTGTTGTTTATTTGACGTTGTTATTGTTGTTTATTTGATGTTGTTGTTGTTGTTGTTGTTTATTTGACGTTGGTGTTGTTGTTGTTTATTTGACGTTGTTGTTGCTGTTATTTATATGACGTTGTTGTTGTTGTTATTGTTTATTAGAGGTTGTTGTTGTTGTTGTTGTTTATTTGACGTTGTTATTGTTGTTTATTTGACGTTGTTGTTATTGTTGTTGTTTATTTGACGTTGTTGTTGTTGTTTATTGGACGTTGTTGTTGTTGTTGACGTTGTTGTTGTTGTTTATTTGACGTTGTTGTTGTTGACGTTGTTGTTGTTGTTATTGTTATTTATTTGACGTTGTTGTTGTTGTTGTTGTTTATTTGACGTTGTAGTTGTTGTTTATTTGACGTTGTTGTTGTTGTTTATTTGACATTGTTGTTGTTGTTGTTATTGTTTTTTTGACATTGTTGTTGTTGTTGTTATTGTTTATTTGACATTGTTGTTGTTTATTTGACGTTATTGTTGTTGTTGTTGACGTTGTTGTTGTTGTTGTTGTTTATTTGACGTTGTTGTTGTTGTTGTTTATTTGACGTTGTTGTTGTTGTTGTTGTTTATTTGACGTTGTTGTTGTTGTTGTTTATTTGACGTTGTTGTTGTTGTTGTTTATTTGACGTTGTTGTTGTTGTTGTTGTTTATTTGACGTTGTTGTTGTTGTTGTTGTTTATTTGATGTTGTTGTTGTTGTTTATTTGACGGTGTTGTTGTTGTTGTTTATTTGACGTTTTTGTTGTTGTTGATGTTGTTGTTATTTTTGTAGTTGTTTATTTGACGTTGTTGTTGTTGTTGTTGTTGTTTATTTGACGTTGTTGTTGTTGTTGTTTATTTGACGTTGTTGTAGTTGTTATTGTTGTTGTTGTTTATTTGACGTTGTTGTTGTTGTTGTTTATTTGACGTTGTTGTATTTGTTGTTGTTTATTTGACGTTGTTGTTGTTTATTTGATGTTGTTGTTGTTGTTTTTTATTTGACGTTGTTGTTGTTGTTTATTTGACGTTGTTGTTGTTGTTTATTTGACATTGTTGTTGTTGTTGTTGACGTTGTTGTTGTTGTTGTTTATTTGACATTGTTGTTGTTGGTGGTGGTGGTGGTGTTGTTGTTTATTTGACGTTGTTGTTGTTGTTGTTTATTTGACGTTGTTTTAGTTGTTGTTGTTGTTATTGTTGTTTATTTGGCGTTGTTGTTGTTTATTTGACATTGTTGCTGTTGACATTGTTGTTGTTGTTGTTGTTTATTTGACGTAGTTGTTGTTGTTGACGTTGTTGTTGTTGTTGTTGTTTATTTGACGTTTTTGTTGTTGTTGATGTTGTTGTTGTTGTTGTTTATTTGACGGTGTTGTTGTTGTTTATTTGATGTTGTTGTCGTTGTTGTTGTTTATTTGACGTTGTTGTTGTTATTGTTGTTGTTTATTTGACGTTCTTGCTGTTGTTGTTTATTTGATGTTGTTGTTGTTGTTTATTTGACATTGTTGTTGTTGTTGTTGTTGTTGACGTTGTTGTTAATGTTTATTTGATGTTGTTGTTGTTGTTGTTTATTTGACATTGTTGTTGTTGTTGTTGTTGACGTTGTTGTTGTTGTTTATTTGACATTGTTGTTGTTGTTGTTGTTGGTGTTGTTGTTTACTTGACGTTGTTGTTATTGTTGTTGTTTATTTGACATTGTTTTAGTTGTTGTTTATTTGACGTTGTTGTTGTTGTTTAATTGACATTGTTGTTGTTATTGACGTTGTTGTTGTTGTTGTTGTTGTTTATTTGACATTGTTGTTGTTGTTGTTGTTGTTGACGTTGTTGGTGTTGTTGTTTATTTGACGTTTTTGTTGTTGTTGATGTTGTTGTTGTTGTTTATTTGACGTTGTTGTTATTGTCTATTTGACGTTGTTGTTGTTGTTGTTTATTTGACGTTGTTGTTGTTATTGTTGTTGTTTATTTGACGTTGTTATTGTTGTTTATTTGATGTTGTTGTTGTTGTTGTTTATTTGACGTTGGTGTTGTTGTTGTTTATTTGACGTTGTTGTTGCTGTTATTTATTTGACGTTGTTGTTGTTGTTGTTATTGTTTATTAGAGGTTGTTGTTGTTGTTGTTGTTTATTTGACGTTGTTATTGTTGTGTATTTGACGTTGTTGTTATTGTTGTTGTTTATTTGACGTTGTTGTTGTTGTTTATTGGACGTTGTTGTTGTTGTTGACGTTGTTGTTGTTGTTTATTTGACGTTGTTGTTGTTGACGTTGTTGTTGTTGTTATTGTTATTTATTTGACGTTGTTGTTGTTGTTGTTTATTTGACGTTGTTGTTGTTGTTTATTTGACGTTGTTGTTGTTGTTTATTTGACATTGTTGTTGTTGTTGTTATTGTTTATTTGACATTGTTGTTGTTTATTTGACGTTGTTGTTGTTGTTGTTGACGTTGTTGTTGTTGTTGTTGTTTATTTGACGTTGTTGTTGTTGTTGTTTATTTGACGTTGTTGTTGTTGTTGTTGTTGTTTATTTGACGTTGTTGTTGTTGTTGTTGTTTATTTGATGTTGTTGTTGTTGTTTATTTGACGGTGTTGTTGTTGTTGTTTATTTGACGTTTTTGTTGTTGTTGTTGATGTTGTTGTTATTTTTGTAGTTGTTTATTTGACGTTGTTGTTGTTGTTTATTTGACGTTGTTGTTGTTGTTGTTTATTTGACGTTGTTGTAGTTGTTATTGTTGTTGTTGTTGTTTATTTGACGTTGTTGTTGTTGTTGTTTATTTGATGTTGTTGTATTTGTTGTTGTTTATTTGACGTTGTTGTTGTTTATTTGATGTTGTTGTTGTTGTTTATTTGACGTTGTTGTTGTTGTTTATTTGACGTTGTTGTTGTTGTTGTTTATTTGACGTTGTTGTTGTTGTTGTTGTTTATTTGATGTTGTTGTTGTTGTTTATTTGACGGTGTTGTTGTTGTTGTTTATTTGACGTTTTTGTTGTTGTTGATGTTGTTGTTATTTTTGTAGTTGTTTATTTGACGTTGTTGTTGTTGTTTATTTGACGTTGTTGTTGTTGTTGTTTATTTGACGTTGTTGTAGTTGTTATTGTTGTTGTTGTTTATTTGACGTTGTTGTTGTTGTTGTTTATTTGACGTTGTTGAATTTGTTGTTGTTTATTTGACGTTGTTGTTGTTTATTTGATGTTGTTGTTGTTGTTGTTTATTTGACGTTGTTGTTGTTGTTTATTTGACGTTGTTGTTGTTGTTTATTTGACATTGTTGTTGTTGTTGACGTTGTTGTTGTTGTTGTTTATTTGACATTGTTGTTGTTGGTGGTGGTGGTGGTGTTGTTGTTTATTTGACGTTGTTGTTGTTGTTGTTTATTTGACGTTGTTTTAGTTGTTGTTGTTGTTATTGTTGTTTATTTGGCGTTTTTGTTGTTTATTTGACATTGTTGCTGTTGACATTGTTGTTGTTGTTGTTGTTATTTATTTGACGTAGTTGTTGTTGTTGACGTTGTTGTTGTTGTTGTTTATTTGACGTTTTTGTTGTTGTTGATGTTGTTGTTGTTGTTGTTTATTTGACGGTGTTGTTGTTGTTTATTTGATGTTGTTGTCGTTGTTGTTGTTTATTTGACGTTGTTGTTGTTATTGTTGTTGTTTATTTGACGTTCTTGCTGTTGTTGTTTATTTGATGTTGTTGTTGTTGTTTATTTGACATTGTTGTTGTTGTTGTTGTTGTTGACGTTGTTGTTGTTGTTTATTTGATGTTGTTGTTGTTGTTTATTTGACATTGTTGTTGTTGTTGACGTTGTTGTTGTTGTTTATTTGACATTGTTGTTGTTGTTGTTGTTGTTGTTGTTGTTGGTGTTGTTGTTTACTTGACGTTGTTGTTATTATTGTTGTTTATTTGACGTTGTTTTAGTTGTTGTTTATTTGACGTTGTTGTTGTTGTTGTTTAATTGACATTGTTGTTGTTATTGACGTTGTTGTTGTTGTTGTTGTTTATTTGACATTGTTGTTGTTGTTGTTGTTGTTGACGTTGTTGGTGTTGTTGTTTATTTGACGTTTTTGTTGTTGTTGATGTTGTTGTTGTTGTTTATTTGACGTTGTTGTTATTGTCTATTTGACGTTGTTGTTGTTGTTGTTGTTTATTTGACGTTGTTGTTGTTATTGTTGTTGTTTATTTGACGTTGTTATTGTTGTTTATTTGATGTTGTTGTTGTTGTTGTTTATTTGACGTTGGTGTTGTTGTTGTTTATTTGACGTTGTTGTTGCTGTTATTTATTTGACGTTGTTGTTGTTGTTATTGTTTATTAGAGGTTGTTGTTGTTGTTGTTGTTTATTTGACGTTGTTATTGTTGTTTATTTGACGTTGTTGTTATTGTTGTTGTTTATTTGACGTTGTTGTTGTTGACGTTGTTGTTGTTGTTATTGTTATTTATTTGACGTTGTTGTTGTTGTTGTTTATTTGACGTTGTTGTTGTTGTTTATTTGACGTTGTTGTTGTTGTTTATTTGACATTGTTGTTGTTGTTGTTATTGTTTATTTGACATTGTTGTTGTTTATTTGACATTGTTGTTGTTGTTGTTGACGTTGTTGTTGTTGTTGTTGTTTATTTGACGTTGTTGTTGTTGTTGTTTATTTGACGTTGTTGTTGTTGTTGTTTATTTGACGTTGTTGTTGTTGTTGTTGTTTATTTGATGTTGTTGTTGTTGTTTATTTGACGGTGTTGTTGTTGTTGTTTATTTGACGTTTTTGTTGTTGTTGTTGATGTTGTTGTTATTTTTGTAGTTGTTTATTTGACGTTGTTGTTGTTGTTGTTTATTTGACGTTGTTGTTGTTGTTGTTTATTTGACGTTGTTGTAGTTGTTATTGTTGTTGTTGTTGTTTATTTGACGTTGTTGTTGTTGTTGTTTATTTGACGTTGTTGTATTTGTTGTTGTTTATTTGACGTTGTTGTTGTTTATTTGATGTTGTTGTTGTTGTTTATTTGACGTTGTTGTTGTTGTTTATTTGACGTTGTTGTTGTTGTTTATTTGACATTGTTGTTGTTGTTGTTGACGTTGTTGTTGTTGTTGACGTTGTTGTTATTGTTGTTGTTGTTGTTTATTTGTCGTTTTTGTTGTTGTTGATGTTGTTGTTGTTTTTGTAGTTGTTTATTTGACGTTGTTGTTGTTTATTTGACGTTGTTGTTGTTGTTGTTTATTTGACGTTGTTGTTGTTGTTATTATTGTTGTTGTTGTTGTTGTTGTTTATTTGACGTTGTTATTGTTATTTATTTGACGTTGTTGTTGTTGTTGTTGTTGTTTATTTGATGTTGTTGTTGTTGTTATTTATTTGATGTTGTTGTTGTTGTTGTTTATTTGACGTTGTTGTTGTTTATTTGACGTCATTGTTGTTGTTGTTGTTTATTTGACGTTGTTGTTGTTATTTATTTGACGTTGTTGTTGTTGTTGTTTATTTGACATTGTTGTTGTTGTTGTTTATTTGACGTTGTTGTTGTTGTTTATTTGACGTTGTTGTTGTTGACGTTGTTGTTGTTGTTGTTGTTGTTGTTGTTTATTTGATATTGTTGGTGTTTATTTGACGTAGTTATTGTTGTTGACGTTGTTGTTGTTGTTATTGTTTGTTTATTTAAGGATTTTGTTGTTGTTGTTGTTGTTGTTTACTTGATGTTGTTGTTGTTGTTGTTTATTTGACGTTGTTGTTGTTGTTGACGTTGTTGTTGTTGTTTTTGTTGTTTATTTGACGTTGTTGTAGTTGTTTATTTGACGTTGTTGTTGTTCTTGTTGTTGTTGCTATTTATTTGACGATATTATTGTTGTTGTTGTTTATTTGACGTTGTTGTTGTTGTTGTTTATTTGACGTTGTTGTTGTTGTTGTTGTTGTTATTTATTTGACATTGTTCTTGTTGTTGTTCAGTTGACGTTGTTGTTGTTGTTTATTTGACGTTGTTGTTGTTGTTTATTTGACATTGTTTTTGTCATTGTTTTTGTTGTTTATTTGACGTTGTTATTGTTGTTGTTTATTTGACGTTGTTGTTGTTGTTGTTTATTTGACGTTGTTGTTGTTGTTGGCGTTGTTGTTGTTGTTTATTTGACGTTGTTGTTATTGTTTATTTGACGTTGTTGTTGTTTATTTGACGTTGTTGTTGTTGTTGTTGTTGTTTATTTGACGTTGTTGTTGTTGTTGTTTATTTGACGTTGTTGTTGTTGTTGTTTATTTGACGGTGTTGTTGTGGTTGTTTATTTGACGTTGTTGTTGTTGTTGACGTTGTTGTTATTGTTGTTGTTGTTGTTGTTGTTTATTTGTCGTTTTTGTTGTTGTTGATGTTGTTGTTGTTTTTGTAGTTGTTTATTTGACGTTGTTGTTGTTTATTTGACGTTGTTGTTGTTGTTGTTTATTTGACGTTGTTGTTGTTGATGTTGTTGTTTATTTGACGTTGTTATTGTTATTTATTTGACGTTGTTGTTGTTGTTGTTTATTTGATGTTGTTGTTGTTGTTGTTATTTATTTGACGTTGTTGTTGTTGTTGTTGTTTATTTGACGTTGTTGTTGTTGTTTATTTGACGTTGTTGTTGTTGTTTATTTGACGTTGTTGTTATTTATTTGACGTGGTTGTTGTTGTTGTTGTTTATTTGACATTGTTGTTGTTGTTGTTGTTTATTTGACGTTGTTGTTGTTTATTTGACGTTGTTGTTGACGTTGTTGTTGTTGTTGTTGTTGTTTATTTGACGTTGTTGGTGTTTATTTGACGTAGTTGTTGTTGTTGACGTTGTTGTTGTTGTTATTGTTTGTTTATTTAAGGATTTTGTTGTTGTTGTTGTTGTTTACTTGATGTTATTGTTGTTGTTGTTTATTTGACGTTGTTGTTGTTGTTTATTTGACGATATTATTGTTGTTGTTGTTTATTTGATGTTGTTGTTGTTGTTTATTTGACGTTGTTGTTGTTGTTGTTATTTATTTGACATTGTTGTTGTTGTTGTTCATTTGACGTTGTTGTTGTTTATTTGACGTTGTTGTTGTTGTTGTTTATTTGACATTGTTTTTGTCATTGTTTTTGTTGTTTATTTGACGTTGTTATTATTGTTGTTTATTTGACGTTGTTGTTGTTGTTTATTTGAAGTTGTTGTTGTTGTTGACGTTGTTGTTGTTGTTTATTTGACGTTGTTGTTATTGTTGTTGTTGTTTATTTGACGTTGTTGTTGTTGTTATTTATTTGACGTTTTTGTTGTTATTGTTATTGTTGTTGTTGTTGTTTATTTGACGTTGTTGTTGTTGTTATTTATTTGACGTTGTTGTTGTTGTTGTTTATTTGACGTTGTTGTTGTTCACGTTGTTGTTGTTGTTGTTTATTTGACATTGTTGTTGTTGTTGTTTATTTGACGTTGTTGTTGTTGTTGTTCATTTGACGTTGTTGTTGTTGTTTATTTGACGTTGTTGTTGTTATTGATGTTGTTTATTTGACGTTGTTGTTGTTGTTGTTTATTTAATGTTGTTGTTGTTGTTTATTTGACATTGTTGTTGTTGTTGACGTTGTTGTTGTTGTTGTTTATTTGACATTGTTGTTGTTGTTGTTGTTGTTTATTTGACGTTGTTGTTGTTGTTGTTTATTTGACGTTGTTTTAGATGTTGTTGTTTATTTGACGTTGTTGTTGTTGTTGTTTATTTAACGTTGTTTTAGATGTTGTTGTTTATTTGACGGTGTTGTTGTTTATTTGACATTGTTGTTGTTGTTGTTGTTGACGTTGTTGTTGTTTATTTGACATTGTTGTTGTTGTTGTTGGTGTTGTTGTTTATTTGACGTTATTGTTGTTGTTGTTTATTTGACGTTGTTTTAGTTGTTGTTGTTTATTTGACGTTGTTGTTGTTGTTTATTTGACGTTTTTGTTATTGACATTGTTGTTGTTGTTGTTTATATGAAGTTGTAGTTGTTGTTGTTGTTGTTGTTTATTTGACATAGTTGTTGTTGTTGACGTTGTTGTTGTTGTTGTTTATTTGACGTTTTTGTTGTTGTTGATGTTGTTGTTGTTGTTTATTTGACGTTGTTATTATTGTTTATTTGACGTTGTTGTTGTTGTTTATTTGATGTTGTTGTTGTTGTTATTGTTGTTGTTTATTTGACGTTGTTGTTGTTGTTGTTGTTGTTTATTTGATGTTGTTGTGGTTTATTTGACGTTGGTGTTGTTGTTGTTTATTTGACGTTGTTGTTGTTGTTATTTATTTGACGTTGTTGTTGTTGTTATTGTTTATTTGACGTTGTTGCTGCTGTTGTTGTTGTTTATTTGACATTGTTATTGTTGTTTATTTGACGTTGTTGTTGTTGTTGTTGACGTTGTTGTTGTTGTTGTTGTTGTTTATTTGACATTGTTGTTGTTGTTGTTGTTGTTGACGTTGTTGGTGTTGTTGTTTATTTGACGTTTTTATTGTTGTTGATGTTGTTGTTGTTGTTTATTTGACGTTGTTGTTATTGTCTATTTGACGTTGTTGTTGTTGTTTATTTGACGTTGTTGTTGTTATTGTTGTTGTTTATTTGACGCTGTTATTGTTGTTTAATTGATGTTGTAGTTGGTGTTGTTGTTGTTTATTTGACATTTTTGTTGTTGTTGATGTTGTTGTTGTTGTTTATTTGACTTTGTTGTTATTGTTTATTTGACGTTGTTGTTGTTGACATTGTTATTGTTGTTTATTTGACGTTGTTGTTGTTGTTTATTTGACTTAGTTGTTGTTGTTGACATTGTTGTTTTTGTTGTTGTTGTTGTTTAATTGACATTTTTGTTGTTGTTGATGTTGATGTTGTTGTTGTTTATTTGACGTTGTTGTTATTGTTTATTTGACGTTATTGTTGTTTATTTGACGTTGTTGTTGTTGTTGTTATTGTTGTTGTTTATTTGACGTTGTTGTTGTTGTTGTTGTTGTTTATTTGATGTTGTTGTTGTTGTTTATTTGACGTTGGTGTTGTTGTTGTTGTTTATTTGATGTTGTTATTTATTTGACGTCCTTGTTGTTGTTGTTTAATTTATGTTGTTGTTGTTGTTTATTTGACGTTTTTATTGTTGTTTATTTGACGTTGTTTTTGTTATTTGACGTTGTTGTTGTTGTTGTTGTTGTATTTGTTGTTGTTGATGTTGTTGCTTATTTGACATTGTTTTTATTGTTGTTGTTTATTTGACGTTGTTGTTGCTGTTGTTTTTGACGTTGTTGTTGTTGTTGTTTATTTGACGTTGTTGTTGTTGTTGTTTATTTGACGTTATTGTTGTTATTGACGTTGTTATTGTTGTTTATTTGACGTTGTTGCTGTTGTTTATTTGACGTTGTTGTTGTCGTTGTTGTTGTTTATTTGACGTTGTTGTTGTTGTTTATTTGACGTTGTTGTTGTTGTTGTTATATATTTGACGTTGTTGTTGTTGTTATTGTTTATTTGACGTTGTTGTTGTTGTTTATTTGTGGTTGTTGTTGTTGTTGACGTTGTTGTTGTTGTTGTTGTTGTTTATTTGACGTTGTTGTTGTTGTTGTTTATTTGACGTTGTTGTTGTTGTTGTTTATTTGACGTTGTTGTTGTTGTTGTTGTTTATTTGACGGTGTTGTTGTGGTTGTTTATTCGACGTTGTTGTTGTTGTTGACGTTGTTGTTATTGTTGTTGTTGTTGTTTATTTGTCGTTTTTGTTGTTGTTGATGTTGTTGTTGTTTTTGTAGTTGTTTATTTGACGTTGTTGTTGTTTATTTGACGTTGTTGTTGTTGTTGTTTATTTGACGTTGTTGTTGTTGTTGTTGTTATTATTGTTGTTGTTGTTGTTGTTTATTTGACGTTGTTATTGTTATTTATTTGACGTTGTTGTTGTTGTTGTTGTTGTTGTTGTTGTTTATTTGACGTTGTTGTTGTTGTTATTTATTTGATGTTGTTGTTGTTGTTGTTTATTTGACGTTGTTGTTGTTTATTTGACGTCATTGTTGTTGTTGTTGTTTATTTGACGTTGTTGTTGTTATTTATTTGACGTTGTTGTTGTTGTTGTTTATTTGACATTGTTGTTGTTGTTGTTTATTTGACGTTGTTGTTGTTGTTTATTTGACGTTGTTGTTGTTGACGTTGTTGTTGTTGTTGTTGTTGTTGTTTATTTGACGGTGTTGTTGTGGTTGTTTATTTGACGTTGTTGTTGTTGTTGACGTTGTTGTTATTGTTGTTGTTGTTGTTGTTTATTTGTCGTTTTTGTTGTTGTTGATGTTGTTGTTGTTTTTGTAGTTGTTTATTTGACGTTGTTGTTGTTTATTTGACGTTGTTGTTGTTGTTGTTTATTTGACGTTGTTGTTGTTGTTGTTGTTTATTTGACGTTGTTATTGTTATTTATTTGACGTTGTTGTTGTTGTTGTTTATTTGATGTTGTTGTTGTTGTTGTTGTTACTTATTTGACGTTGTTGTTGTTGTTGTTTATTTGACGTTGTTGTTGTTGTTTATTTGACGTTGTTGTTGTTGTTTATTTGACGTTGTTGTTATTTATTTGACGTGGTTGTTGTTGTTGTTGTTTATTTGACATTGTTGTTGTTGTTGTTGTTTATTTGACGTTGTTGTTGTTTATTTGACGTTGTTGTTGACGTTGTTGTTGTTGTTGTTGTTGTTTATTTGACGTTGTTGGTGTTTATTTGACGTAGTTGTTGTTGTTGACGTTGTTGTTGTTGTTATTGTTTGTTTATTTAAGGATTTTGTTGTTGTTGTTGTTGTTTACTTGATGTTATTGTTGTTGTTGTTGTTGTTTATTTGACGTTGTTGTTGCTATTTATTTGACGATATTATTGTTGTTGTTGTTTATTTGATGTTGTTGTTGTTGTTTATTTGACGTTGTTGTTGTTGTTGTTATTTATTTGACATTGTTGTTGTTGTTGTTCATTTGACGTTGTTGTTGTTTATTTGACGTTGTTGTTGTTGTTGTTGTTTATTTGACATTGTTTTTGTCATTGTTTTTGTTGTTTATTTGACGTTGTTATTATTGTTGTTTATTTGACGTTGTTGTTGTTGTTTATTTGAAGTTGTTGTTGTTGTTGACGTTGTTGTTGTTGTTGTTTATTTGACGTTGTTGTTATTGTTGTTGTTGTTTATTTGACGTTGTTGTTGTTGTTATTTATTTGACGTTTTTGTTGTTGTTGTTATTGTTGTTGTTGTTGTTTATTTGACGTTGTTGTTGTTGTTATTTATTTGACGTTGTTGTTGTTGTTGTTTATTTGACGTTGTTGTTGTTCACGTTGTTGTTGTTGTTGTTGTTGTTTATTTGACATTGTTGTTGTTGTTGTTTATTTGACGTTGTTGTTGTTGTTGTTCATTTGACGTTGTTGTTGTTGTTTATTTGACGTTGTTGTTGTTATTGATGTTGTTTATTTGACGTTGTTGTTGTTGTTGTTTATTTAATGTTGTTGTTGTTGTTTATTTGACATTGTTGTTGTTGTTGACGTTGTTATTGTTGTTGTTTATTTGACATTGTTGTTGTTGTTGTTGTTGTTTATTTGACGTTGTTGTTGTTGTTGTTTATTTGACGTTGTTTTAGATGTTGTTGTTTATTTGACGTTGTTGTTGTTGTTGTTGTTTATTTAACGTTGTTTTAGATGTTGTTGTTTATTTGACGGTGTTGTTGTTTATTTGACATTGTTGTTGTTGTTGTTGTTGACGTTGTTGTTGTTTATTTGACATTGTTGTTGTTGTTGTTGGTGTTGTTGTTTATTTGACGTTATTGTTGTTGTTGTTTATTTGACGTTGTTTTAGTTGTTATTGTTTATTTGACGTTGTTGTTGTTGTTTATTTGACGTTTTTGTTATTGACATTGTTGTTGTTGTTGTTTATATGAAGTTGTAGTTGTTGTTGTTGTTGTTGTTTATTTGACATAGTTGTTGTTGTTGACGTTGTTGTTGTTGTTGTTGTTGTTTATTTGACGTTTTTGTTGTTGTTGATGTTGTTGTTGTTGTTTATTTGACGTTGTTATTATTGTTTATTTGACGTTGTTGTTGTTGTTGTTTATTTGATGTTGTTGTTGTTGTTATTGTTGTTGTTTATTTGACGTTGTTGTTGTTGTTGTTGTTGTTTATTTGATGTTGTTGTTGTTTATTTGACGTTGGTGTTGTTGTTGTTTATTTGACGTTGTTGTTGTTGTTATTTATTTGACGTTGTTGTTGTTGTTATTGTTTATTTGACGTTGTTGCTGCTGTTGTTGTTGTTTATTTGACATTGTTATTGTTGTTTATTTGACGTTGTTGTTGTTGTTGTTGACGTTGTTGTTGTTGTTGTTGTTGTTTATTTGACATTGTTGTTGTTGTTGTTGTTGTTGACGTTGTTGGTGTTGTTGTTTATTTGACGTTTTTATTGTTGTTGATGTTGTTGTTGTTTATTTGACGTTGTTGTTATTGTCTATTTGACGTTGTTGTTGTTGTTTATTTGACGTTGTTGTTGTTATTGTTGTTGTTTATTTGACGCTGTTATTGTTGTTTAATTGATGTTGTAGTTGTTGTTGTTTATTTGACGTTGGTGTTGTTGTTGTTTATTTGACATTTTTGTTGTTGTTGATGTTGTTGTTGTTGTTTATTTGACTTTGTTGTTATTGTTTATTTGACGTTGTTGTTGTTGACATTGTTATTGTTGTTTATTTGACGTTGTTGTTGTTGTTTATTTGACTTAGTTGTTGTTGTTGACATTGTTGTTTTTGTTGTTGTTGTTGTTTAATTGACATTTTTGTTGTTGTTGATGTTGATGTTGTTGTTGTTTATTTGACGTTGTTGTTATTGTTTATTTGACGTTATTGTTGTTTATTTGACGTTGTTGTTGTTGTTGTTATTGTTGTTGTTTATTTGACGTTGTTGTTGTTGTTGTTGTTTATTTGATGTTGTTGTTGTTGTTTATTTGACGTTGGTGTTGTTGTTGTTGTTTATTTGATGTTGTTATTTATTTGACGTCCTTGTTGTTGTTGTTTAATTTATGTTGTTGTTGTTATTTATTTGACGTTTTTATTGTTGTTTATTTGACGTTGTTTTTGTTATTTGACGTTGTTGTTGTTGTTGTTGTATTTGTTGTTGTTGATGTTGTTGCTTATTTGACGTTGTTTTTATTGTTGTTGTTTATTTGACGTTGTTGTTGCTGTTGTTTTTGACGTTGTTGTTGTTGTTGTTTATTTGACGTTGTTGTTGTTGTTGTTTATTTGACGTTGTTGTTGTTGTTGTTTATTTGACGTTGTTGTTGTTGTTGTTGTTTATTTGACGGTGTTGTTGTGGTTGTTTATTCGACGTTGTTGTTGTTGTTGACGTTGTTGTTATTGTTGTTGTTGTTGTTTATTTGTCGTTTTTGTTGTTGTTGACGTTGGTGTTGTTTTTGTAGTTGTTTATTTGACGTTGTTGTTGTTTATTTGACGTTGTTGTTGTTGTTGTTTATTTGACGTTGTTGTTGTTGTTGTTATTATTGTTGTTGTTGTTGTTGTTTATTTGACGTTGTTCTTGTTATTTATTTGACGTTGTTGTTGTTGTTGTTGTTGTTGTTTATTTGATGTTGTTGTTGTTGTTATTTATTTGATGTTGTTGTTGTTGTTGTTTATTTGACGTTGTTGTTGTTTATTTGACGTCATTGTTGTTGTTGTTGTTTATTTGACGTTGTTGTTGTTATTTATTTGACGTTGTTGTTGTTGTTGTTTATTTGACATTGTTGTTGTTGTTGTTTATTTGACGTTGTTGTTGTTGTTTATTTGACGTTGTTGTTGTTGACGTTGTTGTTGTTGTTGTTGTTTATTTGATATTGTTGGTGTTTATTTGACGTAGTTATTGTTGTTGACGTTGTTGTTGTTGTTATTGTTTGTTTATTTAAGGATTTTGTTGTTGTTGTTGTTGTTGTTTACTTGATGTTGTTGTTGTTGTTGTTTATTTGACGTTGTTGTTGTTGTTGACGTTGTTGTTGTTGTTTTTGTTGTTTATTTGACGTTGTTGTAGTTGTTTATTTGACGTTGTTGTTGTTCTTGTTGTTGTTGCTATTTATTTGACGATATTATTGTTGTTGTTGTTTATTTGACGTTGTTGTTGTTGTTTATTTGACGTTGTTGTTGTTGTTGTTGTTATTTATTTGACATTGTTCTTGTTGTTGTTCATTTGACGTTGTTGTTGTTGTTTATTTGACGTTGTTGTTGTTGTTTATTTGACATTGTTTTTGTCATTGTTTTTGTTGTTTATTTGACGTTGTTATTGTTGTTGTTTATTTGACGTTGTTGTTGTTGTTTATTTGACGTTGTTGTTGTTGTTGACGTTGTTGTTGTTGTTTATTTGACGTTGTTGTTATTGTTTATTTGACGTTGTTGTTGTTTATTTGACGTTGTTGTTGTTGTTGTTGTTGTTGTTGTTTATTTGACGTTGTTGTTGTTGTTGTTGTTTATTTGACGTTGTTGTTGTTGTTGTTTATTTGACGGTGTTGTTGTGGTTGTTTATTTGACGTTGTTGTTGTTGTTGACGTTGTTGTTATTGTTGTTGTTGTTGTTGTTGTTTATTTGTCGTTTTTGTTGTTGTTGATGTTGTTGTTGTTTTTGTAGTTGTTTATTTGACGTTGTTGTTGTTTATTTGACGTTGTTGTTGTTGTTGTTTATTTGACGTTGTTGTTGTTGTTTATTTGACGTTGTTATTGTTATTTATTTGACGTTGTTGTTGTTGTTGTTGTTTATTTGATGTTGTTGTTGTTGTTGTTGTTATTTATTTGACGATGTTGTTGTTGTTGTTGTTGTTGTTTATTTGACGTTGTTGTTGTTGTTGTTTATTTGACGTTGTTGTTGTTGTTTATTTGACGTTGTTGTTATTTATTTGACGTGGTTGTTGTTGTTGTTGTTTATTTGACATTGTTGTTGTTGTTGTTGTTGTTTATTTGACGTTGTTGTTGTTTATTTGACGTTGTTGTTGACGTTGTTGTTGTTGTTGTTGTTGTTGTTTATTTGACGTTGTTGGTGTTTATTTGACGTAGTTGTTGTTGTTGACGTTGTTGTTGTTGTTATTGTTTGTTTATTTAAGGATTTTGTTGTTGTTGTTGTTGTTTACTTGATGTTGTTGTTGTTGTTGTTGTTGTTTATTTGACGTTGTTGTTGCTATTTATTTGACGATATTATTGTTGTTGTTGTTTATTTGATGTTGTTGTTGTTGTTTATTTGACGTTGTTGTTGTTGTTGTTATTTATTTGACATTGTTGTTGTTGTTGTTCATTTGACGTTGTTGTTGTTTATTTGACGTTGTTGTTGTTGTTGTTTATTTGACATTGTTTTTGTCATTGTTTTTGTTGTTTATTTGACGTTGTTATTATTGTTGTTTATTTGACGTTGTTGTTGTTGTTTATTTGAAGTTGTTGTTGTTTATTTGACGTTGTTGTTATTGTTGTTGTTGTTTATTTGACGTTGTTGTTGTTGTTATTTATTTGACGTTTTTGTTGTTGTTGTTATTGTTGTTGTTGTTGTTTATTTGACGTTGTTGTTGTTATTTATTTGACGTTGTTGTTGTTGTTGTTTATTTGACGTTGTTGTTGTTCACGTTGTTGTTGTTGTTGTTGTTGTTTATTTGACATTGTTGTTGTTGTTGTTTATTTGACGTTGTTGTTGTTGTTGTTCATTTGACGTTGTTATTGTTGTTGTTTATTTGACGTTGTTGTTGTTATTGATGTTGTTTATTTGACGTTGTTGTTGTTGTTGTTTATTTAATGTTGTTGTTGTTGTTTATTTGACATTGTTGTTGTTGTTGACGTTGTTGTTGTTGTTGTTTATTTGACATTGTTGTTGTTGTTGTTGTTGTTTATTTGACGTTGTTGTTGT
This sequence comes from Vicia faba, assembly GCA_948472305.1. Taxonomy (NCBI): domain Eukaryota; kingdom Viridiplantae; phylum Streptophyta; class Magnoliopsida; order Fabales; family Fabaceae; genus Vicia; species Vicia faba. The sequence continues at coordinate 314,305,816 of OX451739.1, read as the reverse complement.
TGTTGTTTATTTGACGTTGTTTTAGATGTTGTTGTTTATTTGACGTTGTTGTTGTTGTTGTTGTTTATTTAACGTTGTTTTAGATGTTGTTGTTTATTTGACGGTGTTGTTGTTTATTTGACATTGTTGTTGTTGTTGTTGTTGACGTTGTTGTTGTTTATTTGACATTGTTGTTGTTGTTGTTGGTGTTGTTGTTTATTTGACGTTATTGTTGTTGTTGTTTATTTGACGTTGTTTTAGTTGTTGTTGTTTATTTGACGTTGTTGTTGTTGTTTATTTGACGTTTTTGTTATTGACATTGTTGTTGTTGTTGTTTATATGAAGTTGTAGTTGTTGTTGTTGTTGTTGTTTATTTGACATAGTTGTTGTTGTTGACGTTGTTGTTGTTGTTGTTGTTTATTTGACGTTTTTGTTGTTGTTGATGTTGTTGTTGTTGTTTATTTGACGTTGTTATTATTGTTTATTTGACGTTGTTGTTGTTGTTGTTGTTATTGTTGTTGTTTATTTGACGTTGTTGTTGTTGTTATTGTTGTTGTTTATTTGATGTTGTTGTTGTTTATTTGACGTTGGTGTTGTTGTTGTTTATTTGACGTTGTTGTTGTTGTTATTTATTTGACGTTGTTGTTGTTGTTATTGTTTATTTGACGTTGTTGCTGCTGTTGTTGTTGTTTATTTGACATTGTTATTGTTGTTTATTTGACGTTGTTGTTGTTGTTGACGTTGTTGTTGTTGTTGTTGTTGTTTATTTGACATTGTTGTTGTTGTTGTTGTTGTTGACGTTGTTGGTGTTGTTGTTTATTTGACGTTTTTATTGTTGTTGATGTTGTTGTTGTTGTTTATTTGACGTTGTTGTTATTGTCTATTTGACGTTGTTGTTGTTGTTGTTGTTTATTTGACGTTGTTGTTGTTATTGTTGTTGTTTATTTGACGCTGTTATTGTTGTTTATTTGATGTTGTAGTTGTTGTTGTTTATTTGACGTTGGTGTTGTTGTTGTTTATTTGACGTTGTTGTTGCTGTTATTTATTTGACGTTGTTGTTGTTGTTGTTATTGTTTATTAGAGGTTGTTGTTGTTGTTGTTGTTTATTTGACGTTGTTATTGTTGTTTATTTGACGTTGTTGTTATTGTTGTTGTTTATTTGACGTTGTTGTTGTTGTTTATTGGACGTTGTTGTTGTTGACGTTGTTGTTGTTGTTGTTGTTTATTTTTCGTTGTTGTTGTTGACGTTGTTGTTGTTGTTATTGTTATTTATTTGACGTTGTTGTTGTTGTTGTTTATTTGACGTTGTTGTTGTTGTTGTTGTTGTTTATTTGACGTTGTTGTTGTTGTTTATTTGACATTGTTGTTGTTGTTATTGTTTATTTGACATTGTTGTTGTTTATTTGACGTTGTTGTTGTTGTTGTTGACGTTGTTGTTGTTGTTGTTGTTGTTTATTTGACGTTGTTGTTGTTGTTTATTTGACGTTGTTGTTGTTGTTGTTTATTTGATGTTGTTGTTATTCTTTATTTGACGGTGTTGTTGTTGTTGTTTATTTGACGTTTTTGTTGTTGTTGATGTTGTTGTTATTTTTGTAGTTGTTTATTTGACGTTGTTGTTGTTGTTTATTTGACGTTGTTGTTGTTGTTGTTTATTTGACGTTGTTGTAGTTGTTATTGTTGTTGTTGTTGTTTATTTGACGTTGTTGTTGTTGTTGTTTATTTGACGTTGTTGTATTTGTTGTTGTTTATTTGACGTTGTTGTTGTTTATTTGATGTTGTTGTTGTTGTTTATTTGACGTTGTTGTTGTTGTTGTTTATTTGACGTTGTTGTTGTTGTTGTTGTTTATTTGACATTGTTGTTAATGTTGTTGACGTTGTTGTTGTTGTTGTTGTTTATTTGACATTGTTGTTGTTGGTGGTGGTGGTGGTGTTGTTGTTTATTTGACGTTGTTGTTGTTGTTGTTGTTTATTTGACGTTGTTTTAGTTGTTGTTGTTGTTATTGTTGTTTATTTGGCGTTGTTGTTGTTTATTTGACATTGTTGCTGTTGACATTGTTGTTGTTGTTGTTTATTTGACGTAGTTGTTGTTGTTGACGTTGTTGTTGTTGTTTATTTGACGTTTTTGTTGTTGTTGATGTTGTTGTTGTTGTTGTTGTTTATTTGACGGTGTTGTTGTTGTTTATTTGATGTTGTTGTCGTTGTTGTTATTTATTTGACGTTGTTGTTGTTATTGTTGTTGTTTATTTGACGTTCTTGCTGTTGTTGTTTATTTGATGTTGTTGTTGTTGTTTATTTGACATTGTTGTTGTTGTTGTTGTTGTTGACGTTGTTGTTGTTGTTTATTTGATGTTGTTGTTGTTGTTTATTTGACATTGTTGTTGTTGTTGACGTTGTTGTTGTTGTTTATTTGACATTGTTGTTGTTGTTGTTGTTGGTGTTGTTGTTTACTTGACGTTGTTGTTATTGTTGTTGTTTATTTGACGTTGTTTTAGTTGTTGTTTATTTGACGTTGTTGTTGTTGTTTATTTGACATTGTTGTTGTTATTGACGTTGTTGTTGTTGTTGTTGTTTATTTGACATTGTTGTTGTTGTTGTTGTTGTTGACGTTGTTGGTGTTGTTGTTTATTTGACATTGTTATTGTTGTTGTTGTTGTTGTTTATTTGACGTTGTTTTAGTTGTTGTTGTTTATTTGACATTGTTGTTGTTGTTTATTCGACGTTGTTGTTGTTGACATTGTTGTTGTTGTTTATTTGACGTTGTTGTTGTTGTTTATTTGACTTAGTTGTTGTTGTTGACATTGTTGTTGTTGTTGTTGTTGTTGTTTATTTGACATTTTTGTTGTTGTTGATGTTGTTGTTGTTGTTTATTTGACGTTGTTGTTATTGTTTATTTGACGTTGTTGTTGTTGACATTGTTATTGTTGTTGTTTATTTGACGTTGTTGTTGTTGTTTATTTGACTTAGTTGTTGTTGTTGACATTGTTGTTTTTGTTGTTGTTGTTGTTTAATTGACATTTTTGTTGTTGTTGATGTTGATGTTGTTGTTGTTTATTTGACGTTGTTGTTATTGTTTATTTGACGTTATTGTTGTTTATTTGACGTTGTTGTTGTTGTTGTTATTGTTGTTGTTTATTTGACGTTGTTGTTGTTGTTGTTGTTTATTTGATGTTGTTGTTGTTGTTTATTTGACGTTGGTGTTGTTGTTGTTGTTTATTTGATGTTGTTATTGTTGTTATTTATTTGACGTCCTTGTTGTTGTTGTTTATTTTATGTTGTTGTTGTTGTTGTTTATTTGACGTTTTTATTGTTGTTTATTTGACGTTGTTTTTGTTATTTGACGTTGTTGTTGTTGTTGTATTTGTTGTTGTTGATGTTGTTGCTTATTTGACGTTGTTTTTATTGTTGTTGTTTATTTGACGTTGTTGTTGCTGTTGTTTTTGACGTTGTTGTTGTTGTTGTTTATTTGACGTTGTTGTTGTTGTTGTTTATTTGACGTTATTGTTGTTATTGACGTTGTTATTGTTGTTTATTTGACGTTGTTGCTGTTGTTTATTTGACGTTGTTGTTGTCGTTGTTGTTGTTTATTTGACGTTGTTGTTGTTGTTTATTTGACGTTGTTGTTGTTGTTGTTATATATTTGACGTTGTTGTTGTTGTTATTGTTTATTTGACGTTGTTGTTGTTGTTTATTTGTGGTTGTTGTTGTTGTTGACGTTGTTGTTGTTGTTGTTGTTGTTGTTGTTGTTTATTTGACGTTGTTGTTGTTTATTTGACGTTGTTGTTGTTGTTGTTTATTTGAAGTTGTTGTTGTTGTTGTTTATTTTACGGTGTTGTTGTGGTTGTTTATTTGACGTTGTTGTTGTTGTTTATTTGTCATTTTTGTTGTTGTTGATGTTGTTGTTGTTTTTGTAGTTGTTTATTTGACGTTGTTGTTGTTTATTTGACGTTGTTGTTGTTGTTGTTTATTTGACGTTGTTGTTGTTGTTGTTGTTATTATTGTTGTTGTTGTTGTTGTTTATTTGATGTTGTTATTGTTATTTATTTGACGTTGTTGTTGTTGTTGTTTATTTGATGTTGTTGTTGTTATTTATTTGACGTTGTTGTTGTTGTTGTTTATTTGACGTTGTTGTTGTTTATTTGACGTTGTTGTTGTTGTTGTTTATTTGACGTTGTTGTTGTTATTTATTTGACGTTGTTGTTGTTGTTGTTTATTTGACATTGTTGTTGTTGTTGTTTATTTGACGTTGTTGTTGTTGTTTATTTGACGTTGTTGTTGTTGTTGTTGTTGTTTATTTGACGTTGTTGGTGTTTATTTGACGTTGTTGTTGTTGTTGATGTTGTTGTTGTTGTTATTGTTTGTTTATTTAAGGATTTTGTTGTTGTTGTTGTTGTTGTTTACTTGATGTTGTTGTTGTTGTTGTTTATTTGACGTTGTTGTTGTTGTTGACGTTGTTGTTGTTGTTTTTGTTGTTTATTTGACGTTGTTGTAGTTGTTTATTTGACGTTGTTGTTGTTCTTGTTGTTGTTGCTATTTATTTGACGATATTATTGTTGTTGTTGTTTATTTGACGTTGTTGTTGTTGTTTATTTGACGTTGTTGTTGTTGTTGTTGTTATTTATTTGACATTGTTGTTGTTGTTGTTCATTTGACGTTGTTGTTGTTGTTTATTTGACGTTGTTGTTGTTGTTCATTTGACGTTGTTGTTGTTGTTTATTTGACGTTGTTGTTGTTGTTTATTTGACATTGTTTTTGTCATTGTTTTTGTTGTTTATTTGACGTTGTTATTGTTGTTGTTTATTTGACGTTGTTATTGTTGTTTATTTGACGTTGTTGTTGTTGTTGACATTGTTGTTGTTGTTTATTTGACGTTGTTGTTATTGTTTATTTGACGTTGTTGTTGTTTATTTGACGTTGTTGTTGTTGTTGTTGTTTATTTGACGTTGTTGTTGTTGTTGTTTATTTGACGTTGTTGTTGTTGTTGTTGTTTATTTGACGGTGTTGTTGTGGTTGTTTATTTGACGTTGTTGTTGTTGTTGACGTTGTTGTTATTGTTGTTGTTGTTGTTGTTGTTTATTTGTCGTTTTTGTTGTTGTTGATGTTGTTGTTGTTTTTGTAGTTGTTTATTTGACGTTGTTGTTGTTTATTTGACGTTGTTGTTGTTGTTGTTTATTTGACGTTGTTGTTGTTGTTGTTGTTTATTTGACGTTGTTATTGTTATTTATTTGACGTTGTTGTTGTTGTTGTTTATTTGATGTTGTTGTTGTTGTTGTTGTTATTTATTTGACGTTGTTGTTGTTGTTGTTGTTTATTTGACGTTGTTGTTGTTGTTTATTTGACGTTGTTGTTGTTGTTTATTTGACGTTGTTGTTATTTATTTGACGTGGTTGTTGTTGTTGTTGTTTATTTGACATTGTTGTTGTTGTTGTTGTTTATTTGACGTTGTTGTTGTTTATTTGACGTTGTTGTTGACGTTGTTGTTGTTGTTGTTGTTGTTGTTTATTTGACGTTGTTGGTGTTTATTTGACGTAGTTGTTGTTGTTGACGTTGTTGTTGTTGTTATTGTTTGTTTATTTAAGGATTTTGTTGTTGTTGTTGTTGTTTACTTGATGTTGTTGTTGTTGTTGTTGTTTATTTGACGTTGTTGTTGCTATTTATTTGACGATATTATTGTTGTTGTTGTTTATTTGATGTTGTTGTTGTTGTTTATTTGACGTTGTTGTTGTTGTTGTTATTTATTTGACATTGTTGTTGTTGTTGTTGTTCATTTGACGTTGTTGTTGTTTATTTGACGTTGTTGTTGTTGTTGTTTATTTGACATTGTTTTTGTCATTGTTTTTGTTGTTTATTTGACGTTGTTATTATTGTTGTTTATTTGACGTTGTTGTTGTTGTTTATTTGAAGTTGTTGTTGTTGTTGACGTTGTTGTTGTTGTTTATTTGACGTTGTTGTTATTGTTGTTGTTGTTTATTTGACGTTGTTGTTGTTGTTATTTATTTGACGTTTTTGTTGTTGTTGTTATTGTTGTTGTTGTTGTTTATTTGACGTTGTTGTTGTTGTTATTTATTTGACGTTGTTGTTGTTGTTGTTTATTTGACGTTGTTGTTGTTCACGTTGTTGTTGTTGTTGTTGTTTATTTGACATTGTTGTTGTTGTTGTTTATTTGACGTTGTTGTTGTTGTTGTTCATTTGACGTTGTTGTTGTTGTTGTTTATTTGACGTTGTTGTTGTTATTGATGTTGTTTATTTGACGTTGTTGTTGTTGTTGTTTATTTAATGTTGTTGTTGTTGTTTATTTGACATTGTTGTTGTTGTTGACGTTGTTGTTGTTGTTGTTTATTTGACATTGTTGTTGTTGTTGTTGTTGTTTATTTGACGTTGTTGTTGTTGTTGTTTATTTGACGTTGTTTTAGATGTTGTTGTTTATTTGACGTTGTTGTTGTTGTTGTTTATTTAACGTTGTTTTAGATGTTGTTGTTTATTTGACGGTGTTGTTGTTTATTTGACATTGTTGTTGTTGTTGTTGTTGACGTTGTTGTTGTTTATTTGACATTGTTGTTGTTGTTGTTGGTGTTGTTGTTTATTTGACGTTATTGTTGTTGTTGTTTATTTGACGTTGTTTTAGTTGTTGTTGTTTATTTGACGTTGTTGTTGTTGTTTATTTGACGTTTTTGTTATTGACATTGTTGTTGTTGTTGTTTATATGAAGTTGTAGTTGTTGTTGTTGTTGTTGTTTATTTGACATAGTTGTTGTTGTTGACGTTGTTGTTGTTGTTGTTGTTTATTTGACGTTTTTGTTGTTGTTGATGTTGTTGTTGTTGTTTATTTGACGTTGTTATTATTGTTTATTTGACGTTGTTGTTGTTGTTGTTTATTTGATGTTGTTGTTGTTGTTATTGTTGTTGTTTATTTGACGTTGTTGTTGTTGTTGTTGTTGTTGTTTATTTGATGTTGTTGTTGTTTATTTGACGTTGGTGTTGTTGTTGTTTATTTGACGTTGTTGTTGTTGTTATTTATTTGACGTTGTTGTTGTTGTTATTGTTTATTTGACGTTGTTGCTGCTGTTGTTGTTGTTTATTTGACATTGTTATTGTTGTTTATTTAACGTTGTTGTTGTTGTTGACGTTGTTGTTGTTGTTGTTGTTGTTTATTTGACATTGTTGTTGTTGTTGTTGTTGTTGACGTTGTTGGTGTTGTTGTTTATTTGACGTTTTTATTGTTGTTGATGTTGTTGTTGTTGTTTATTTGACGTTGTTGTTATTGTCTATTTGACGTTGTTGTTGTTGTTGTTGTTTATTTGACGTTGTTGTTGTTATTGTTGTTGTTTATTTGACGCTGTTATTGTTGTTTATTTGATGTTGTAGTTGTTGTTGTTTATTTGACGTTGGTGTTGTTGTTGTTTATTTGACGTTGTTGTTGTTGTTATTTATTTGACGTTGTTGTTGTTGTTGTTATTGTTTATTAGAGGTTGTTGTTGTTGTTGTTGTTTATTTGACGTTGTTATTGTTGTTTATTTGACGTTGTTGTTATTGTTGTTGTTTATTTGACGTTGTTGTTGTTGTTTATTGGACGTTGTTGTTGTTGACGTTGTTGTTGTTGTTGTTTATTTTTCGTTGTTGTTGTTGACGTTGTTGTTGTTGTTATTGTTATTTATTTGACGTTGTTGTTGTTGTTGTTTATTTGACGTTGTTGTTGTTGTTGTTTATTTGACGTTGTTGTTGTTGTTTATTTGACATTGTTGTTGTTGTTGTTATTGTTTATTTGACATTGTTGTTGTTTATTTGACGTTGTTGTTGTTGTTGTTGACGTTGTTGTTGTTGTTGTTGTTGTTTATTTGACGTTGTTGTTGTTGTTTATTTGACGTTGTTGTTGTTGTTGTTGTTTATTTGATGTTGTTGTTGTTCTTTATTTGACGGTGTTGTTTTTGTTGTTTATTTGACGTTTTTGTTGTTGTTGATGTTGTTGTTATTTTTGTAGTTGTTTATTTGACGTTGTTGTTGTTGTTTATTTGACGTTGTTGTTGTTGTTGTTTATTTGACGTTGTTGTAGTTGTTATTGTTGTTGTTGTTGTTTATTTGACGTTGTTGTTGTTGTTGTTTATTTTACGTTGTTGTATTTGTTGTTGTTTATTTGACGTTGTTGTTGTTTATTTGATGTTGTTGTTGTTGTTTATTTGACGTTGTTGTTGTTGTTGTTTATTTGACGTTGTTGTTGTTGTTGTTTATTTGACATTGTTGTTAATGTTGTTGACGTTGTTGTTGTTGTTGTTGTTTATTTGACATTGTTGTTGTTGGTGGTGGTGGTGGTGTTGTTGTTTATTTGACGTTGTTGTTGTTGTTGTTGTTTATTTGACGTTGTTTTAGTTGTTGTTGTTGTTATTGTTGTTTATTTGGCGTTGTTGTTGTTTATTTGACATTGTTGCTGTTGACATTGTTGTTGTTGTTGTTTATTTGACGTAGTTGTTGTTGTTGACGTTGTTGTTGTTGTTTATTTGACGTTTTTGTTGTTGTTGATGTTGTTGTTGTTGTTGTTTATTTGACGGTGTTGTTGTTGTTTATTTGATGTTGTTGTCGTTGTTGTTATTTATTTGACGTTGTTGTTGTTATTGTTGTTGTTTATTTGACGTTCTTGCTGTTGTTGTTTATTTGATGTTGTTGTTGTTGTTTATTTGACATTGTTGTTGTTGTTGTTGTTGACGTTGTTGTTGTTGTTTATTTGATGTTGTTGTTGTTGTTTATTTGACATTGTTGTTGTTGTTGACGTTGTTGTTGTTGTTTATTTGACATTGTTGTTGTTGTTGTTGTTGGTGTTGTTGTTTACTTGACGTTGTTGTTATTGTTGTTGTTTATTTGACGTTGTTTTAGTTGTTGTTTATTTGACGTTGTTGTTGTTGTTTATTTGACATTGTTGTTGTTATTGACGTTGTTGTTGTTGTTGTTGTTGTTGTTTATTTGACATTGTTGTTGTTGTTGTTGTTGTTGACGTTGTTGGTGTTGTTGTTTATTTGACATTGTTATTGTTGTTGTTGTTGTTGTTTATTTGACGTTGTTTTAGTTGTTGTTGTTTATTTGACATTGTTGTTGTTGTTTATTCGACGTTGTTGTTGTTGACATTGTTGTTGTTGTTTATTTGACGTTGTTGTTGTTGTTTATTTGACTTAGTTGTTGTTGTTGTTGACATTGTTGTTGTTGTTGTTGTTGTTTATTTGACATTTTTGTTGTTGTTGATGTTGTTGTTGTTGTTTATTTGACGTTGTTGTTATTGTTTATTTGACGTTGTTGTTGTTGACATTGTTATTGTTGTTGTTTATTTGACGTTGTTGTTGTTGTTTATTTGACTTAGTTGTTGTTGTTGACATTGTTGTTTTTGTTGTTGTTGTTGTTTAATTGACATTTTTGTTGTTGTTGATGTTGATGTTGTTGTTGTTTATTTGACGTTGTTGTTATTGTTTATTTGACGTTATTGTTGTTTATTTGACGTTGTTGTTGTTGTTGTTATTGTTGTTGTTTATTTGACGTTGTTGTTGTTGTTGTTTATTTGATGTTGTTGTTGTTGTTTATTTGACGTTGGTGTTGTTGTTGTTATTTGATGTTGTTATTGTTGTTATTTATTTGACGTCCTTGTTGTTGTTGTTTATTTTATGTTGTTGTTGTTGTTGTTTATTTGACGTTTTTATTGTTGTTTATTTGACGTTGTTTTTGTTATTTGACGTTGTTGTTGTTGTTGTATTTGTTGTTGTTGATGTTGTTGCTTATTTGACGTTGTTTTTATTGTTGTTGTTTATTTGACGTTGTTGTTGCTGTTGTTTTTGACGTTGTTGTTGTTGTTGTTTATTTGACGTTGTTGTTGTTGTTGTTTATTTGACGTTATTGTTGTTATTGACGTTGTTATTGTTGTTTATTTGACGTTGTTGCTGTTGTTTATTTGACGTTGTTGTTGTCGTTGTTGTTGTTTATTTGACGTTGTTGTTGTTGTTTATTTGACGTTGTTGTTGTTGTTGTTATATATTTGACGTTGTTGTTGTTGTTATTGTTTATTTGACGTTGTTGTTGTTGTTTATTTGTGGTTGTTGTTGTTGTTGACGTTGTTGTTGTTGTTGTTGACGTTGTTGTTGTTGTTGTTGTTGTTGTTGTTGTTGTTTATTTGACGTTGTTGTTGTTTATTTGACGTTGTTGTTGTTGTTGTTGTTTATTTGACGTTGTTGTTGTTGTTGTTTATTTGACGGTGTTGTTGTGGTTGTTTATTTGACGTTGTTGTTGTTGTTGATGTTGTTGTTGTTTTTGTAGTTGTTTATTTGACGTTGTTGTTGTTTATTTGACGTTGTTGTTGTTGTTGTTTATTTGACGTTGTTGTTGTTGTTGTTGTTATTATTGTTGTTGTTGTTGTTTATTTGATGTTGTTATTGTTATTTATTTGACGTTGTTGTTGTTGTTGTTGTTTATTTGATGTTGTTGTTGTTATTTATTTGACGTTGTTGTTGTTGTTGTTTATTTGACGTTGTTGTTGTTTATTTGACGTTGTTGTTGTTGTTGTTTATTTGACGTTGTTGTTGTTATTTATTTGACGTTGTTGTTGTTGTTGTTTATTTGACATTGTTGTTGTTGTTGTTTATTTGACGTTGTTGTTGTTGTTTATTTGACGTTGTTGTTGTTGTTGTTGTTGTTTATTTGACGTTGTTGGTGTTTATTTGACGTAGTTGTTGTTGTTGACGTTGTTGTTGTTGTTATTGTTTGTTTATTTAAGGATTTTGTTGTTGTTGTTGTTGTTGTTGTTTACTTGATGTTGATGTTGTTGTTTATTTGACGTTGTTGTTGTTGTTGACGTTGTTGTTGTTGTTTTTGTTGTTTATTTGACGTTGTTGTAGTTGTTTATTTGACGTTGTTGTTGTTCTTGTTGTTGTTGCTATTTATTTGACGATATTATTGTTGTTGTTGTTTATTTGACGTTGTTGTTGTTATTTATTTGACGTTGTTGTTGTTGTTGTTGTTATTTATTTGACATTGTTGTTGTTGTTGATCATTTGACGTTGTTGTTGTTGTTTATTTGACGTTGTTGTTGTTGTTTATTTGACATTGTTTTTGTCATTGTTTTTGTTGTTTATTTGACGTTGTTATTGTTGTTGTTTATTTGACGTTGTTGTTGTTGTTTATTTGACGTTGTTGTTGTTGTTGTTGACATTGTTGTTGTTGTTTATTTGACGTTGTTGTTATTGTTTATTTGACGTTGTTGTTGTTTATTTGACGTTGTTGTTGTTGTTGTTGTTTATTTGACGTTGTTGTTGTTGTTGTTGTTTATTTGACGTTGTTGTTGTTGTTGTTGTTTATTTGACGGTGTTGTTGTGGTTGTTTATTTGACGTTGTTGTTGTTGTTGACGTTGTTGTTATTGTTGTTGTTGTTGTTTATTTGTCGTTTTTGTTGTTGTTGATGTTGTTGTTGTTTTTGTAGTTGTTTATTTGACGTTGTTGTTGTTTATTTGATGTTGTTGTTGTTGTTGTTTATTTGACGTTGTTGTTGTTGTTATTGTTGTTGTTGTTGTTGTTGTTTATTTGACGTTGTTATTGTTATTTATTTGACGTTGTTGTTGTTGTTGTTGTTTATTTGATGTTGTTGTTGTTGTTGTTGTTGTTGTTATTTATTTGACGTTGTTGTTGTTGTTGTTTATTTGACGTTGTTGTTGTTGTTGTTTATTTGACGTTGTTGTTGTTGTTTATTTGACGTTGTTGTTATTTATTTGACGTGGTTGTTGTTGTTGTTGTTTATTTGACATTGTTGTTGTTGTTGTTGTTGTTTATTTGACGTTGTTGTTGTTGTTGTTTATTTGACGTTGTTGTTGACGTTGTTGTTGTTGTTGTTGTTTATTTGACGTTGTTGGTGTTTATTTGACGTAGTTGTTGTTGTTGACGTTGTTGTTGTTGTTATTGTTTGTTTATTTAAGGATTTTGTTGTTGTTGTTGTTGTTGTTTACTTGATGTTGTTGTTGTTGTTTATTTGACGTTGTTGTTGCTATTTATTTGACGATATTATTGTTGTTGTTGTTTATTTGATGTTGTTGTTGTTGTTTATTTGACGTTGTTGTTGTTGTTATTTATTTGACATTGTTGTTGTTGTTGTTGTTCATTTGACGTTGTTGTTGTTTATTTGACGTTGTTGTTGTTGTTTATTTGACATTGTTTTTGTCATTGTTTTTGTTGTTTATTTGACGTTGTTATTATTGTTGTTTATTTGACGTTGTTGTTGTTGTTTATTTGAAGTTGTTGTTGTTGTTGACGTTGTTGTTGTTGTTTATTTGACGTTGTTGTTATTGTTGTTGTTGTTTATTTGACGTAGTTGTTGTTGTTGACGTTGTTGTTGTTGTTATTTATTTGACGTTTTTGTTGTTGTTGTTATTGTTGTTGTTGTTGTTGTTTATTTGACGTTGTTGTTGTTGTTATTTATTTGACGTTGTTGTTGTTGTTTATTTGACATTGTTGTTGTTGTTATTGTTTATTTGACGTTGTTGTTGTTGTTGTTTATTTGACGTTGTTGTTGTTCACGTTGTTGTTGTTGTTGTTGTTGTTTATTTGACATTGTTGTTGTTGTTGTTTATTTGACGTTGTTGTTGTTCATTTGACGTTGTTGTTGTTGTTGTTGTTTATTTGACGTTGTTGTTGTTATTGATGTTGTTTATTTGACGTTGTTGTTGTTGTTGTTTATTTAATGTTGTTGTTGTTGTTTATTTGACATTGTTGTTGTTGTTGACGTTGTTGTTGTTGTTGTTGTTTATTTGACATTGTTGTTGTTGTTGTTTATTTAACGTTGTTTTAGATGTTGTTGTTTATTTGACGGTGTTGTTGTTTATTTGACATTGTTGTTGTTGTTGTTGACGTTGTTGTTGTTTATTTGACATTGTTGTTGTTGTTGTTGTTGGTGTTGTTGTTTATTTGACGTTATTGTTGTTGTTGTTTATTTGACGTTGTTTTAGTTGTTGTTGTTTATTTGACGTTGTTGTTGTTGTTTATTTGACGTTTTTTTTATTGACATTGTTGTTGATGTTTATATGAAGTTGTAGTTGTTGTTGTTGTTGTTTATTTGACATAGTTGTTGTTGTTGACGTTGTTGTTGTTGTTGTTGTTGTTGTTGTTTATTTGACGTTTTTGTTGTTGTTGATGTTGTTGTTGTTGTTTATTTGACGTTGTTATTATTGTTTATTTGACGTTGTTGTTGTTGTTGTTGTTTATTTGATGTTGTTGTTGTTGTTGTTGTTATTGTTGTTGTTTATTTGACGTTGTTGTTGTTTATTTGATGTTGTTGTTGTTTATTTGACGTTGGTGTTGTTGTTGTTTATTTGACGTTGTTGTTGTTATTTATTTGACGTTGTTGTTGTTGTTATTGTTTATTTGACGTTGTTGCTGCTGTTGTTGTTGTTTATTTGACATTGTTATTGTTGTTTATTTGACGTTGTTTTTGTTATTTGACGTTGTTGTTGTTGTATTTGTTGTTGTTGTTGTTCCTTATTTGACGTTGTTGTTATTGTTATTGTTTATTTGACGTTGTTGTTGCTGTTGTTTATTTGACGTTGTTGTTGTTGTTGTTTATTTGATGTTGTTGTTGTTGTTTAATTGGCGTCGTTGTTGTTTGACGTTGTTGTTGTTGTTGCTTATTTGACGTTGTTATTATTGTTGCTGTTGTTTATTTGACGTTGTTGTTGTCGTTGTTGTTGTTTATTTGACGTTGTTGTTGTTGTTGATGTTGTTTATTTGACGTTGTTGTTGTTGTTATTTATTTAACATTGTTGTTGTTGTTGTTGTTTATTTGACGTAGTTGTTGTTGTTGACGTTGTTGTTGTTGTTGTTTATTTGACGTTTTTGTTGTTGTTGATGTTGTTGTTGTTGTTGTTTATTTGACGGTGTTGTTGTTGTTTATTTGATGTTGTTGTCGTTGTTGTTGTTTATTTGACGTTGTTGTTGTTATTGTTGTTGTTTATTTGACGTTCTTGCTGTTGTTGTTTATTTGATGTTGTTGTTGTTGTTTATTTGACATTGTTGTTGTTGTTGTTGTTGACGTTGTTGTTGTTGTTTATTTGATGTTGTTGTTGTTGTTTATTTGACATTGTTGTTGTTGTTGACGTTGTTGTTGTTGTTTATTTGACATTGTTGTTGTTGTTGTTGTTGGTGTTGTTGTTTACTTGACGTTGTTGTTATTGTTGTTGTTTATTTGACGTTGTTTTAGTTGTTGTTTATTTGACGTTGTTGTTGTTGTTTAATTGACATTGTTGTTGTTATTGACGTTGTTGTTGTTGTTGTTGTTTATTTGACATTGTTGTTGTTGTTGTTGTTGACGTTGTTGTTGTTGTTGTTTATTTGACGTTTTTGTTGTTGTTGATGTTGTTGTTGTTGTTTATTTGACGTTGTTGTTATTGTCTATTTGACGTTGTTGTTGTTGTTTATTTGACGTTGTTATTGTTGTTTATTTGATGTTGTTGTTGTTGTTTATTTGACGTTGGTGTTGTTGTTGTTTATTTGACGTTGTTGTTGCTGTTATTTATTTGACGTTGTTGTTGTTGTTATTGTTTATTAGAGGTTGTTGTTGTTGTTGTTGTTTATTTGACGTTGTTATTGTTGTTTATTTGACGTTGTTGTTATTGTTGTTGTTTATTTGACGTTGTTGTTGTTGTTTATTGGACGTTGTTGTTGTTGTTGACGTTGTTGTTGTTGTTTATTTGACGTTGTTGTTGTTGACGTTGTTGTTGTTGTTATTGTTATTTATTTGACGTTGTTGTTGTTGTTGTTTATTTGACGTTGTTGTTGTTGTTTATTTGACGTTGTTGTTGTTGTTTATTTGACATTATTGTTGTTGTTGTTGACGTTGTTGTTGTTGTTGTTTATTTGACATTGTTGTTGTTGTTGGTGGTGGTGGTGTTGTTGTTTATTTGACGTTGTTGTTGTTGTTGTTGTTGTTGTTGTTTATTTGACGTTGTTTTAGTTGTTGTTGTTGTTGTTATTGTTGTTTATTTGGCGTTGTTGTTGTTTATTTGACATTGTTGCTGTTGACATTGTTGTTGTTGTTGTTGTTGTTTATTTGACGTAGTTTGTGTTGTTGACGTTGTTGTTGTTGTTGTTGTTGTTTATTTGACGTTTTTGTTGTTGTTGATGTTGTTGTTGTTGTTTATTTGACGGTGTTGTTGTTGTTTATTTGATGTTGTTGTCGTTGTTGATGTTTATTTGACGTTGTTGTTGTTATTGTTGTTGTTTATTTGACGTTCTTGCTGTTGTTGTTTGTTTGATGTTGTTGTTGTTGTTTATTTGACATTGTTGTTGTTGTTGTTGTTGTTGACGTTGTTGTTGTTGTTTATTTGATGTTGTTGTTGTTGTTGTTTATTTGACATTGTTGTTGTTGTTGACGTTGTTGTTGTTGTTTATTTGACATTGTTGTTGTTGTTGTTGTTTACTTGACGTTGTTGTTATTGTTGTTGTTTATTTGACGTTGTTTTAGTTGTTGTTTACTTGACGTTGTTGTTGTTATTTATTTGACATTGTTGTTGTTATTGACGTTTTTGTTGTTGTTGTTGTTGTTTATTTGACATTGTTGTTGTTGTTGTTGTTGTTGACGTTGTTGGTGTTGTTGTTTATTTGACGTTGTTATTGTTGTTGTTGTTGTTGTTGTTTATTTGACGTTGTTTTAGTTGTTGTTGTTTATTTGACATTGTTGTTGTTGTTTATTCGACGTTGTTGTTGTTGACATTGTTGTTGTTGTTTATTTGACGTTGTTGTTGTTGTTTATTTGACTTAGTTGTTGTTGTTGACATTGTTGTTGTTGTTGTTGTTTATTTGACATTTTTGTTGTTGTTGATGTTGTTGTTGTTGTTTATTTGACGTTGTTGTTATTGTTTATTTGACGTTGTTGTTGTTGACATTGTTATTGTTGTTGTTTATTTGACGTTGTTGTTGTTGTTTATTTGACTTAGTTGTTGTTGTTGACATTGTTGTTTTTGTTGTTGTTGTTGTTTAATTGACATTTTTGTTGTTGTTGATGTTGATGTTGTTGTTGTTTATTTGACGTTGTTGTTATTGTTTATTTGACGTTATTGTTGTTTATTTGACGTTGTTGTTGTTGTTATTGTTGTTGTTTATTTGACGTTGTTGTTGTTGTTGTTTATTTGATGTTGTTGTTGTTGTTTATTTGACGTTGGTGTTGTTGTTGTTGTTTATTTGATGTTGTTATTGTTGTTATTTATTTGACGTCCTTGTTGTTGTTGTTTATTTTATGTTGTTGTTGTTGTTGTTTATTTGACGTTTTTATTGTTGTTTATTTGACGTTGTTTTTGTTATTTGACGTTGTTGTTGTTGTTGTTGTATTTGTTGTTGTTGATGTTGTTGCTTATTTGACGTTGTTTTTATTGTTGTTGTTTATTTGACGTTGTTGTTGTTGTTGTTTTTGACGTTGTTGTTGTTGTTGTTGTTTATTTGACGTTGTTGTTGTTGTTGTTTATTTGACGTTGTTATTGTTGTTTATTTGACGTTGTTGCTGTTGTTTGTTTGACGTTGTTGTTGTCGTTGTTGTTGTTTATTTGACGTTGTTGTTGTTGTTTATTTGACGTTGTTGTTGTTGTTGTTATATATTTGACGTTGTTGTTGTTGTTATTGTTTATTTGACGTTGTTGTTGTTGTTTATTTGTGGTTGTTGTTGTTGTTGACGTTGTTGTTGTTGTTGTTGACGTTGTTGTTGTTGTTGTTGTTTATTTGACGTTGTTGTTGTTGTTGTTGTTTATTTGACGTTGTTGTTGTTGTTGTTGTTTATTTGACGTTGTTGTTGTTGTTGTTGTTTATTTGACGGTGTTGTTGTGGTTGTTTATTCGACGTTGTTGTTGTTGTTGACGTTGTTGTTATTGTTGTTGTTGTTGTTGTTTATTTGTCGTTTTTGTTGTTGTTGATGTTGTTGTTGTTTTTGTAGTTGTTTATTTGACGTTGTTGTTGTTTATTTGACGTTGTTGTTGTTGTTGTTTATTTGACGTTGTTGTTGTTGTTGTTGTTATTATTGTTGTTGTTGTTGTTGTTTATTTGACGTTGTTATTGTTATTTATTTGACGTTGTTGTTGTTGTTGTTGTTTATTTGATGTTGTTGTTGTTGTTATTTATTTGACGTTGTTGTTGTTGTTGTTGTTTATTTGACGTTGTTGTTGTTGTTGTTTATTTGACGTTGTTGTTGTTATTGTTTATTTGACGTTGTTGTTGTTATTTATTTGACGTTGTTGTTGTTGTTGTTTATTTGACATTGTTGTTGTTGTTGTTGTTTATTTGACGTTGTTTTTGTTGTTTATTTGACGTTGTTGTTGTTGACGTTGTTGTTGTTGTTGTTGTTTATTTGATATTGTTGGTGTTTATTTGATGTAGTTGTTGTTGTTGACGTTGTTGTTGTTGTTATTGTTTGTTTATTTAAGGATTTTGTTGTTGTTGTTGTTGTTGTTTACTTGATGTTGTTGTTGTTGTTGTTTATTTGACGTTGTTGTTGTTGTTGACGTTGTTGTTGTTGTTTTTGTTGTTTATTTGACGTTGTTGTAGTTGTTTATTTGACGTTGTTGTTGTTCTTGTTGTTGTTGCTATTTATTTGACGATATTATTGTTGTTGTTGTTTATTTGACGTTGTTGTTGTTGTTTATTTGACGTTGTTGTTGTTGTTGTTATTGTTATTTATTTGACATTGTTGTTGTTGTTGTTCATTTGACGTTGTTGTTGTTGTTTATTTGACGTTGTTGTTGTTGTTTATTTGACATTGTTTTTGTCATTGTTTTTGTTGTTTATTTGACGTTGTTATTGTTGTTGTTTATTTGACGTTGTTGTTGTTGTTTATTTGACGTTGTTGTTGTTGTTGACGTTGTTGTTGTTGTTTATTTGACGTTGTTGTTATTTTTTATTTGACGTTGTTGTTGTTTATTTGACGTTGTTGTTGTTGTTGTTGTTGTTGTTTATTTGACGTTGTTGTTGTTGTTGTTTATTTGACGTTGTTGTTGTTGTTGTTGTTTATTTGACGGTGTTGTTGTGGTTGTTTATTTGACGTTGTTGTTGTTGTTGACGTTGTTGTTATTGTTGTTGTTGTTGTTGTTGTTTATTTGTCGTTTTTGTTGTTGTTGATGTTGTTGTTGTTTTTGTAGTTGTTTATTTGACGTTGTTGTTTTTTATTTGACGTTGTTGTTGTTGTTGTTTATTTGACGTTGTTGTTGTTGTTGTTATTGTTGTTGTTGTTGTTTATTTGACGTTGTTATTGTTATTTATTTGACGTTGTTGTTGTTGTTGTTGTTTATTTGATGTTGTTGTTGTTGTTGTTGTTATTTATTTGACGTTGTTGTTGTTGTTGTTGTTTATTTGACGTTGTTGTTGTTGTTTATTTGACGTTGTTGTTGTTGTTGTTTATTTGACGTTGTTATTATTTATTTGACGTGGTTGTTGTTGTTGTTGTTTATTTGACATTGTTGTTGTTGTTGTTGTTGTTTATTTGACGTTGTTGTTGTTGTTGTTTATTTGACGTTGTTGTTGACGTTGTTGTTGTTGTTGTTGTTTATTTGACGTTGTTGGTGTTTATTTGACGTAGTTGTTGTTGTTGACGTTGTTGTTGTTGTTATTGTTTGTTTATTTAAGGATTTTGTTTTTGTTGTTGTTGTTTACTTGATGTTGTTGTTGTTGTTGTTTATTTGACGTTGTTGTTGCTATTTATTTGACGATATTATTGTTGTTGTTGTTTATTTGATGTTGTTGTTGTTGTTTATTTGACGTTGTTGTTGTTGTTGTTATTTATTTGACATTGTTGTTGTTGTTGTTCATTTGACGTTGTTGTTGTTTATTTGACGTTGTTGTTGTTGTTGTTTATTTGACATTGTTTTTGTCATTGTTTTTGTTGTTTATTTGACGTTGTTATTATTGTTGTTTATTTGACGTTGTTGTTGTTGTTTATTTGAAGTTGTTGTTGTTGTTGACGTTGTTGTTGTTGTTTATTTGACGTTGTTGTTATTGTTGTTGTTGTTTATGTGACGTTGTTGTTGTTGTTGTTATTTATTTGACGTTTTTGTTGTTGTTGTTATTGTTGTTGTTGTTGTTTATTTGACGTTGTTGTTGTTGTTGTTTATTTGACGTTGTTGTTGTTCACGTTGTTGTTGTTGTTGTTGTTGTTTATTTGACATTGTTGTTGTTGTTGTTGTTTATTTGACGTTGTTGTTGTTGTTGTTGTTCATTTGACGTTGTTGTTGTTGTTGTTTATTTGACGTTGTTGTTGTTATTGATGTTGTTTATTTGACGTTGTTGTTGTTGTTGTTTATTTAATGTTGTTGTTGTTGTTTATTTGACATTGTTGTTGTTGTTGACGTTGTTGTTGTTGTTGTTTATTTAACATTGTTGTTGTTGTTGTTGTTTATTTGATGTTGTTGTTGTTGTTGTTGTTTATTTGACGTTGTTTTAGATGTTGTTGTTTATTTGACGTTGTTGTTGTTGTTGTTTATTTAACGTTGTTTTAGATGTTGTTGTTTATTTGACGGTGTTGTTGTTTATTTGACATTATTGTTGTTGTTGTTGACGTTGTTGTTGTTTATTTGACATTGTTGTTGTTGTTGTTGGTGTTGTTGTTTATTTGACGTTATTGTTGTTGTTGTTTATTTGACGTTGTTTTAGTTGTTGTTGTTTATTTGACGTTGTTGTTGTTGTTTATTTGACGTTTTTGTTATTGACATTGTTGTTGTTGTTGTTTATATGAAGTTGTAGTTGTTGTTGTTGTTGTTGTTTATTTGACATAGTTGTTGTTGTTGAAGTTGTTGTTGTTGTTGTTTATTTGACGTTTTTGTTGTTGTTGATGTTGTTGTTGTTGTTTATTTGACGTTGTTATTATTGTTTATTTGACGTTGTTGTTGTTGTTGTTTATTTGATGTTGTTGTTGTTGTTGTTATTGTTGTTGTTTATTTGACGTTGTTGTTGTTGTTGTTGTTTATTTGATGTTGTTGTTGTTTATTTGACGTTGGTGTTGTTGTTGTTTATTTGACGTTGTTGTTGTTGTTATTTATTTGACGTTGTTGTTGTTGTTGTTATTGTTTATTTGACGTTGTTGCTGCTGTTGTTGTTGTTTATTTGACATTGTTATTGTTGTTTATTTGACGTTGTTGTTGTTGTTGACGTTGTTGTTGTTGTTGTTGTTGTTTATTTGACATTGTTGTTGTTGTTGTTGTTGACGTTGTTGGTGTTGTTGTTTATTTGACGTTTTTGTTGTTGTTGATGTTGTTGTTGTTGTTTATTTGACGTTGTTGTTATTGTCTATTTGACGTTGTTGTTGTTGTTGTTTATTTGACGTTGTTGTTGTTATTGTTGTTGTTTATTTGACGTTGTTATTGTTGTTTATTTGATGTTGTAGTTGTTGTTGTTTATTTGACGTTGGTGTTGTTGTTGTTTATTTGACGTTGTTGTTGCTGTTATTTATTTGACGTTGTTGTTGTTGTTATTGTTTATTAGAGGTTGTTGTTGTTGTTGTTTATTTGACGTTGTTATTGTTGTTTATTTGACGTTGTTGTTATTGTTGTTGTTTATTTGACGTTGTTGTTGTTGTTTATTGGACGTTGTTGTTGTTGTTGACGTTGTTGTTGTTGTTGTTTATTTTTCGTTGTTGTTGTTGACGTTGTTGTTGTTGTTATTATTATTTATTTGACGTTGTTGTTGTTGTTGTTGTTTATTTGACGTTGTTGTTGTTGTTTATTTGACGTTGTTGTTGTTGTTTATTTGACATTGTTGTTGTTGTTGTTATTGTTTATTTGACATTGTTGTTGTTTATTTGACGTTGTTGTTGTTGTTGACGTTGTTGTTGTTGTTGTTGTTGTTGTTTATTTGACGTGCTGTTGTTGTTTATTTGACGTTGTTGTTGTTGTTTATTTGACGTTGTTGTTGTTGTTGTTTATTTGATGTTGTTGTTGTTCTTTATTTGACGGTGTTGTTGTTGTTGTTTATTTGACGTTTTTGTTGTTGTTGATGTTGTTGTTATTTTTGTAGTTGTTTATTTGACGTTGTTGTTGTTGTTTATTTGACGTTGTTGTTGTTGTTGTTTATTTGACGTTGTTGTAGTTGTTATTGTTGTTGTTGTTGTTGTTTATTTGACGTTGTTGTTGTTGTTGTTTATTTGACGTTGTTGTATTTTTTGTTGTTTATTTGACGTTGTTGTTGTTTATTTGATGTTGTTGTTGTTGTTTATTTGACGTTGTTGTTGTTGTTGTTTATTTGACGTTGTTGTTATTGTTGTTTATTTGACATTGTTGTTGTTGTTGTTGACGTTGTTGTTGTTGTTGTTGTTTATTTGACATTGTTGTTGTTGTTGGTGGTGGTGGTGTTGTTGTTTATTTGACGTTGTTGTTGTTGTTGTTGTTGTTTATTTGACGTTGTTTTAGTTGTTGTTGTTGTTATTGTTGTTTATTTGGCGTTGTTGTTGTTTATTTGACATTGTTGCTGTTGACATTGTTGTTGTTGTTGTTGTTTATTTGACGTAGTTGTTGTTGTTGACGTTGTTGTTGTTGTTGTTGTTGTTTATTTGACGTTTTTGTTGTTGTTGATGTTGTTGTTGTTGTTGTTGTTTATTTGACGGTGTTGTTGTTGTTTATTTGATGTTGTTGTCGTTGTTGTTGTTTATTTGACGTTGTTGTTGTTATTGTTGTTGTTTATTTGACGTTCTTGTTGTTGTTGTTTATTTGATGTTGTTGTTGTTGTTTATTTGGCATTGTTGTTGTTGTTGTTGACGTTGTTGTTGTTGTTTATTTGATGTTGTTGTTGTTGTTGTTTATTTGACATTGTTGTTGTTGTTGACGTTGTTGTTGTTGTTTATTTGACATTGTTGTTGTTGTTGTTGGTGTTGTTGTTTACTTGACGTTGTTGTTATTGTTGTTGTTTATTTGACGTTGTTTTAGTTGTTGTTTATTTGACGTTGTTGTTGTTGTTGTTTATTTGACATTGTTGTTGTTATTGACGTTGTTGTTGTTGTTGTTGTTTATTTGACATTGTTGTTGTTGTTGTTGTTGTTGACGTTGTTGGTGTTGTTGTTTATTTGACGTTGTTATTGTTGTTGTTGTTGTTGTTTATTTGACGTTGTTTTAGTTGTTGTTGTTTATTTGACATTGTTGTTGTTGTTTATTCGACGTTGTTGTTGTTGACATTGTTGTTGTTGTTTATTTGACGTTGTTGTTGTTGTTTATTTGACTTAGTTGTTGTTGTTGACATTGTTGTTGTTGTTGTTGTTTATTTGACATTTTTGTTGTTGTTGATGTTGTTGTTGTTGTTTATTTGACGTTGTTGTTATTGTTTATTTGACGTTGTTGTTGTTGACATTGTTATTGTTGTTGTTTATTTGATGTTGTTGTTGTTGTTTATTTGACTTAGTTGTTGTTGTTGACATTGTTGTTTTTGTTGTTGTTGTTGTTTAATTGACATTTTTGTTGTTGTTGATGTTGTTGTTGTTTATTTGACGTTGTTGTTATTGTTTATTTGACGTTATTGTTGTTTATTTGACGTTGTTGTTGTTGTTGTTATTGTTGTTGTTTATTTGACGTTGTTGTTGTTGTTGTTGTTTATTTGATGTTGTTGTTGTTGTTTATTTGACGTTGGTGTTGTTGTTGTTGTTTATTTGATGTTGTTATTGTTGTTATTTATTTGACGTCCTTGTTGTTGTTGTTGTTTATTTTATGTTGTTGTTGTTGTTGTTTATTTGACGTTTTTATTGTTGTTTATTTGACGTTGTTTTTGTTATTTGACGTTGTTGTTGTTGTTGTATTTGTTGTAGTTGATGTTGTTGCTTATTTGACGTTGTTTTTATTGTTGTTGTTTATTTGACGTTGTTGTTGCTGTTGTTTTTGACGTTGTTGTTGTTGTTGTTGTTGTTTATTTGACGTTGTTGTTGTTGTTGTTTATTTGACGTTATTGTTGTTATTGACGTTGTTATTGTTGTTTATTTGACGTTGTTGCTGTTGTTTATTTGACGTTGTTGTTGTTGTTGTTGTTGTTGTTGTTTATTTGACGTTGTTGTTGTTGTTTATTTGACGTTGTTGTTGTTGTTATATATTTGACGTTGTTGTTGTTGTTATTGTTTATTTGACGTTGTTGTTGTTGTTTATTTGTGGTTGTTGTTGTTGACGTTGTTGTTGTTGTTGTTGACGTTGTTGTTGTTGTTGTTTATTTGACGTTGTTGTTGTTGTTGTTTATTTGACGTTGTTGTTGTTGTTGTTTATTTGACGTTGTTGTTGTTGTTTATTTGACGGTGTTGTTGACGTTGTTGTTGTTGTTGTTGTTGTTTATTTGACGTTGTTGGTGTTTATTTGACGTAGTTGTTGTTGTTGACGTTGTTGTTGTTGTTATTGTTTGTTTATTTAAGGATTTTGTTGTTGTTGTTGTTGTTGTTTACTTGATGTTGTTGTTGTTGTTTATTTGACGTTGTTGTTGCTATTTATTTGACGATATTATTGTTGTTGTTGTTTATTTGATGTTGTTGTTGTTGTTTATTTGACGTTGTTGTTGTTGTTGTTGTTATTTATTTGACATTGTTGTTGTTGTTGTTGTTCATTTGACGTTGTTGTTGTTTATTTGACGTTGTTGTTGTTGTTTATTTGACATTGTTTTTGTCATTGTTTTTGTTGTTTATTTGACGTTGTTATTATTGTTGTTTATTTGACGTTGTTGTTGTTGTTTATTTGAAGTTGTTGTTGTTGTTGACGTTGTTGTTGTTGTTTATTTGACGTTGTTGTTATTGTTGTTGTTGTTTATTTGACGTAGTTGTTGTTGTTGACGTTGTTGTTGTTGTTATTTATTTGACGTTTTTGTTGTTGTTGTTATTGTTGTTGTTGTTTATTTGACGTTGTTGTTGTTGTTATTTATTTGACGTTGTTGTTGTTGTTTATTTGACATTGTTGTTGTTGTTATTGTTTATTTGACGTTGTTGTTGTTGTTGTTTATTTGACGTTGTTGTTGTTCACGTTGTTGTTGTTGTTGTTGTTGTTGTTGTTTATTTGACATTGTTGTTGTTGTTGTTTATTTGACGTTGTTGTTGTTCATTTGACGTTGTTGTTGTTGTTGTTGTTGTTTATTTGACGTTGTTGTTGTTATTGATGTTGTTTATTTGACGTTGTTGTTGTTGTTGTTGTTTATTTAATGTTGTTGTTGTTGTTTATTTGACATTGTTGTTGTTGTTGACGTTGTTGTTGTTGTTGTTGTTTATTTGACATTGTTGTTGTTGTTGTTTATTTGACGTTGTTGTTGTTGTTGTTTATTTGACGTTGTTTTAGATGTTGTTGTTTATTTGACGTTGTTGTTGTTGTTGTTTATTTAACGTTGTTTTAGATGTTGTTGTTTATTTGACGGTGTTGTTGTTTATTTGACATTGTTGTTGTTGTTGTTGACGTTGTTGTTGTTTATTTGACATTGTTGTTGTTGTTGTTGGTGTTGTTGTTTATTTGACGTTATTGTTGTTGTTGTTTATTTGACGTTGTTTTAGTTGTTGTTGTTTATTTGACGTTGTTGTTGTTGTTTATTTGACGTTTTTTTTATTGACATTGTTGTTGATGTTTATATGAAGTTGTAGTTGTTGTTGTTGTTGTTTATTTGACATAGTTGTTGTTGTTGACGTTGTTGTTGTTGTTGTTGTTGTTTATTTGACGTTTTTGTTGTTGTTGATGTTGTTGTTGTTGTTTATTTGACGTTGTTATTATTGTTTATTTGACGTTGTTGTTGTTGTTGTTGTTTATTTGATGTTGTTGTTGTTGTTGTTATTGTTGTTGTTTATTTGACGTTGTTGTTGTTTATTTGATGTTGTTGTTGTTTATTTGACGTTGGTGTTGTTGTTGTTTATTTGACGTTGTTGTTGTTATTTATTTGACGTTGTTGTTGTTGTTATTGTTTATTTGACGTTGTTGCTGCTGTTGTTGTTGTTTATTTGACATTGTTATTGTTGTTTATTTGACGTTGTTTTTGTTATTTGACGTTGTTGTTGTTGTATTTGTTGTTGTTGTTGTTCCTTATTTGACGTTGTTGTTATTGTTATTGTTTATTTGACGTTGTTGTTGCTGTTGTTTATTTGACGTTGTTGTTGTTGTTTATTTGATGTTGTTGTTGTTGTTGTTTAATTGACGTCGTTGTTGTTGACGTTGTTGTTGTTGCTTATTTGACGTTGTTATTGTTGTTGCTGTTGTTTATTTGACGTTGTTGTTGTCGTTGTTGTTGTTTATTTGACGTTGTTGTTGTTGTTGTTGTTATTTATTTGACATTGTTGTTGTTGTTGTTGTTCATTTGACGTTGTTGTTGTTTATTTGACGTTGTTGTTGTTGTTTATTTGACATTGTTTTTGTCATTGTTTTTGTTGTTTATTTGACGTTGTTATTATTGTTGTTTATTTGACGTTGTTGTTGTTGTTTATTTGAAGTTGTTGTTGTTGTTGACGTTGTTGTTGTTGTTTATTTGACGTTGTTGTTATTGTTGTTGTTGTTTATTTGACGTAGTTGTTGTTGTTGACGTTGTTGTTGTTGTTATTTATTTGACGTTTTTGTTGTTGTTGTTATTGTTGTTGTTGTTTATTTGACGTTGTTGTTGTTGTTATTTATTTGACGTTGTTGTTGTTGTTTATTTGACATTGTTGTTGTTGTTATTGTTTATTTGACGTTGTTGTTGTTGTTGTTTATTTGACGTTGTTGTTGTTCACGTTGTTGTTGTTGTTGTTGTTGTTGTTGTTTATTTGACATTGTTGTTGTTGTTGTTTATTTGACGTTGTTGTTGTTCATTTGACGTTGTTGTTGTTGTTGTTGTTGTTTATTTGACGTTGTTGTTGTTATTGATGTTGTTTATTTGACGTTGTTGTTGTTGTTGTTTATTTAATGTTGTTGTTGTTGTTTATTTGACATTGTTGTTGTTGTTGACGTTGTTGTTGTTGTTGTTTATTTGACATTGTTGTTGTTGTTGTTTATTTGACGTTGTTGTTGTTGTTGTTTATTTGACGTTGTTTTAGATGTTGTTGTTTATTTGACGTTGTTGTTGTTGTTTATTTAACGTTGTTTTAGATGTTGTTGTTTATTTGACGGTGTTGTTGTTTATTTGACATTGTTGTTGTTGTTGTTGACGTTGTTGTTGTTTATTTGACATTGTTGTTGTTGTTGTTGGTGTTGTTGTTTATTTGACGTTATTGTTGTTGTTGTTTATTTGACGTTGTTTTAGTTGTTGTTGTTTATTTGACGTTGTTGTTGTTGTTGTTTATTTGACGTTTTTTTTATTGACATTGTTGTTGATGTTTATATGAAGTTGTAGTTGTTGTTGTTGTTGTTTATTTGACATAGTTGTTGTTGTTGACGTTGTTGTTGTTGTTGTTGTTGTTTATTTGACGTTTTTGTTGTTGTTGATGTTGTTGTTGTTGTTTATTTGACGTTGTTATTATTGTTTATTTGACGTTGTTGTTGTTGTTGTTGTTTATTTGATGTTGTTGTTGTTGTTGTTATTGTTGTTGTTTATTTGACGTTGTTGTTGTTTATTTGATGTTGTTGTTTTTTATTTGACGTTGGTGTTGTTGTTGTTTATTTGACGTTGTTGTTGTTATTTATTTGACGTTGTTGTTGTTGTTATTGTTTATTTGACGTTGTTGCTGCTGTTGTTGTTGTTTATTTGACATTGTTATTGTTGTTTATTTGACGTTGTTTTTGTTATTTGACGTTGTTGTTGTTGTATTTGTTGTTGTTGTTGTTCCTTATTTGACGTTGTTGTTATTGTTATTGTTTATTTGACGTTGTTGTTGCTGTTGTTTATTTGACGTTGTTGTTGTTGTTTATTTGATGTTGTTGTTGTTGTTTAATTGACGTCGTTGTTGTTGACGTTGTTGTTGTTGCTTATTTGACGTTGTTATTGTTGTTGCTGTTGTTTATTTGACGTTGTTGTTGTCGTTGTTGTTGTTTATTTGACGTTGTTGTTGTTGTTGATGTTGTTTATTTGACGTTGTTGTTGTTGTTATTTATTTAACATTGTTGTTGTTGTTGTTGTTTATTTGACGTAGTTGTTGTTGTTGACGTTGTTGTTGTTGTTGTTTATTTGACGTTTTTGTTGTTGTTGATGTTGTTGTTGTTGTTGTTTATTTGACGGTGTTGTTGTTGTTTATTTGATGTTGTTGTCGTTGTTGTTGTTTATTTGACGTTGTTGTTGTTATTGTTGTTGTTTATTTGACGTTCTTGCTGTTGTTGTTTATTTGATGTTGTTGTTGTTGTTTATTTGACATTGTTGTTGTTGTTGACGTTGTTGTTGTTGTTTATTTGACATTGTTGTTGTTGTTGTTGTTGTTGGTGTTGTTGTTTACTTGACGTTGTTGTTATTGTTGTTGTTTATTTGACGTTGTTTTAGTTGTTGTTTATTTGACGTTGTTGTTGTTGTTTAATTGACATTGTTGTTGTTATTGACGTTGTTGTTGTTGTTTATTTGACATTGTTGTTGTTGTTGTTGTTGTTGACGTTGTTGTTGTTGTTGTTTATTTGACGTTTTTGTTGTTGTTGATGTTGTTGTTGTTGTTTATTTGACGTTGTTGTTATTGTCTATTTGACGTTGTTGTTGTTGTTTATTTGACGTTGTTATTGTTGTTTATTTGATGTTGTTGTTGTTGTTTATTTGACGTTGGTGTTGTTGTTGTTTATTTGACGTTGTTGTTGCTGTTATTTATTTGACGTTGTTGTTGTTGTTATTGTTTATTAGAGGTTGTTGTTGTTGTTGTTGTTTATTTGACGTTGTTATTGTTGTTTATTTGACGTTGTTGTTATTGTTGTTGTTTATTTGACGTTGTTGTTGTTGTTTATTGGACGTTGTTGTTGTTGTTGACGTTGTTGTTGTTGTTTATTTGACGTTGTTGTTGTTGACGTTGTTGTTGTTGTTATTGTTATTTATTTGACGTTGTTGTTGTTGTTGTTTATTTGACGTTGTTGTTGTTGTTTATTTGACGTTGTTGTTGTTGTTTATTTGACATTATTGTTGTTGTTGTTATTGTTTATTTGACATTGTTGTTGTTTATTTGACGTTGTTGTTGTTGTTGTTGACGTTGTTGTTGTTGTTGTTGTTTATTTGACGTTGTTGTTGTTGTTGTTGTTTATTTGACGTTGTTGTTGTTGTTTATTTGACGTTGTTGTTGTTGTTGTTGTTGTTTATTTGATGTTGTTGTTGTTGTTTATTTGACGGTGTTGTTGTTGTTGTTTATTTGACGTTTTTGTTGTTGTTGTTGATGTTGTTGTTATTTTTGTAATTGTTTATTTGACGTTGTTGTTGTTGTTTATTTGACGTTGTTGTTGTTGTTGTTGTTTATTTGACGTTGTTGTAGTTGTTATTGTTGTTGTTGTTGTTTATTTGACGTTGTTGTTGTTGTTGTTTATTTGACGTTGTTGTATTTGTTGTTGTTTATTTGACGTTGTTGTTGTTTATTCGATGTTGTTGTTGTTGTTTATTTGACGTTGTTGTTGTTGTTTATTTGACGTTGTTGTTGTTGTTTATTTGACATTGTTGTTGTTGTTGTTGACGTTGTTGTTGTTGTTGTTTATTTGACATTGTTGTTGTTGTTGGTGGTGGTGGTGTTGTTGTTTATTTGACGTTGTTGTTGTTGTTGTTGTTGTTGTTTATTTGACGTTTTTTTAGTTGTTGTTGTTGTTATTGTTGTTTATTTGGCGTTGTTGTTGTTTATTTGACATTGTTGCTGTTGACATTGTTGTTGTTGTTGTTGTTTATTTGACGTAGTTGGTGTTGTTGACGTTGTTGTTGTTGTTGTTGTTGTTTATTTGACGTTTTTGTTGTTGTTGATGTTGTTGTTGTTGTTTATTTGACGGTGTTGTTGTTGTTTATTTGATGTTGTTGTCGTTGTTGTTGTTTATTTGATGTTGTTGTTGTTATTGTTGTTGTTTATTTGACGTTCTTGCTGTTGTTGTTTGTTTGATGTTGTTGTTGTTGTTTATTTGACATTGTTGTTGTTGTTGTTGTTGTTGTTGACGTTATTGTTGTTGTTTATTTGATGTTGTTGTTGTTGTTTATTTGACATTGTTGTTGTTGTTGACGTTGTTGTTGACGTTGTTGTTGTTGTTTATTTGACATTGTTGTTGTTGTTGTTGTTTACTTGACGTTGTTGTTATTGTTGTTGTTTATTTGACGTTGTTTTAGTTGTTGTTTACTTGACGTTGTTGTTGTTATTTATTTGACATTGTTGTTGTTATTGACGTTTTTGTTGTTGTTGTTGTTGTTTATTTGACATTGTTGTTGTTGTTGTTGTTGACGTTGTTGGTGTTGTTGTTTATTTGACGTTGTTATTGTTGTTGTTGTTGTTGTTTCTTTGACGTTGTTTTAGTTGTTGTTGTTTATTTGACATTGTTGTTGTTGTTTATTCGACGTTGTTGTTGTTGACATTGTTGTTGTTGTTTATTTGACGTTGTTGTTGTTGTTTATTTGACTTAGTTGTTGTTGTTGACATTGTTGTTGTTGTTGTTGTTTATTTGACATTTTTGTTGTTGTTGATGTTGTTGTTGTTGTTTATTTGACGTTGTTGTTATTGTTTATTTGACGTTGTTGTTGTTGACATTGTTATTGTTGTTGTTTATTTGACGTTGTTGTTGTTGTTTATTTGACTTAGTTGTTGTTGTTGACATTGTTGTTTTTGTTGTTGTTGTTGTTTAATTGACATTTTTGTTGTTGTTGATGTTGATGTTGTTGTTGTTTATTTGACGTTGTTGTTATTGTTTATTTGACGTTATTGTTGTTTATTTGACGTTGTTGTTGTTGTTATTGTTGTTGTTTATTTGACGTTGTTGTTGTTGTTGTTTATTTGATGTTGTTGTTGTTGTTTATTTGACGTTGGTGTTGTTGTTGTTGTTTATTTGATGTTGTTATTGTTGTTATTTATTTGACGTCCTTGTTGTTGTTGTTTATTTTATGTTGTTGTTGTTGTTGTTTATTTGACGTTTTTATTGTTGTTTATTTGACGTTGTTTTTGTTATTTGACGTTGTTGTTGTTGTTGTTGTATTTGTTGTTGTTGATGTTGTTGCTTATTTGACGTTGTTTTTATTGTTGTTGTTTATTTGACGTTGTTGTTGCTGTTGTTTTTGACGTTGTTGTTGTTGTTGTTGTTGTTTATTTGACGTTGTTGTTGTTGTTGTTTATTTGACGTTATTGTTGTTATTGACGTTGTTATTGTTGTTTATTTGATGTTGTTGCTGTTGTTTGTTTGACGTTGTTGTTGTCGTTGTTGTTGTTTATTTGACGTTGTTGTTGTTGTTTATTTGACGTTGTTGTTGTTGTTGTTATATATTTGACGTTGTTGTTGTTGTTATTGTTTATTTGACGTTGTTGTTGTTGTTTATTTGTGGTTGTTGTTGTTGTTGACGTTGTTGTTGTTGTTGTTGACGTTGTTGTTGTTGTTGTTGTTTATTTGACGTTGTTGTTGTTGTTGTTTATTTGACGTTGTTGTTGTTGTTGTTGTTTATTTGACGTTGTTGTTGTTGTTGTTTATTTGACGGTGTTGTTGTGGTTGTTTATTCGACGTTGTTGTTGTTGTTGACGTTGTTGTTATTGTTGTTGTTGTTGTTTATTTGTCGTTTTTGTTGTTGTTGATGTTGTTGTTGTTTTTGTAGTTATTTATTTGACGTTGTTGTTGTTTATTTGACGTTGTTGTTGTTGTTGTTTATTTGACGTTGTTGTTGTTGTTGTTATTATTGTTGTTGTTGTTGTTGTTTATTTGACGTTGTTATTGTTATTTATTTGACGTTGTTGTTGTTGTTGTTGTTGTTTATTTGATGTTGTTGTTGTTGTTATTTATTTGACGTTGTTGTTGTTGTTGTTGTTTATTTGACGTTGTTGTTGTTTATTTGACGTTGTTGTTGTTGTTGTTGTTTATTTGACGTTGTTGTTGTTATTTATTTGACGTTGTTGTTGTTGTTGTTGTTGTTTATTTGACATTGTTGTTGTTGTTGTTGTTTATTTGACGTTGTTTTTGTTGTTTATTTGACGTTGTTGTTGTTGACGTTGTTGTTGTTGTTGTTGTTGTTGTTGTTTATTTGATATTGTTGGTGTTTATTTGATGTAGTTGTTGTTGTTGACGTTGTTGTTGTTGTTATTGTTTGTTTATTTAAGGATTTTGTTGTTGTTGTTGTTGTTGTTTACTTGATGTTGTTGTTGTTGTTTATTTGACGTTGTTGTTGTTGACGTTGTTGTTGTTGTTTTTGTTGTTTATTTGACGTTGTTGTAGTTGTTTATTTGACGTTGTTGTTGTTCTTGTTGTTGTTGCTATTTATTTGACGATATTATTGTTGTTGTTGTTTATTTGACGTTGTTGTTGTTGTTTATTTGACGTTGTTGTTGTTGTTGTTGTTGTTATTTATTTGACATTGTTGTTGTTGTTGTTCATTTGACGTTGTTGTTGTTGTTTATTTGACGTTGTTGTTGTTGTTGTTTATTTGACATTGTTTTTGTCATTGTTTTTGTTGTTTATTTGACGTTGTTATTGTTGTTGTTTATTTGACGTTGTTGTTGTTGTTTATTTGACGTTTTTGTTGTTGTTGACGTTGTTGTTGTTGTTTATTTGACGTTGTTGTTATTTTTTATTTGACGTTGTTGTTGTTTATTTGACGTTGTTGTTGTTGTTGTAGTTGTTGTTTATTTGACGTTGTTGTTGTTGTTGTTTATTTGACGTTGTTGTTGTTGTTTATTTGACGGTGTTGTTGTGGTTGTTTATTTGACGTTGTTGTTGTTGTTGACGTTGTTGTTATTGTTGTTGTTATTGTTGTTGTTGTTTATTTGTCGTTTTTGTTGTTGTTGATGTTGTTGTTGTTTTTGTAGTTGTTTATTTGACGTTGTTGTTGTTTATTTGACGTTGTTGTTGTTGTTGTTTATTTGACGTTGTTGTTGTTGTTATTGTTGTTGTTGTTGTTTATTTGACGTTGTTATTATTATTTATTTGACGTTGTTGTTGTTGTTGTTTATTTGATGTTGTTGTTGTTGTTGTTATTTATTTGACGTTGTTGTTGTTGTTGTTGTTGTTGTTTATTTGACGTTGTTGTTGTTGTTTATTTGACGTTGTTGTTGTTGTTGTTTATTTGACGTTGTTATTATTTATTTGACGTGGTTGTTGTTGTTGTTGTTTATTTGACATTGTTGTTGTTGTTGTTGTTTATTTGACGTTGTTGTTGTTGTTGTTTATTTGACGTTGTTGTTGTTGTTGTTGTTTATTTGACGTTGTTGGTGTTTATTTGACGTAGTTGTTGTTGTTGACGTTGTTGTTGTTGTTATTGTTTGTTTATTTAAGGATTTTGTTTTTGTTGTTGTTGTTTACTTGATGTTGTTGTTGTTGTTGTTGTTTATTTGACGTTGTTGTTGCTATTTATTTGACGATATTATTGTTGTTGTTGTTTATTTGATGTTGTTGTTGTTGTTTATTTGACGTTGTTGTTGTTGTTGTTGTTATTTATTTGACATTGTTGTTGTTGTTGGTCATTTGACGTTGTTGTTGTTTATTTGACGTTGTTGTTGTTGTTGTTGTTTATTTGACATTGTTTTTGTCATTGTTTTTGTTGTTTATTTGACGTTGTTATTATTGTTGTTTATTTGACGTTGTTGTTGTTTATTTGACATTGTTGTTGTTGTTGTTGACGTTGTTGTTGTTTATTTGACATTGTTGTTGTTGTTGTTGGTGTAGTTGTTTATTTGACGTTATTGTTGTTGTTGTTTATTTGACGTTGTTTTAGTTGTTGTTGTTTATTTGACGTTGTTGTTGTTGTTTATTTGACGTTTTTTTTATTGACATTGTTGTTGATGTTTATATGAAGTTGTAGTTGTTGTTGTTGTTGTTTATTTGACATAGTTGTTGTTGTTGACGTTGTTGTTGTTGTTGTTGTTGTTTATTTGACGTTTTTGTTGTTGTTGATGTTGTTGTTGTTGTTTATTTGACGTTGTTATTATTGTTTATTTGACGTTGTTGTTGTTGTTGTTGTTTATTTGATGTTGTTGTTGTTGTTGTTATTGTTGTTGTTTATTTGACGTTGTTGTTGTTTATTTGATGTTGTTGTTGTTTATTTGACGTTGGTGTTGTTGTTGTTTATTTGACGTTGTTGTTGTTATTTATTTGACGTTGTTGTTGTTGTTATTGTTTATTTGACGTTGTTGCTGCTGTTGTTGTTGTTTATTTGACATTGTTATTGTTGTTTATTTGACGTTGTTTTTGTTATTTGACGTTGTTGTTGTTGTATTTGTTGTTGTTGTTGTTCCTTATTTGACGTTGTTGTTATTGTTATTGTTTATTTGACGTTGTTGTTGCTGTTGTTTATTTGACGTTGTTGTTGTTGTTTATTTGATGTTGTTGTTGTTGTTGTTTAATTGACGTCGTTGTTGTTGACGTTGTTGTTGTTGCTTATTTGACGTTGTTATTGTTGTTGCTGTTGTTTATTTGACGTTGTTGTTGTCGTTGTTGTTGTTTATTTGACGTTGTTGTTGTTGTTGTTATTTATTTGACATTGTTGTTGTTGTTGTTGTTCATTTGACGTTGTTGTTGTTTATTTGACGTTGTTGTTGTTGTTTATTTGACATTGTTTTTGTCATTGTTTTTGTTGTTTATTTGACGTTGTTATTATTGTTGTTTATTTGACGTTGTTGTTGTTGTTTATTTGAAGTTGTTGTTGTTGTTGACGTTGTTGTTGTTGTTTATTTGACGTTGTTGTTATTGTTGTTGTTGTTTATTTGACGTAGTTGTTGTTGTTGACGTTGTTGTTGTTGTTATTTATTTGACGTTTTTGTTGTTGTTGTTATTGTTGTTGTTGTTTATTTGACGTTGTTGTTGTTGTTATTTATTTGACGTTGTTGTTGTTGTTTATTTGACATTGTTGTTGTTGTTATTGTTTATTTGACGTTGTTGTTGTTGTTGTTTATTTGACGTTGTTGTTGTTCACGTTGTTGTTGTTGTTGTTGTTGTTGTTGTTTATTTGACATTGTTGTTGTTGTTGTTTATTTGACGTTGTTGTTGTTCATTTGACGTTGTTGTTGTTGTTGTTGTTGTTTATTTGACGTTGTTGTTGTTATTGATGTTGTTTATTTGACGTTGTTGTTGTTGTTGTTTATTTAATGTTGTTGTTGTTGTTTATTTGACATTGTTGTTGTTGTTGACGTTGTTGTTGTTGTTGTTTATTTGACATTGTTGTTGTTGTTGTTTATTTGACGTTGTTGTTGTTGTTGTTTATTTGACGTTGTTTTAGATGTTGTTGTTTATTTGACGTTGTTGTTGTTGTTTATTTAACGTTGTTTTAGATGTTGTTGTTTATTTGACGGTGTTGTTGTTTATTTGACATTGTTGTTGTTGTTGTTGACGTTGTTGTTGTTTATTTGACATTGTTGTTGTTGTTGTTGGTGTTGTTGTTTATTTGACGTTATTGTTGTTGTTGTTTATTTGACGTTGTTTTAGTTGTTGTTGTTTATTTGACGTTGTTGTTGTTGTTGTTTATTTGACGTTTTTTTTATTGACATTGTTGTTGATGTTTATATGAAGTTGTAGTTGTTGTTGTTGTTGTTTATTTGACATAGTTGTTGTTGTTGACGTTGTTGTTGTTGTTGTTGTTGTTTATTTGACGTTTTTGTTGTTGTTGATGTTGTTGTTGTTGTTTATTTGACGTTGTTATTATTGTTTATTTGACGTTGTTGTTGTTGTTGTTGTTTATTTGATGTTGTTGTTGTTGTTGTTATTGTTGTTGTTTATTTGACGTTGTTGTTGTTTATTTGATGTTGTTGTTTTTTATTTGACGTTGGTGTTGTTGTTGTTTATTTGACGTTGTTGTTGTTATTTATTTGACGTTGTTGTTGTTGTTATTGTTTATTTGACGTTGTTGCTGCTGTTGTTGTTGTTTATTTGACATTGTTATTGTTGTTTATTTGACGTTGTTTTTGTTATTTGACGTTGTTGTTGTTGTATTTGTTGTTGTTGTTGTTCCTTATTTGACGTTGTTGTTATTGTTATTGTTTATTTGACGTTGTTGTTGCTGTTGTTTATTTGACGTTGTTGTTGTTGTTTATTTGATGTTGTTGTTGTTGTTTAATTGACGTCGTTGTTGTTGACGTTGTTGTTGTTGCTTATTTGACGTTGTTATTGTTGTTGCTGTTGTTTATTTGACGTTGTTGTTGTCGTTGTTGTTGTTTATTTGACGTTGTTGTTGTTGTTGATGTTGTTTATTTGACGTTGTTGTTGTTGTTATTTATTTAACATTGTTGTTGTTGTTGTTGTTTATTTGAC
Source organism: Vicia faba (assembly GCA_948472305.1). NCBI lineage: Eukaryota > Viridiplantae > Streptophyta > Magnoliopsida > Fabales > Fabaceae > Vicia > Vicia faba. The sequence continues at coordinate 314,270,604 of OX451739.1, read as the reverse complement.
GTAGTTGTTGTTGTTGACGTTGTTGTTGTTGTTGTTTATTTGACGTTTTTGTTGTTGTTGATGTTGTTGTTGTTGTTGTTTATTTGACGGTGTTGTTGTTGTTTATTTGATGTTGTTGTCGTTGTTGTTGTTTATTTGACGTTGTTGTTGTTATTGTTGTTGTTTATTTGACGTTCTTGCTGTTGTTGTTTATTTGATGTTGTTGTTGTTGTTTATTTGACATTGTTGTTGTTGTTGACGTTGTTGTTGTTGTTTATTTGACATTGTTGTTGTTGTTGTTGTTGTTGGTGTTGTTGTTTACTTGACGTTGTTGTTATTGTTGTTGTTTATTTGACGTTGTTTTAGTTGTTGTTTATTTGACGTTGTTGTTGTTGTTTAATTGACATTGTTGTTGTTATTGACGTTGTTGTTGTTGTTTATTTGACATTGTTGTTGTTGTTGTTGTTGTTGACGTTGTTGTTGTTGTTGTTTATTTGACGTTTTTGTTGTTGTTGATGTTGTTGTTGTTGTTTATTTGACGTTGTTGTTATTGTCTATTTGACGTTGTTGTTGTTGTTTATTTGACGTTGTTATTGTTGTTTATTTGATGTTGTTGTTGTTGTTTATTTGACGTTGGTGTTGTTGTTGTTTATTTGACGTTGTTGTTGCTGTTATTTATTTGACGTTGTTGTTGTTGTTATTGTTTATTAGAGGTTGTTGTTGTTGTTGTTGTTTATTTGACGTTGTTATTGTTGTTTATTTGACGTTGTTGTTATTGTTGTTGTTTATTTGACGTTGTTGTTGTTGTTTATTGGACGTTGTTGTTGTTGTTGACGTTGTTGTTGTTGTTTATTTGACGTTGTTGTTGTTGACGTTGTTGTTGTTGTTATTGTTATTTATTTGACGTTGTTGTTGTTGTTGTTTATTTGACGTTGTTGTTGTTGTTTATTTGACGTTGTTGTTGTTGTTTATTTGACATTATTGTTGTTGTTGTTATTGTTTATTTGACATTGTTGTTGTTTATTTGACGTTGTTGTTGTTGTTGTTGACGTTGTTGTTGTTGTTGTTGTTTATTTGACGTTGTTGTTGTTGTTGTTGTTTATTTGACGTTGTTGTTGTTGTTTATTTGACGTTGTTGTTGTTGTTGTTGTTGTTTATTTGATGTTGTTGTTGTTGTTTATTTGACGGTGTTGTTGTTGTTGTTTATTTGACGTTTTTGTTGTTGTTGTTGATGTTGTTGTTATTTTTGTAATTGTTTATTTGACGTTGTTGTTGTTGTTTATTTGACGTTGTTGTTGTTGTTGTTGTTTATTTGACGTTGTTGTAGTTGTTATTGTTGTTGTTGTTGTTTATTTGACGTTGTTGTTGTTGTTGTTTATTTGACGTTGTTGTATTTGTTGTTGTTTATTTGACGTTGTTGTTGTTTATTCGATGTTGTTGTTGTTGTTTATTTGACGTTGTTGTTGTTGTTTATTTGACGTTGTTGTTGTTGTTTATTTGACATTGTTGTTGTTGTTGTTGACGTTGTTGTTGTTGTTGTTTATTTGACATTGTTGTTGTTGTTGGTGGTGGTGGTGTTGTTGTTTATTTGACGTTGTTGTTGTTGTTGTTGTTGTTGTTTATTTGACGTTTTTTTAGTTGTTGTTGTTGTTATTGTTGTTTATTTGGCGTTGTTGTTGTTTATTTGACATTGTTGCTGTTGACATTGTTGTTGTTGTTGTTGTTTATTTGACGTAGTTGGTGTTGTTGACGTTGTTGTTGTTGTTGTTGTTGTTTATTTGACGTTTTTGTTGTTGTTGATGTTGTTGTTGTTGTTTATTTGACGGTGTTGTTGTTGTTTATTTGATGTTGTTGTCGTTGTTGTTGTTTATTTGATGTTGTTGTTGTTATTGTTGTTGTTTATTTGACGTTCTTGCTGTTGTTGTTTGTTTGATGTTGTTGTTGTTGTTTATTTGACATTGTTGTTGTTGTTGTTGTTGTTGACGTTATTGTTGTTGTTTATTTGATGTTGTTGTTGTTGTTTATTTGACATTGTTGTTGTTGTTGACGTTGTTGTTGACGTTGTTGTTGTTGTTTATTTGACATTGTTGTTGTTGTTGTTGTTTACTTGACGTTGTTGTTATTGTTGTTGTTTATTTGACGTTGTTTTAGTTGTTGTTTACTTGACGTTGTTGTTGTTATTTATTTGACATTGTTGTTGTTATTGACGTTTTTGTTGTTGTTGTTGTTGTTTATTTGACATTGTTGTTGTTGTTGTTGTTGACGTTGTTGGTGTTGTTGTTTATTTGACGTTGTTATTGTTGTTGTTGTTGTTGTTTCTTTGACGTTGTTTTAGTTGTTGTTGTTTATTTGACATTGTTGTTGTTGTTTATTCGACGTTGTTGTTGTTGACATTGTTGTTGTTGTTTATTTGACGTTGTTGTTGTTGTTTATTTGACTTAGTTGTTGTTGTTGACATTGTTGTTGTTGTTGTTGTTTATTTGACATTTTTGTTGTTGTTGATGTTGTTGTTGTTGTTTATTTGACGTTGTTGTTATTGTTTATTTGACGTTGTTGTTGTTGACATTGTTATTGTTGTTGTTTATTTGACGTTGTTGTTGTTGTTTATTTGACTTAGTTGTTGTTGTTGACATTGTTGTTTTTGTTGTTGTTGTTGTTTAATTGACATTTTTGTTGTTGTTGATGTTGATGTTGTTGTTGTTTATTTGACGTTGTTGTTATTGTTTATTTGACGTTATTGTTGTTTATTTGACGTTGTTGTTGTTGTTATTGTTGTTGTTTATTTGACGTTGTTGTTGTTGTTGTTTATTTGATGTTGTTGTTGTTGTTTATTTGACGTTGGTGTTGTTGTTGTTGTTTATTTGATGTTGTTATTGTTGTTATTTATTTGACGTCCTTGTTGTTGTTGTTTATTTTATGTTGTTGTTGTTGTTGTTTATTTGACGTTTTTATTGTTGTTTATTTGACGTTGTTTTTGTTATTTGACGTTGTTGTTGTTGTTGTTGTATTTGTTGTTGTTGATGTTGTTGCTTATTTGACGTTGTTTTTATTGTTGTTGTTTATTTGACGTTGTTGTTGCTGTTGTTTTTGACGTTGTTGTTGTTGTTGTTGTTGTTTATTTGACGTTGTTGTTGTTGTTGTTTATTTGACGTTATTGTTGTTATTGACGTTGTTATTGTTGTTTATTTGATGTTGTTGCTGTTGTTTGTTTGACGTTGTTGTTGTCGTTGTTGTTGTTTATTTGACGTTGTTGTTGTTGTTTATTTGACGTTGTTGTTGTTGTTGTTATATATTTGACGTTGTTGTTGTTGTTATTGTTTATTTGACGTTGTTGTTGTTGTTTATTTGTGGTTGTTGTTGTTGTTGACGTTGTTGTTGTTGTTGTTGACGTTGTTGTTGTTGTTGTTGTTTATTTGACGTTGTTGTTGTTGTTGTTTATTTGACGTTGTTGTTGTTGTTGTTGTTTATTTGACGTTGTTGTTGTTGTTGTTTATTTGACGGTGTTGTTGTGGTTGTTTATTCGACGTTGTTGTTGTTGTTGACGTTGTTGTTATTGTTGTTGTTGTTGTTTATTTGTCGTTTTTGTTGTTGTTGATGTTGTTGTTGTTTTTGTAGTTGTTTATTTGACGTTGTTGTTGTTTATTTGACGTTGTTGTTGTTGTTGTTTATTTGACGTTGTTGTTGTTGTTGTTATTATTGTTGTTGTTGTTGTTGTTTATTTGACGTTGTTATTGTTATTTATTTGACGTTGTTGTTGTTGTTGTTGTTGTTTATTTGATGTTGTTGTTGTTGTTATTTATTTGACGTTGTTGTTGTTGTTGTTGTTTATTTGACGTTGTTGTTGTTTATTTGACGTTGTTGTTGTTGTTGTTGTTTATTTGACGTTGTTGTTGTTATTTATTTGACGTTGTTGTTGTTGTTGTTGTTGTTTATTTGACATTGTTGTTGTTGTTGTTGTTTATTTGACGTTGTTTTTGTTGTTTATTTGACGTTGTTGTTGTTGACGTTGTTGTTGTTGTTGTTGTTGTTGTTGTTTATTTGATATTGTTGGTGTTTATTTGATGTAGTTGTTGTTGTTGACGTTGTTGTTGTTGTTATTGTTTGTTTATTTAAGGATTTTGTTGTTGTTGTTGTTGTTGTTTACTTGATGTTGTTGTTGTTGTTTATTTGACGTTGTTGTTGTTGACGTTGTTGTTGTTGTTTTTGTTGTTTATTTGACGTTGTTGTAGTTGTTTATTTGACGTTGTTGTTGTTCTTGTTGTTGTTGCTATTTATTTGACGATATTATTGTTGTTGTTGTTTATTTGACGTTGTTGTTGTTGTTTATTTGACGTTGTTGTTGTTGTTGTTGTTGTTATTTATTTGACATTGTTGTTGTTGTTGTTCATTTGACGTTGTTGTTGTTGTTTATTTGACGTTGTTGTTGTTGTTGTTTATTTGACATTGTTTTTGTCATTGTTTTTGTTGTTTATTTGACGTTGTTATTGTTGTTGTTTATTTGACGTTGTTGTTGTTGTTTATTTGACGTTTTTGTTGTTGTTGACGTTGTTGTTGTTGTTTATTTGACGTTGTTGTTATTTTTTATTTGACGTTGTTGTTGTTTATTTGACGTTGTTGTTGTTGTTGTTGTTGTTGTTTATTTGACGTTGTTGTTGTTGTTGTTTATTTGACGTTGTTGTTGTTGTTGTTTATTTGACGGTGTTGTTGTGGTTGTTTATTTGACGTTGTTGTTGTTGTTGACGTTGTTGTTATTGTTGTTGTTGTTGTTGTTGTTGTTTATTTGTCGTTTTTGTTGTTGTTGATGTTGTTGTTGTTTTTGTAGTTGTTTATTTGACGTTGTTGTTGTTTATTTGACGTTGTTGTTGTTGTTGTTTATTTGACGTTGTTGTTGTTGTTATTGTTGTTGTTGTTGTTTATTTGACGTTGTTATTATTATTTATTTGACGTTGTTGTTGTTGTTGTTTATTTGATGTTGTTGTTGTTGTTGTTATTTATTTGACGTTGTTGTTGTTGTTGTTGTTGTTGTTTATTTGACGTTGTTGTTGTTGTTTATTTGACGTTGTTGTTGTTGTTGTTTATTTGACGTTGTTATTATTTATTTGACGTGGTTGTTGTTGTTGTTGTTTATTTGACATTGTTGTTGTTGTTGTTGTTTATTTGACGTTGTTGTTGTTGTTGTTTATTTGACGTTGTTGTTGTTGTTGTTGTTTATTTGACGTTGTTGGTGTTTATTTGACGTAGTTGTTGTTGTTGACGTTGTTGTTGTTGTTATTGTTTGTTTATTTAAGGATTTTGTTTTTGTTGTTGTTGTTTACTTGATGTTGTTGTTGTTGTTGTTGTTTATTTGACGTTGTTGTTGCTATTTATTTGACGATATTATTGTTGTTGTTGTTTATTTGATGTTGTTGTTGTTGTTTATTTGACGTTGTTGTTGTTGTTGTTGTTATTTATTTGACATTGTTGTTGTTGTTGTTCATTTGACGTTGTTGTTGTTTATTTGACGTTGTTGTTGTTGTTGTTGTTTATTTGACATTGTTTTTGTCATTGTTTTTGTTGTTTATTTGACGTTGTTATTATTGTTGTTTATTTGACGTTGTTGTTGTTGTTTATTTGAAGTTGTTGTTGTTGTTGACGTTGTTGTTGTTGTTTATTTGACGTTGTTGTTATTGTTGTTGTTGTTGTTTATGTGACGATGTTGTTGTTGTTATTTATTTGACGTTTTTGTTGTTGTTATTTATTTGACGTTGTTGTTGTTGTTTATTTGACGTTGTTGTTGTTCACGTTGTTGTTGTTGTTGTTGTTTATTTGACATTGTTGTTGTTGTTGTTTATTTGACGTTGTTGTTGTTGTTGTTCATTTGACGTTGTTGTTGTTGTTGTTTATTTGACGTTGTTGTTGTTATTGATGTTGTTTATTTGACGTTGTTGTTGTTGTTATTTATTTAATGTTGTTGTTGTTGTTTATTTGACATTGTTGTTGTTGTTGACGTTGTTGTTGTTGTTGTTTATTTGACATTGTTGTTGTTGTTGTTGTTTATTTGACGTTGTTGTTGTTGTTGTTGTTGTTGTTTATTTGACGTTGTTTTAGATGTTGTTGTTTATTTGACGTTGTTGTTGTTGTTGTTTATTTAACGTTGTTTTAGATGTTGTTGTTTATTTGACGGTGTTGTTGTTTATTTGACATTATTGTTGTTGTTGTTGACGTTGTTGTTGTTTATTTGACATTGTTGTTGTTGTTGTTGGTGTTGTTGTTTATTTGACGTTATTGTTGTTGTTGTTTATTTGACGTTGTTTTAGTTGTTGTTGTTTATTTGACGTTGTTGTTGTTGTTTATTTGACGTTTTTGTTATTGACATTGTTGTTGTTGTTGTTTATATGAAGTTGTAGTTGTTGTTGTTGTTGTTGTTGTTTATTTGACATAGTTGTTGTTGTTGAAGTTGTTGTTGTTGTTGTTTATTTGACGTTTTTGTTGTTGTTGATGTTGTTGTTGTTGTTTATTTGACGTTGTTATTATTGTTTATTTGACGTTGTTGTTGTTGTTGTTGTTTATTTGATGTTGTTGTTGTTGTTGTTATTGTTGTTGTTTATTTGACGTTGTTGTTGTTGTTGTTGTTTATTTGATGTTGTTGTTGTTTATTTGACGTTGGTGTTGTTGTTGTTTATTTGACGTTGTTGTTGTTGTTATTTATTTGACGTTGTTGTTGTTATTGTTTATTTGACGTTGTTGCTGCTGTTGTTGTTGTTTATTTGACATTGTTATTGTTGTTTATTTGACGTTGTTGTTGTTGTTGACGTTGTTGTTGTTGTTGTTTATTTGACATTGTTGTTGTTGTTGTTGTTGACGTTGTTGGTGTTGTTGTTTATTTGACGTTTTTGTTGTTGTTGATGTTGTTGTTGTTGTTTATTTGACGTTGTTGTTATTGTCTATTTGACGTTGTTGTTGTTGTTGTTTATTTGACGTTGTTGTTGTTATTGTTGTTGTTTATTTGACGCTGTTATTGTTGTTTATTTGATGTTGTAGTTGTTGTTGTTTATTTGACGTTGGTGTTGTTGTTGTTTATTTGACGTTGTTGTTGCTGTTATTTATTTGACGTTGTTGTTGTTGTTATTGTTTATTAGAGGTTGTTGTTGTTGTTGTTGTTTATTTGACGTTGTTATTGTTGTTTATTTGACGTTGTTGTTATTGTTGTTGTTTATTTGACGTTGTTGTTGTTGTTTATTGGACGTTGTTGTTGTTGTTGACGTTGTTGTTGTTTATTTTTCGTTGTTGTTGTTGACGTTGTTGTTGTTGTTATTATTATTTATTTGACGTTGTTGTTGTTGTTGTTGTTTATTTGACGTTGTTGTTGTTGTTTATTTGACGTTGTTGTTGTTGTTTATTTGACATTGTTGTTGTTGTTGTTATTGTTTATTTGACATTGTTGTTGTTTATTTGACGTTGTTGTTGTTGTTGACGTTGTTGTTGTTGTTGTTGTTGTTGTTGTTGTTGTTTATTTGACGTGTTGTTGTTGTTTATTTGACGTTGTTGTTGTTGTTTATTTGACGTTGTTGTTGTTGTTGTTGTTTATTTGATGTTGTTGTTGTTCTTTATTTGACGGTGTTGTTGTTGTTGTTTATTTGACGTTTTTGTTGTTGTTGATGTTGTTGTTATTTTTGTAGTTGTTTATTTGACGTTGTTGTTGTTGTTTATTTGACGTTGTTGTTGTTGTTGTTTATTTGACGTTGTTGTAGTTGTTATTGTTGTTGTTGTTGTTGTTTATTTGACGTTGTTGTTGTTGTTGTTTATTTGACGTTGTTGTATTTTTTGTTGTTTATTTGACGTTGTTGTTGTTTATTTGATGTTGTTGTTGTTGTTTATTTGACGTTGTTGTTGTTGTTGTTTATTTGACGTTGTTGTTGTTGTTGTTTATTTGACATTGTTGTTGTTGTTGTTGACGTTGTTGTTGTTGTTGTTTATTTGACATTGTTGTTGTTGTTGGTGGTGGTGGTGTTGTTGTTTATTTGACGTTGTTGTTGTTGTTGTTGTTTATTTGACGTTGTTTTAGTTGTTGTTGTTGTTATTGTTGTTTATTTGGCGTTGTTGTTGTTTATTTGACATTGTTGCTGTTGACATTGTTGTTGTTGTTGTTGTTGTTTATTTGACGTAGTTGTTGTTGTTGACGTTGTTGTTGTTGTTGTTTATTTGACGTTTTTGTTGTTGTTGATGTTGTTGTTGTTGTTTATTTGACGGTGTTGTTGTTGTTTATTTGATGTTGTTGTCGTTGTTGTTGTTTATTTGACGTTGTTGTTGTTATTGTTGTTGTTTATTTGACGTTCTTGCTGTTGTTGTTTATTTGATGTTGTTGTTGTTGTTTATTTGACATTGTTGTTGTTGTTGTTGACGTTGTTGTTGTTGTTTATTTGATGTTGTTGTTGTTGTTGTTTATTTGACATTGTTGTTGTTGTTGACGTTGTTGTTGTTGTTTATTTGACATTGTTGTTGTTGTTGTTGTTGGTGTTGTTGTTTACTTGACGTTGTTGTTATTGTTGTTGTTTATTTGACGTTGTTTTAGTTGTTGTTTATTTGACGTTGTTGTTGTTGTTTATTTGACATTGTTATTGTTATTGACGTTGTTGTTGTTGTTGTTGTTTATTTGACATTGTTGTTGTTGTTGTTGTTGTTGGTGTTGTTGTTTATTTGACGTTGTTATTGTTGTTGTTGTTGTTGTTTATTTGACGTTGTTTTAGTTGTTGTTGTTTATTTGACATTGTTGTTGTTGTTTATTCGACGTTGTTGTTGTTGACATTGTTGTTGTTGTTTATTTGACGTTGTTGTTGTTGTTTATTTGACTTAGTTGTTGTTGTTGACATTGTTGTTGTTGTTGTTGTTTATTTGACATTTTTGTTGTTGTTGATGTTGTTGTTGTTGTTTATTTGACGTTGTTGTTATTGTTTATTTGACGTTGTTGTTGTTGACATTGTTATTGTTGTTGTTTATTTGACGTTGTTGTTGTTGTTTATTTGACTTAGTTGTTGTTGTTGACATTGTTGTTTTTGTTGTTGTTGTTGTTTAATTGACATTTTTGTTGTTGTTGATGTTGATGTTGTTGTTGTTTATTTGACGTTGTTGTTATTGTTTATTTGACGTTATTGTTGTTTATTTGACGTTGTTGTTGTTGTTGTTATTGTTGTTGTTTATTTGACGTTGTTGTTGTTGTTGTTGTTTATTTGATGTTGTTGTTGTTGTTTATTTGACGTTGGTGTTGTTGTTGTTGTTTATTTGATGTTGTTATTGTTGTTATTTATTTGACGTCCTTGTTGTTGTTGTTGTTGTTTATTTTATGTTGTTGTTGTTGTTGTTGTTGTTTATTTGACGTTTTTATTGTTGTTTATTTGACGTTGTTTTTGTTATTTGACGTTGTTGTTGTTGTTGTATTTGTTGTAGTTGATGTTGTTGCTTATTTGACGTTGTTTTTATTGTTGTTGTTTATTTGACGTTGTTGTTGCTGTTGTTTTTGACGTTGTTGTTGTTGTTGTTGTTGTTTATTTGACGTTGTTGTTGTTATTGTTGTTGTTGTTTATTTGACGTTATTGTTGTTATTGACGTTGTTATTGTTGTTTATTTGACGTTGTTGCTGTTGTTTATTTGACGTTGTTGTTGTCGTTGTTGTTGTTTATTTGACGTTGTTGTTGTTGTTTATTTGACGTTGTTGTTGTTGTTATATATTTGACGTTGTTGTTGTTGTTATTGTTTATTTGACGTTGTTGTTGTTGTTTATTTGTGGTTGTTGTTGTTGACGTTGTTGTTGTTGTTGTTGACGTTGTTGTTGTTGTTGTTGTTGTTTATTTGACGTTGTTGTTGTTGTTGTTGTTGTTTATTTGACGTTGTTGTTGTTGTTGTTGTTGTTTATTTGACGTTGTTGTTGTTGTTTATTTGACGGTGTTGTTGTGGTTGTTTATTTGACGTTGTTGTTGTTGTTGACGTTGTTGTTATTGTTGTTGTTGTTGTTTATTTGTCATTTTTGTTGTTGTTGATGTTGTTGTTGTTTTTGTAGTTGTTTATTTGACGTTGTTGTTGTTTATTTGACGTTGTTGTTGTTGTTGTTCATTTGACGTTGTTGTTGTTGTTGTTGTTGTTATTATTGTTGTTGTTGTTGTTTATTTGACGTTGTTATTGTTATTTATTTGACGTTGTTGTTGTTGTTGTTGTTTATTCGATGTTGTTGTTGTTGTTATTTATTTGACGTTGTTGTTGTTGTTGTTGTTTATTTGACGTTGTTGTTGTTTATTTGACGTTGTTGTTGTTGTTGTTTATTTGACGTTGTTGTTGTTATTTATTTGACGTTGTTGTTGTTGTTGTTTATTTGACATTGTTGTTGTTGTTGTTTATTTGACGTTGTTGTTGTTGTTTATTTGACGTTGTTGTTGTTGTTGACGTTGTTGTTGTTGTTGTTGTTGTTTATTTGACGTAGTTGTTGTTGTTGACGTTGTTGTTGTTGTTATTGTTTGTTTATTTAAGGATTTTGTTGTTGTTGTTGTTGTTGTTTACTTGATGTTGTTGTTGTTGTTTATTTGACGTTGTTGTTGTTGTTGACGTTGTTGTTGTTGTTTTTGTTGTTTATTTGACGTTGTTGTAGTTGTTTATTTGACGTTGTTGTTGTTGCTATTTATTTGACGATATTATTGTTGTTGTTGTTTATTTGACGTTGTTGTTGTTGTTTATTTGACGTTGTTGTTGTTGTTGCTGTTGTTGTTATTTATTTGACATTGTTGTTGTTGTTGTTCATTTGACGTTGTTGTTGTTGTTTATTTGACGTTGTTGTTGTTGTTTATTTGACATTGTTTTTGTCATTGTTTTTGTTGTTTATTTGACGTTGTTATTGTTGTTGTTTATTTGACGTTGTTGTTGTTTACTTGACGTTGTTGTTGTTGTTGACATTGTTGTTGTTGTTTATTTGACGTTGTTGTTATTGTTTATTTGACGTTGTTGTTGTTTATTTGACGTTGTTGTTGTTGTTGTTGTTGTTGTTGTTGTTTATTTGACGTTGTTGTTGTTGTTGTTTATTTGACGTTGTTGTTGTTGTTGTTGTTTATTTGACGGTGTTGTTGTGGTTGTTTATTTGACGTTGTTGTTGTTGTTGACGTTGTTGTTATTGTTGTTGTTGTTGTTGTTTATTTGTCGTTTTTGTTGTTGTTGATGTTGTTGTTGTTTTTGTAGTTGTTTATTTGACGTTGTTGTTGTTTATTTGACGTTGTTGTTGTTGTTGTTTATTTGACGTTGTTGTTGTTGTTATTGTTGTTGTTGTTGTTGTTGTTTATTTGACGTTGTTATTGTTATTTATTTGACGTTGTTGTTGTTGTTGTTGTTTATTTGATGTTGTTGTTGTTGTTGTTGTTGTTATTTATTTGACATTGTTGTTGTTGTTGTTTATTTGACGTTGTTGTTGTTGTTGTTTATTTGACGTTGTTGTTGTTGTTTATTTGACGTTGTTGTTATTTATTTGACGTGGTTGTTGTTGTTGTTGTTTATTTGACATTGTTGTTGTTGTTGTTGACGTTGTTGTTGTTGTTTATTTGATGTTGTTGTTGTTGTTTATTTGACATTGTTGTTGTTGTTGACGTTGTTGTTGTTGTTTATTTGACATTGTTGTTGTTGTTGTTGTTGGTGTTGTTGTTTACTTGACGTTGTTGTTATTGTTGTTGTTTATTTGACGTTGTTTTAGTTGTTGTTTATTTGACGTTGTTGTTGTTGTTTAATTGACATTGTTGTTGTTATTGACGTTGTTGTTGTTGTTTATTTGACATTGTTGTTGTTGTTGTTGTTGTTGACGTTGTTGTTGTTGTTGTTTATTTGACGTTTTTGTTGTTGTTGATGTTGTTGTTGTTGTTTATTTGACGTTGTTGTTATTGTCTATTTGACGTTGTTGTTGTTGTTTATTTGACGTTGTTATTGTTGTTTATTTGATGTTGTTGTTGTTGTTTATTTGACGTTGGTGTTGTTGTTGTTTATTTGACGTTGTTGTTGCTGTTATTTATTTGACGTTGTTGTTGTTGTTATTGTTTATTAGAGGTTGTTGTTGTTGTTGTTGTTTATTTGACGTTGTTATTGTTGTTTATTTGACGTTGTTGTTATTGTTGTTGTTTATTTGACGTTGTTGTTGTTGTTTATTGGACGTTGTTGTTGTTGTTGACGTTGTTGTTGTTGTTTATTTGACGTTGTTGTTGTTGACGTTGTTGTTGTTGTTATTGTTATTTATTTGACGTTGTTGTTGTTGTTGTTTATTTGACGTTGTTGTTGTTGTTTATTTGACGTTGTTGTTGTTGTTTATTTGACATTATTGTTATTGTTGTTATTGTTTATTTGACATTGTTGTTGTTTATTTGACGTTGTTGTTGTTGTTGTTGACGTTGTTGTTGTTGTTGTTGTTTATTTGACGTTGTTGTTGTTGTTTATTTGACGTTGTTGTTGTTTATTTGACGTTGTTGTTGTTGTTGTTGTTTATTTGATGTTGTTGTTGTTGTTTATTTGACGGTGTTGTTGTTGTTGTTTATTTGACGTTTTTGTTGTTGTTGTTGATGTTGTTGTTATTTTTGTAGTTGTTTATTTGACGTTGTTGTTGTTGTTTATTTGACGTTGTTGTTGTTGTTGTTGTTTATTTGACGTTGTTGTAGTTGTTATTGTTGTTGTTGTTGTTTATTTGACGTTGTTGTTGTTGTTGTTTATTTGACGTTGTTGTATTTGTTGTTGTTTATTTGACGTTGTTGTTGTTTATTCGATGTTGTTGTTGTTGTTTATTTGACGTTGTTGTTGTTGTTTATTTGACGTTGTTGTTGTTGTTTATTTGACATTGTTGTTGTTGTTGTTGACGTTGTTGTTGTTGTTGTTTATTTGACATTGTTGTTGTTGTTGTTGGTGGTGGTGTTGTTGTTTATTTGACGTTGTTGTTGTTGTTGTTGTTGTTGTTGTTGTTGTTTATTTGACGTTGTTTTAGTTGTTGTTGTTGTTATTGTTGTTTATTTGGCGTTGTTGTTGTTTATTTGACATTGTTGCTGTTGACATTGTTGTTGTTGTTGTTTATTTGACGTAGTTGGTGTTGTTGACGTTGTTGTTGTTGTTGTTGTTGTTTATTTGACGTTTTTGTTGTTGTTGATGTTGTTGTTGTTGTTTATTTGACGGTGTTGTTGTTGTTTATTTGATGTTGTTGTCGTTGTTGTTGTTTATTTGATGTTGTTGTTGTTATTGTTGTTGTTTATTTGACGTTCTTGCTGTTGTTGTTTGTTTGATGTTGTTGTTGTTGTTTATTTGACATTGTTGTTGTTGTTGTTGTTGTTGTTGACGTTATTGTTGTTGTTTATTTGATGTTGTTGTTGTTGTTGTTTATTTGACATTGTTGTTGTTGTTGACGTTGTTGTTGTTGTTTATTTGACATTGTTGTTGTTGTTGTTGTTTACTTGACGTTGTTGTTATTGTTGTTGTTTATTTGACGTTGTTTTAGTTGTTGTTTACTTGACGTTGTTGTTGTTATTTATTTGACATTGTTGTTGTTATTGACGTTTTTGTTGTTGTTGTTGTTGTTTATTTGACATTGTTGTTGTTGTTGTTGTTGACGTTGTTGGTGTTGTTGTTTATTTGACGTTGTTATTGTTGTTGTTGTTGTTGTTTCTTTGACGTTGTTTTAGTTGTTGTTGTTTATTTGACATTGTTGTTGTTGTTTATTCGACGTTGTTGTTGTTGACATTGTTGTTGTTGTTTATTTGACGTTGTTGTTGTTGTTTATTTGACTTAGTTGTTGTTGTTGACATTGTTGTTGTTGTTGTTGTTTATTTGACATTTTTGTTGTTGTTGATGTTGTTGTTGTTGTTTATTTGACGTTGTTGTTATTGTTTATTTGACGTTGTTGTTGTTGACATTGTTATTGTTGTTGTTTATTTGACGTTGTTGTTGTTGTTTATTTGACTTAGTTGTTGTTGTTGACATTGTTGTTTTTGTTGTTGTTGTTGTTTAATTGACATTTTTGTTGTTGTTGATGTTGATGTTGTTGTTGTTTATTTGACGTTGTTGTTATTGTTTATTTGACGTTATTGTTGTTTATTTGACGTTGTTGTTGTTGTTATTGTTGTTGTTTATTTGACGTTGTTGTTGTTGTTGTTTATTTGATGTTGTTGTTGTTGTTTATTTGACGTTGGTGTTGTTGTTGTTGTTTATTTGATGTTGTTATTGTTGTTATTTATTTGACGTCCTTGTTGTTGTTGTTTATTTTATGTTGTTGTTGTTGTTGTTTATTTGACGTTTTTATTGTTGTTTATTTGACGTTGTTTTTGTTATTTGACGTTGTTGTTGTTGTTGTTGTATTTGTTGTTGTTGATGTTGTTGCTTATTTGACGTTGTTTTTATTGTTGTTGTTTATTTGACGTTGTTGTTGCTGTTGTTTTTGACGTTGTTGTTGTTGTTGTTGTTTATTTGACGTTGTTGTTGTTGTTGTTTATTTGACGTTATTGTTGTTATTGACGTTGTTATTGTTGTTTATTTGATGTTGTTGCTGTTGTTTGTTTGACGTTGTTGTTGTCGTTGTTGTTGTTTATTTGACGTTGTTGTTGTTTATTTGACGTTGTTGTTGTTGTTGTTATATATTTGACGTTGTTGTTGTTGTTATTGTTTATTTGACGTTGTTGTTGTTGTTTATTTGTGGTTGTTGTTGTTGTTGACGTTGTTGTTGTTGTTGTTGACGTTGTTGTTGTTGTTGTTGTTTATTTGACGTTGTTGTTGTTGTTGTTGTTTATTTGACGTTGTTGTTGTTGTTGTTTATTTGACGTTGTTGTTGTTGTTGTTGTTTATTTGACGGTGTTGTTGTGGTTGTTTATTCGACGTTGTTGTTGTTGTTGACGTTGTTGTTATTGTTGTTGTTGTTGTTTATTTGTCGTTTTTGTTGTTGTTGATGTTGTTGTTGTTTTTGTAGTTGTTTATTTGACGTTGTTGTTGTTTATTTGACGTTGTTGTTGTTCTTGTTTATTTGACGTTGTTGTTGTTGTTGTTATTATTGTTGTTGTTGTTGTTGTTTATTTGACGTTGTTATTGTTATTTATTTGACGTTGTTGTTGTTGTTGTTGTTTATTTGATGTTGTTGTTGTTGTTATTTATTTGACGTTGTTGTTGTTGTTGTTGTTGTTTATTTGACGTTGTTGTTGTTTATTTGACGTTGTTGTTGTTGTTGTTGTTTATTTGACGTTGTTGTTGTTATTTATTTGACGTTGTTGTTGTTGTTGTTTATTTGACATTGTTGTTGTTGTTGTTGTTTATTTGACGTTGTTTTTGTTGTTTATTTGACGTTGTTGTTGTTGACGTTGTTGTTGTTGTTGTTGTTGTTTATTTGATATTGTTGGTGTTTATTTGATGTAGTTGTTGTTGTTGACGTTGTTGTTGTTGTTATTGTTTGTTTATTTAAGGATTTTGTTGTTGTTGTTGTTGTTTACTTGATGTTGTTGTTGTTGTTTATTTGACGTTGTTGTTGTTGACGTTGTTGTTGTTGTTTTTGTTGTTTATTTGACGTTGTTGTAGTTGTTTATTTGACGTTGTTGTTGTTCTTGTTGTTGTTGCTATTTATTTGACGATATTATTGTTGTTGTTGTTTATTTGATGTTGTTGTTGTTGTTTATTTGACGTTGTTGTTGTTGTTGTTGTTGTTATTTATTTGACATTGTTGTTGTTGTTGTTCATTTGACGTTGTTGTTGTTGTTTATTTGACGTTGTTGTTGTTGTTGTTTATTTGACATTGTTTTTGTCATTGTTTTTGTTGTTTATTTGACGTTGTTATTGTTGTTGTTTATTTGACGTTGTTGTTGTTGTTTATTTGACGTTGTTGTTGTTGTTGACGTTGTTGTTGTTGTTTATTTGACGTTGTTGTTATTTTTTATTTGACGTTGTTGTTGTTTATTTGACGTTGTTGTTGTTGTTGTTGTTGTTGTTTATTTGACGTTGTTGTTGTTGTTGTTTATTTGACGTTGTTGTTGTTGTTGTTTATTTGACGGTGTTGTTGTGGTTGTTTATTTGACGTTGTTGTTGTTGTTGACGTTGTTGTTATTGTTGTTGTTGTTGTTGTTGTTGTTGTTGTTGTTTATTTGTCGTTTTTGTTGTTGTTGATGTTGTTGTTGTTTTTGTAGTTGTTTATTTGACGTTGTTGTTGTTTATTTGACGTTGTTGTTGTTGTTGTTTATTTGACGTTGTTGTTGTTGTTATTGTTGTTGTTGTTGTTTATTTGACGTTGTTATTGTTATTTATTTGACGTTGTTGTTGTTGTTGTTTATTTGATGTTGTTGTTGTTGTTGTTATTTATTTGACGTTGTTGTTGTTGTTGTTGTTGTTGTTTATTTGACGTTGTTGTTGTTGTTTATTTGACGTTGTTGTTGTTGTTGTTTATTTGACGTTGTTATTATTTATTTGACGTGGTTGTTGTTGTTGTTGTTTATTTGACATTGTTGTTGTTGTTGTTGTTTATTTGACGTTGTTGTTGTTGTTGTTTATTTGACGTTGTTGTTGACGTTGTTGTTGTTGTTGTTTATTTGACGTTGTTGGTGTTTATTTGATGTAGTTGTTGTTGTTGACGTTGTTGTTGTTGTTATTGTTTGTTTATTTAAGGATTTTGTTTTTGTTGTTGTTGTTTACTTGATGTTGTTGTTGTTGTTGTTGTTGTTGTTTATTTGACGTTGTTGTTGCTATTTATTTGACGATATTATTGTTGTTGTTGTTTATTTGATGTTGTTGTTGTTGTTTATTTGACGTTGTTGTTGTTGTTGTTGTTATTTATTTGACATTGTTGTTGTTGTTGTTCATTTGACGTTGTTGTTGTTTATTTGACGTTGTTGTTGTTGTTGTTGTTTATTTGACATTGTTTTTGTCATTGTTTTTGTTGTTTATTTGACGTTGTTATTATTGTTGTTTATTTGACGTTGTTGTTGTTGTTTATTTGAAGTTGTTGTTGTTGTTGACGTTGTTGTTGTTGTTTATTTGACGTTGTTGTTATTGTTGTTGTTGTTGTTTATGTGACGATGTTGTTGTTGTTATTTATTTGACGTTTTTGTTGTTGTTGTTATTGTTGTTGTTGTTGTTTATTTGACGTTGTTGTTGTTGTTATTTATTTGACGTTGTTGTTGTTGTTTATTTGACGTTGTTGTTGTTCACGTTGTTGTTGTTGTTGTTGTTTATTTGACATTGTTGTTGTTGTTGTTTATTTGACGTTGTTGTTGTTGTTGTTGTTCATTTGACGTTGTTGTTGTTGTTGTTTATTTGACGTTGTTGTTGTTATTGATGTTGTTTATTTGACGTTGTTGTTGTTGTTATTTATTTAATGTTGTTGTTGTTGTTTATTTGACATTGTTGTTGTTGTTGACGTTGTTGTTGTTGTTGTTTATTTGACATTGTTGTTGTTGTTGTTGTTTATTTGACGTTGTTGTTGTTGTTGTTGTTGTTTATTTGACGTTGTTTTAGATGTTGTTGTTTATTTGACGTTGTTGTTGTTGTTGTTTATTTAACGTTGTTTTAGATGTTGTTGTTTATTTGACGGTGTTGTTGTTTATTTGACATTATTGTTGTTGTTGTTGACGTTGTTGTTGTTTATTTGACATTGTTGTTGTTGTTGTTGGTGTTGTTGTTTATTTGACGTTATTGTTGTTGTTGTTTATTTGACGTTGTTTTAGTTGTTGTTGTTTATTTGACGTTGTTGTTGTTGTTTATTTGACGTTTTTGTTATTGACATTGTTGTTGTTGTTGTTTATATGAAGTTGTAGTTGTTGTTGTTGTTGTTGTTGTTTATTTGACATAGTTGTTGTTGTTGAAGTTGTTGTTGTTGTTGTTGTTGTTTATTTGACGTTTTTGTTGTTGTTGATGTTGTTGTTGTTGTTTATTTGACGTTGTTATTATTGTTTATTTGACGTTGTTGTTGTTGTTGTTGTTTATTTGATGTTGTTGTTGTTGTTGTTATTGTTGTTGTTTATTTGACGTTGTTGTTGTTGTTGTTGTTTATTTGTTGTTGTTGTTGTTTATTTGACGTTGGTGTTGTTGTTGTTTATTTGACGTTGTTGTTGTTGTTATTTATTTGACGTTGTTGTTGTTATTGTTTATTTGACGTTGTTGCTGCTGTTGTTGTTGTTTATTTGACATTGTTATTGTTGTTTATTTGACGTTGTTGTTGTTGTTGACGTTGTTGTTGTTGTTGTTTATTTGACATTGTTGTTGTTGTTGTTGTTGACGTTGTTGGTGTTGTTGTTTATTTGACGTTTTTGTTGTTGTTGATGTTGTTGTTGTTGTTTATTTGACGTTGTTGTTATTGTCTATTTGACGTTGTTGTTGTTGTTGTTTATTTGACGTTGTTGTTGTTATTGTTGTTGTTTATTTGACGCTGTTATTGTTGTTTATTTGATGTTGTAGTTGTTGTTGTTTATTTGACGTTGGTGTTGTTGTTGTTTATTTGACGTTGTTGTTGCTGTTATTTATTTGACGTTGTTGTTGTTGTTATTGTTTATTAGAGGTTGTTGTTGTTGTTGTTGTTTATTTGACGTTGTTATTGTTGTTTATTTGACGTTGTTGTTATTGTTGTTGTTTATTTGACGTTGTTGTTGTTGTTTATTGGACGTTGTTGTTGTTGTTGACGTTGTTGTTGTTTATTTTTCGTTGTTGTTGTTGACGTTGTTGTTGTTGTTATTATTATTTATTTGACGTTGTTGTTGTTGTTGTTGTTTATTTGACGTTGTTGTTGTTGTTTATTTGACGTTGTTGTTGTTGTTTATTTGACATTGTTGTTGTTGTTGTTATTGTTTATTTGACATTGTTGTTGTTTATTTGACGTTGTTGTTGTTGTTGACGTTGTTGTTGTTGTTGTTGTTGTTGTTGTTTATTTGACGTGTTGTTGTTGTTTATTTGACGTTGTTGTTGTTGTTTATTTGACGTTGTTGTTGTTGTTGTTGTTTATTTGATGTTGTTGTTGTTCTTTATTTGACGGTGTTGTTGTTGTTGTTTATTTGACGTTTTTGTTGTTGTTGATGTTGTTGTTATTTTTGTAGTTGTTTATTTGACGTTGTTGTTGTTGTTTATTTGACGTTGTTGTTGTTGTTGTTTATTTGACGTTGTTGTAGTTGTTATTGTTGTTGTTGTTGTTGTTTATTTGACGTTGTTGTTGTTGTTGTTTATTTGACGTTGTTGTATTTTTTGTTGTTTATTTGACGTTGTTGTTGTTTATTTGATGTTGTTGTTGTTGTTTATTTGACGTTGTTGTTGTTGTTGTTTATTTGACGTTGTTGTTGTTGTTGTTTATTTGACATTGTTGTTGTTGTTGTTGACGTTGTTGTTGTTGTTGTTTATTTGACATTGTTGTTGTTGTTGGTGGTGGTGGTGTTGTTGTTTATTTGACGTTGTTGTTGTTGTTGTTGTTTATTTGACGTTGTTTTAGTTGTTGTTGTTGTTATTGTTGTTTATTTGGCGTTGTTGTTGTTTATTTGACATTGTTGCTGTTGACATTGTTGTTGTTGTTGTTGTTGTTTATTTGACGTAGTTGTTGTTGTTGACGTTGTTGTTGTTGTTGTTTATTTGACGTTTTTGTTGTTGTTGATGTTGTTGTTGTTGTTGTTTATTTGACGGTGTTATTGTTGTTTATTTGATGTTGTTGTCGTTGTTGTTGTTTATTTGACGTTGTTGTTGTTATTGTTGTTGTTTATTTGACGTTCTTGTTGTTGTTGTTTATTTGATGTTGTTGTTGTTGTTTATTTGACATTGTTGTTGTTGTTGTTGACGTTGTTGTTGTGGTTTATTTGATGTTGTTGTTGTTGTTGTTGTTTATTTGACATTGTTGTTGTTGTTGACGTTGTTGTTGTTGTTTATTTGACATTGTTGTTGTTGTTGTTGGTGTTGTTGTTTACTTGACGTTGTTGTTATTGTTGTTGTTTATTTGACGTTGTTTTAGTTGTTGTTTATTTGACGTTGTTGTTGTTGTTTATTTGACATTGTTATTGTTATTGACGTTGTTGTTGTTGTTGTTTATTTGACATTGTTGTTGTTGTTGTTGTTGTTGACGTTGTTGGTGTTGTTGTTTATTTGACGTTGTTATTGTTGTTGTTGTTGTTGTTGTTTATTTGACGTTGTTTTAGTTGTTGTTGTTTATTTGACATTGTTGTTGTTGTTTATTCGACGTTGTTGTTGTTGACATTGTTGTTGTTGTTTATTTGACGTTGTTGTTGTTGTTTATTTGACTTAGTTGTTGTTGTTGACATTGTTGTTGTTGTTGTTGTTGTTTATTTGACATTTTTGTTGTTGTTGATGTTGTTGTTGTTGTTTATTTGACGTTGTTGTTATTGTTTATTTGACGTTGTTGTTGTTGACATTGTTATTGTTGTTGTTTATTTGACGTTGTTGTTGTTGTTTATTTGACTTAGTTGTTGTTGTTGACATTGTTGTTTTTGTTGTTGTTGTTGTTTAATTGACATTTTTGTTGTTGTTGATGTTGATGTTGTTGTTGTTTATTTGACGTTGTTGTTGCTGTTGTTTTTGACGTTGTTGTTGTTGTTGTTGTTGTTTATTTGACGTTGTTGTTGTTGTTGTTGTTTATTTGACGTTATTGTTGTTATTGACGTTGTTATTGTTGTTTATTTGACGTTGTTGCTGTTGTTTATTTGACGTTGTTGTTGTCGTTGTTGTTGTTTATTTGACGTTGTTGTTGTTGTTTATTTGACGTTGTTGTTGTTGTTATATATTTGACGTTGTTGTTGTTGTTATTGTTTATTTGACGTTGTTGTTGTTGTTTATTTGTGGTTGTTGTTGTTGACGTTGTTGTTGTTGTTGTTGACGTTGTTGTTGTTGTTGTTGTTTATTTGACGTTGTTGTTGTTGTTGTTTATTTGACATTGTTGTTGTTGTTGTTGTTTATTTGACGTTGTTGTTGTTGTTGTTTATTTGACGGTGTTGTTGTGGTTGTTTATTTGACGTTGTTGTTGTTGTTGACGTTGTTGTTATTGTTGTTGTTGTTGTTTATTTGTCATTTTTGTTGTTGTTGATGTTGTTGTTGTTTTTGTAGTTGTTTATTTGACGTTGTTGTTGTTTATTTGACGTTGTTGTTGTTGTTGTTCATTTGACGTTGTTGTTGTTGTTGTTATTATTGTTGTTGTTGTTGTTTATTTGACGTTGTTATTGTTATTTATTTGACGTTGTTGTTGTTGTTGTTGTTTATTTGATGTTGTTGTTGTTGTTATTTATTTGACGTTGTTGTTGTTGTTGTTGTTTATTTGACGTTGTTGTTGTTTATTTGACGTTGTTGTTGTTGTTGTTTATTTGACGTTGTTGTTGTTATTTATTTGACGTTGTTGTTGTTGTTGTTTATTTGACATTGTTGTTGTTGTTGTTTATTTGACGTTGTTGTTGTTGTTTATTTGACGTTGTTGTTGTTGACGTTGTTGTTGTTGTTGTTTATTTGACGTAGTTGTTGTTGTTGACGTTGTTGTTGTTGTTATTGTTTGTTTATTTAAGGATTTTGTTGTTGTTGTTGTTGTTGTTTATTTGATGTTGTTGTTGTTGTTTATTTGACGTTGTTGTTGTTGTTGACGTTGTTGTTGTTGTTTTTGTTGTTTATTTGACGTTGTTGTAGTTGTTTATTTGACGTTGTTGTTGTTGCTATTTATTTGACGATATTATTGTTGTTGTTGTTTATTTGACGTTGTTGTTGTTGTTTATTTGACGTTGTTGTTGTTGTTGCTGTTGTTGTTATTTATTTGACATTGTTGTTGTTGTTGTTCATTTGACGTTGTTGTTGTTGTTTATTTGACGTTGTTGTTGTTGTTTATTTGACTTTTGTTTGTCATTGTTTTTGTTGTTTATTTGACGTTGTTATTGTTGTTGTTTATTTGACGTTGTTGTTGTTGTTTATTTGACGTTGTTATTGTTGTTGACATTGTTGTTGTTGTTTATTTGACGTTGTTGTTATTGTTTATTTGACGTTGTTGTTGTTTATTTGACGTTGTTGTTGTTGTTGTTGTTGTTGTTTATTTGACGTTGTTGTTGTTGTTGTTTATTTGACGTTGTTGTTGTTGTTGTTGTTGTTGTTTATTTGACGGTGTTGTTGTGGTTGTTTATTTGACGTTGTTGTTGTTGTTGACGTTGTTGTTATTGTTGTTGTTGTTGTTGTTTATTTGTCGTTTTTGTTGTTGTTGATGTTGTTGTTGTTTTTGTAGTTGTTTATTTGACGTTGTTGTTGTTTATTTGACGTTGTTGTTGTTGTTGTTTATTTGACGTTGTTGTTGTTGTTATTGTTGTTGTTGTTGTTGTTGTTTATTTGACGTTGTTATTGTTATTTATTTGACGTTGTTGTTGTTGTTGTTGTTTATTTGATGTTGTTGTTGTTGTTGTTATTTATTTGACATTGTTGTTGTTGTTGTTTATTTGACGTTGTTGTTGTTGTTGTTTATTTGACGTTGTTGTTGTTGTTTATTTGACGTTGTTGTTATTTATTTGACGTGGTTGTTGTTGTTGTTGTTTATTTGACATTGTTGTTGTTGTTGTTGTTTATTTGACGTTGTTGTTGTTGTTGTTTATTTGACGTTGTTGTTGACGTTGTTGTTGTTGTGGTTGTTGTTTATTTGACGTTGTTGGTGTTTATTTGACGTAGTTGTTGTTGTTGACGTTGTTGTTGTTATTGTTTGTTTATTTAAGGATTTTGTTGTTGTTGTTGTTGTTTACTTGATGTTGTTGTTGTTGTTTATTTGACGTTGTTGTTGCTATTTATTTGACGATATTATTGTTGTTGTTGTTTATTTGATGTTGTTGTTGTTGTTGTTTATTTGACGTTGTTGTTGTTGTTGTTATTTATTTGGCATTGTTGTTGTTGTTGTTGTTCATTTGACGTTGTTGTTGTTTATTTGACGTTGTTGTTGTTGTTTATTTGACATTGTTTTTGTCATTGTTTTTGTTGTTTATTTGACGTTGTTATTATTGTTGTTTATTTGACGTTGTTGTTGTTGTTTATTTGAAGTTGTTGTTGTTGTTGACGTTGTTGTTGTTGTTTATTTGACGTTGTTGTTATTGTTGTTGTTGTTTATTTGACGTTGTTGTTGTTGTTGACGTTGTTGTTGTTGTTATTTATTTGACGTTTTTGTTGTTGTTGTTATTGTTGTTGTTGTTGTTGTTTATTTGACGTTGTTGTTGTTGTTGTTATTTATTTGACGTTGTTGTTGTTGTTGTTTATTTGACATTGTTGTTGTTGTTATTGTTTATTTGACGTTGTTGTTGTTGTTTATTTGACGTTGTTGTTGTTCACGTTGTTGTTGTTGTTGTTATTGTTGTTGTTGTTTATTTGACATTGTTGTTGTTGTTGTTTATTTGATGTTATTGTCGTTGTTGTTGTTTATTTGACGTTGTTGTTGTTATTGTTGTTGTTTATTTGACGTTCTTGCTGTTGTTGTTTATTTGATGTTGTTGTTGTTGTTGTTTATTTGACATTGTTGTTGTTGTTGTTGACGTTGTTGTTGTTGTTTATTTGATGTTGTTGTTGTTGTTGTTTATTTGACATTGTTGTTGTTGTTGACGTTGTTGTTGTTGTTTATTTGACATTGTTGTTGTTGTTGTTGGTGTTGTTGTTTACTTGACGTTGTTGTTATTGTTGTTGTTTATTTGACGTTGTTTTAGTTGTTGTTTATTTGACGTTGTTGTTGTTGTTTATTTGACATTGTTGTTGTTATTGACGTTGTTGTTGTTGTTGTTGTTGTTTATTTGACATTGTTGTTGTTGTTGTTGTTGTTGACGTTGTTGGTGTTGTTGTTTATTTGATGTTGTTATTGTTGTTGTTGTTATTGTTTATTTGACGTTGTTTTAGTTGTTGTTGTTTATTTGACATTGTTGTTGTTGTTTATTCGACGTTGTTGTTGTTGACATTGTTGTTGTTGTTTATTTGACGTTGTTGTTGTTGTTTATTTGACTTAGTTGTTGTTGTTGACATTGTTGTTGTTGTTGTTGTTTATTTGACATTTTTGTTGTTGTTGATGTTGTTGTTGTTGTTTATTTGACGTTATTGTTATTGTTTATTTGACGTTGTTGTTGTTGACATTGTTATTGTTGTTGTTTATTTGACGTTGTTGTTGTTGTTTATTTGACTTAGTTGTTGTTGTTGACATTGTTGTTTTTGTTGTTGTTGTTGTTTAATTGACATTTTTGTTGTTGTTGATGTTGATGTTGTTGTTGTTTATTTGACGTTGTTGTTATTGTTTATTTGACGTTATTGTTGTTTATTTGACGTTGTTGTTGTTGTTGTTGTTGTTGTTGTTATTGTTATTGTTTATTTGACGTTGTTGTTGTTGTTGTTGTTTATTTGATGTTGTTGTTGTTGTTTATTTGACGTTGGTGTTGTTGTTGTTGTTTATTTGATGTTGTTATTGTTGTTATTTATTTGACGTCCTTGTTGTTGTTGTTTATTTTATGTTGTTGTTGTTGTTGTTGTTTATTTGACGTTTTTATTGTTGTTTATTTGACGTTGTTTTTGTTATTTGACGTTGTTGTTGTTGTTGTATTTGTTGTTGTTGATGTTGTTGCTTATTTGACGTTATTTTTATTGTTGTTGTTTATTTGACGTTGTTGTTGCTGTTGTTTTTGACGTTGTTGTTGTTGTTGTTGTTTATTTGACGTTGTTGTTGTTGTTGTTTATTTGACGTTATTGTTGTTATTGACGTTGTTATTGTTGTTTATTTGACGTTGTTGCTGTTGTTTATTTGACGTTGTTGTTGTCGTTGTTGTTGTTTATTTGACGTTGTTGTTGTTGTTTATTTGACGTTGTTGTTGTTGTTGTTATATATTTGACGTTGTTGTTGTTGTTATTGTTTATTTGACGTTGTTGTTGTTGTTTATTTGTGGTTGTTGTTGTTGTTGACGTTGTTGTTGTTGTTGTTGACGTTGTTGTTGTTGTTGTTGTTGTTTATTTGACGTTGTTGTTGTTGTTGTTTATTTGACGTTGTTGTTGTTGTTGTTGTTGTTTATTTGACGTTGTTGTTGTTGTTTATTTGACGGTGTTGTTGTGGTTGTTTATTTGACGTTGTTGTTGTTGTTGACGTTGTTGTTATTGTTGTTGTTGTTGTTTATTTGTCATTTTTGTTGTTGTTGATGTTGTTGTTGTTTTTGTAGTTGTTTATTTGACGTTGTTGTTGTTTATTTGACGTTGTTGTTGTTGTTGTTGTTGTTGTTATTATTGTTGTTGTTGTTGTTGTTTATTTGACGTTGTTATTGTTATTTATTTGACGTTGTTGTTGTTGTTGTTGTTTATTTGATGTTGTTGTTGTTGTTATTTATTTGACGTTGTTGTTGTTGTTGTTGTTTATTTGACGTTGTTGTTGTTTATTTGACGTTGTTGTTGTTGTTGTTGTTGTTTATTTGACGTTGTTGTTGTTATTTATTTGAATTTGTTGTTGTTGTTGTTGTTTATTTGACATTGTTGTTGTTGTTGTTTATTTGACGTTGTTGTTGTTGTTGTTTATTTGACGTTGTTGTTGTTGACGTTGTTGTTGTTGTTGTTGTTGTTTATTTGACGTTGTTGGTGTTTATTTGACGTAGTTGTTGTTGTTGACGTTGTTGTTGTTGTTATTGTTTGTTTATTTAAGGATTTTGTTGTTGTTGTTGTTGTTTACTTGATGTTGTTGTTGTTGTTTATTTGACGTTGTTGTTGTTGTTGACGTTGTTGTTGTTGTTTTTGTTGTTTATTTGACGTTGTTGTAGTTGTTTATTTGACGTTGTTGTTGTTGCTATTTATTTGACGATATTATTGTTGTTGTTGTTTATTTGACGTTGTTGTTGTTGTTTATTTGACGTTGTTGTTGTTGTTGTTGTTGTTATTTATTTGACATTGTTGTTGTTGTTGTTCATTTGACGTTGTTGTTGTTATTTATTTGACGTTGTTGTTGTTGTTTATTTGACATTGTTTTTGTCATTGTTTTTGTTGTTTATTTGACGTTGTTATTGTTGTTGTTTATTTGACGTTGTTGTTGTTGTTGTTTATTTGACGTTGTTGTTGTTGTTGACATTGTTGTTGTTGTTTATTTGACGTTGTTGTTATTGTTTATTTGACGTTGTTGTTGTTTATTTGACGTTGTTGTTGTTGTTGTTGTTGTTTATTTGACGTTGTTGTTGTTGTTGTTTATTTGACGTTGTTGTTGTTGTTGTTGTTGTTTATTTGACGGTGTTGTTGTGGTTGTTTATTTGACGTTGTTGTTGTTGTTGACGTTGTTGTTATTGTTGTTGTTGTTGTTGTTGTTGTTTATTTGTCGTTTTTGTTGTTGTTGATGTTGTTGTTGTTTTTGTAGTTGTTTATTTGACGTTGTTGTTGTTTATTTGACGTTGTTGTTGTTGTTGTTTATTTGACGTTGTTGTTGTTGTTATTGTTGTTGTTGTTGTTGTTGTTTATTTGACGTTGTTATTGTTATTTATTTGACGTTGTTGTTGTTGTTGTTGTTTATTTGATGTTGTTGTTGTTGTTGTTATTTATTTGACGTTGTTGTTGTTGTTGTTTATTCGACGTTGTTGTTGTTGTTGTTGTTTATTTGACGTTGTTGTTGTTGTTTATTTGACGTTGTTGTTGTTGTTGTTTATTTGACGTTGTTGTTGTTGTTGTTGTTTATTTGACATTGTTGTTGTTGTTGTTGTTTATTTGACGTTGTTGTTGTTGTTGTTTATTTGACGTTGTTGTTGACGTTGTTGTTGTTGTTGTTGTTGTTTATTTGACGTTGTTGGTGTTTATTTGACGTAGTTGTTGTTGTTGACGTTGTTGTTGTTGTTATTGTTTGTTTATTTAAGGATTTTGTTGTTGTTGTTTATTTGATGTTGTTGTTGTTGTTTATTTGACGTTGTTGTTGCTATTTATTTGACGATATTATTGTTGTTGTTGTTTATTTGATGTTGTTGTTGTTGTTTATTTGACGTTGTTGTTGTTGTTGTTATTTATTTGACATTGTTGTTGTTGTTGTTCATTTGACGTTGTTGTTGTTTATTTGACGTTGTTATTGTTGTTGTTTATTTGACATTGTTTTTGTTGTTTATTTGACGTTGTTATTATTGTTGTTTATTTGACGTTGTTGTTGTTGTTTATTTGAAGTTGTTGTTGTTGTTGACGTTGTTGTTGTTGTTTATTTGACGTTGTTGTTATTGTTGTTGTTGTTTATTTGACGTTGTTGTTGTTGTTGACGTTGTTGTTGTTGTTATTTATTTGACGTTTTTGTTGTTGTTGTTATTGTTGTTGTTGTTGTTGTTTATTTGACGTTGTTGTTGTTGTTATTTATTTGACGTTGTTGTTGTTGTTTATTTGACATTGTTGTTGTTGTTATTGTTTATTTGACGTTGTTGTTGTTGTTTATTTGACGTTGTTGTTGTTGTTGTTTATTTGACATTGTTGTTGTTGTTGTTTATTTGACGTTGTTGTTGTTGTTGTTCATTTGACGTTGTTGTTGTTGTTGTTTATTTGACGTTGTTGTTGTTATTGATGTTGTTTATTTGACGTTGTTGTTGTTGTTGTTTATTTAATGTTGTTGTTGTTGTTTATTTGACATTGTTGTTGTTGTTGACGTTGTTGTTGTTGTTGTTTATTTGACATTGTTGTTGTTGTTGTTTATTTGACGTTGTTGTTGTTGTTGTTTATTTGACGTTGTTTTAGATGTTGTTGTTTATTTGACGTTGTTGTTGTTGTTTATTTAACGTTGTTTTAGATGTTGTTGTTTATTTGACGGTGTTGTTGTTTATTTGACATTGTTGTTGTTGTTGTTGACGTTGTTGTTGTTTATTTGACATTGTTGTTGTTGTTGTTGGTGTTGTTGTTTATTTGACGTTATTGTTGTTGTTGTTTATTTGACGTTGTTTTAGTTGTTGTTATTTATTTGACGTTGTTGTTGTTGTTTATTTGACGTTTTTGTTATTGACATTGTTGTTGTTGTTGTTTATATGAAGTTGTAGTTGTTGTTGTTGTTGTTGTTGTTTATTTGACATAGTTGTTGTTGTTGACGTTGTTGTTGTTGTTGTTATTTATTTGACGTTTTTGTTGTTGTTGATGTTGTTGTTGTTGTTTATTTGACGTTGTTATTATTGTTTATTTGACGTTGTTGTTGTTGTTGTTGTTTATTTGATGTTGTTGTTGTTGTTGTTGTTATTGTTGTTGTTTATTTGACGTTGTTGTTGTTTATTTGATGTTGTTGTTGTTTATTTGACGTTGGTGTTGTTGTTGTTTATTTGACGTTGTTGTTGTTATTTATTTGACGTTGTTGTTGTTGTTATTGTTTATTTGACGTTGTTGCTGTTGTTGTTGTTGTTGTTTATTTGACATTGTTATTGTTGTTTATTTGACGTTGTTTTTGTTATTTGACGTTGTTGTTGTTGTTGTATTTGTTGTTGTTGTTGTTCCTTATTTGACGTTGTTGTTATTGTTATTGTTTATTTGACGTTGTTGTTGCTGTTGTTTATTTGACGTTGTTGTTGTTGTTGTTGTTTATTTGATGTTGTTGTTGTTGTTTAATTGACGTCGTTGTTGTTGACGTTGTTGTTGTTGTTGCTTATTTGACGTTGTTATTGTTGTTGCTGTTGTTTATTTGACGTTGTTGTTGTCGTTGTTGTTGTTTATTTGACGTTGTTGTTGTTGTTGATGTTGTTTATTTGACGTTGTTGTTGTTGTTATTTATTTAACATTGTTGTTGTTGTTGTTTATTTGACGTAGTTGTTGTTGTTGACGTTGTTGTTGTTGTTGTTTATTTGACGTTTTTGTTGTTGTTGATGTTGTTGTTGTTGTTGTTTATTTGACGGTGTTGTTGTTGTTTATTTGATGTTGTTGTCGTTGTTGTTGTTTATTTGACGTTGTTGTTGTTATTGTTGTTGTTTATTTGACGTTCTTGCTGTTGTTGTTTATTTGATGTTGTTGTTGTTGTTTATTTGACATTGTTGTTGTTGTTGTTGTTGTTGACGTTGTTGTTGTTGTTTATTTGATGTTGTTGTTGTTGTTTATTTGACATTGTTGTTGTTGTTGACGTTGTTGTTGTTGTTTATTTGACATTGTTGTTGTTGTTGTTGTTGTTGGTGTTGTTGTTTACTTGACGTTGTTGTTATTGTTGTTGTTTATTTGACGTTGTTTTAGTTGTTGTTTATTTGACGTTGTTGTTGTTGTTTAATTGACATTGTTGTTGTTATTGACGTTGTTGTTGTTGTTGTTTATTTGACATTGTTGTTGTTGTTGTTGTTGTTGACGTTGTTGTTGTTGTTGTTTATTTGACGTTTTTGTTGTTGTTGATGTTGTTGTTGTTGTTGTTTATTTGACGTTGTTGTTATTGTCTATTTGACGTTGTTGTTGTTGTTGTTTATTTGACGTTGTTGTTGTTATTGTTGTTGTTTATTTGACGTTGTTATTGTTGTTTATTTGATGTTGTTGTTGTTGTTTATTTGACGTTGGTGTTGTTGTTGTTTATTTGACGTTGTTGTTGCTGTTATTTATTTGACGTTGTTGTTGTTGTTATTGTTTATTAGAGGTTGTTGTTGTTGTTGTTTATTTGACGTTGTTATTCTTGTTTATTTGACGTTGTTGTTATTGTTGTTGTTTATTTGACGTTGTTGTTGTTGTTTATTGGACGTTGTTGTTGTTGTTGACGTTGTTGTTGTTGTTTATTTGACGTTGTTGTTGTTGACGTTGTTGTTGTTGTTATTGTTATTTATTTGACGTTGTTGTTGTTGTTGTTTATTTGACGTTGTTGTTGTTGTTTATTTGACGTTGTTGTTGTTGTTTATTTGACATTGTTGTTGTTGTTGTTATTGTTTATTTGACATTGTTGTTGTTTATTTGACGTTGTTGTTGTTGTTGACGTTGTTGTTGTTGTTGTTGTTGTTGTTTATTTGACGTTGTTGTTGTTGTTGTTTATTTGACGTTGTTGTTGTTGTTGTTTATTTGACGTTGTTGTTGTTGTTGTTTATTTGATATTGTTGTTGTTGTTTATTTGACGGTGTTGTTGTTGTTGTTTATTTGACGTTTTTGTTGTTGTTAATGATGTTGTTGTTATTTTTGTAGTTGTTTATTTGACGTTGTTGTTGTTGTTTATTTGACGTTGTTGTTGTTGTTGTTTATTTGACGTTGTTGTAGTTGTTATTGTTGTTGTTGTTGTTTATTTGACGTTGTTGTTGTTGTTGTTTATTTGACGTTGTTGTATTTGTTGTTGTTTATTTGACGTTGTTGTTGTTTATTCGATGTTGTTGTTGTTGTTTATTTGACGTTGTTGTTGTTGTTGTTTATTTGACGTTGTTGTTGTTGTTGTTTATTTGACATTGTTGTTGTTGTTGACGTTGTTGTTGTTGTTGTTTATTTGACATTGTTGTTGTTGGTGGTGGTGGTGGTGTTGTTGTTTATTTGACGTTGTTGTTGTTGTTGTTGTTGTTTATTTGACGTTGTTTTAGTTGTTGTTGTTGTTATTGTTGTTTATTTGGCGTTGTTGTTGTTTATTTGACATTGTTGCTGTTGACATTGTTGTTGTTGTTGTTGTTTATTTGACGTAGTTGTTGTTGTTGACGTTGTTGTTGTTGTTGTTGTTTATTTGACATTTTTGTTGTTGTTGATGTTGTCGTTGTTGTTGTTTATTTGACGTTGTTGTTGTTGTTTATTTGACGTTGTTGTTGTTGTTGTTATATATTTGACGTTGTTGTTGTTGTTATTGTTTATTTGACGTTGTTGTTGTTGTTTATTTGTGGTTGTTGTTGTTGACGTTGTTGTTGTTGTTGTTGACGTTGTTGTTGTTGTTGTTGTTTATTTGACGTTGTTGTTGTTGTTGTTGTTGTTTATTTGACGTTGTTGTTGTTGTTTATTTGACGGTGTTGTTGTGGTTGTTTATTTGACGTTGTTGTTGTTGTTGACGTTGTTGTTATTGTTGTTGTTGTTGTTTATTTGTCATTTTTGTTGTTGTTGATGTTGTTGTTGTTTTTGTAGTTGTTTATTTGACGTTGTTGTTGTTTATTTGACGTTGTTGTTGTTGTTGTTCATTTGACGTTGTTGTTGTTGTTGTTGTTATTATTGTTCTTGTTGTTGTTTATTTGACGTTGTTATTGTTATTTATTTGACGTTGTTGTTGTTGTTGTTGTTGTTGTTTATTTGATGTTGTTGTTGTTGTTATTTATTTGACGTTGTTGTTGTTGTTGTTGTTTATTTGACGTTGTTGTAATTGTTTATTTGACGTTGTTGTTGTTGTTGTTTATTTGACGTTGTTGTTGTTATTTATTTGACGTTGTTGTTGTTGTTTATTTGACATTGTTGTTGTTGTTGTTTATTTGACGTTGTTGTTGTTGTTTATTTGACGTTGTTGTTGTTGACGTTGTTGTTGTTGTTGTTGTTGTTTATTTGACGTAGTTGTTGTTGTTGACGTTGTTGTTGTTGTTATTGTTTGTTTATTTAAGGATTTTGTTGTTGTTGTTGTTGTTGTTTACTTGATGTTGTTGTTGTTGTTTATTTGACGTTGTTGTTGTTGTTGACGTTGTTGTTGTTGTTTTTGTTGTTTATTTGACGTTGTTGTAGTTGTTTATTTGACGTTGTTGTTGTTGCTATTTATTTGACGATATTATTGTTGTTGTTGTTTATTTGACGTTGTTGTTGTTGTTTATTTGACGTTGTTGTTGTTGTTGCTGTTGTTGTTATTTATTTGACATTGTTGTTGTTGTTGTTCATTTGACGTTGTTGTTGTTGTTTATTTGACGTTGTTGTTGTTGTTTATTTGACATTGTTTTTGTCATTGTTTTTGTTGTTTATTTGACGTTGTTATTGTTGTTGTTTATTTGACGTTGTTGTTGTTGTTTATTTGACGTTGTTGTTGTTGTTGACATTGTTGTTGTTGTTTATTTGACGTTGTTGTTATTGTTTATTTGACGTTGTTGTTGTTTATTTGACGTTGTTGTTGTTGTTGTTGTTGTTGTTGTTTATTTGACGTTGTTGTTGTTGTTGTTTATTTGACGTTGTTGTTGTTGTTGTTGTTGTTTATTTGACGGTGTTGTTGTGGTTGTTTATTTGACGTTGTTGTTGTTGTTGACGTTGTTGTTATTGTTGTTGTTGTTGTTGTTTATTTGTCGTTTTTGTTGTTGTTGATGTTGTTGTTGTTTTTGTAGTTGTTTATTTGACGTTGTTGTTGTTTATTTGACGTTGTTGTTGTTGTTGTTTATTTGACGTTGTTGTTGTTGTTATTGTTGTTGTTGTTGTTGTTGTTTATTTGACGTTGTTATTGTTATTTATTTGACGTTGTTGTTGTTGTTGTTGTTTATTTGATGTTGTTGTTGTTGTTGTTGTTGTTATTTATTTGACATTGTTGTTGTTGTTGTTTATTTGACGTTGTTGTTGTTGTTGTTTATTTGACGTTGTTGTTGTTGTTTATTTGACGTTGTTGTTATTTATTTGACGTGGTTGTTGTTGTTGTTGTTTATTTGACATTGTTGTTGTTGTTGTTGTTTATTTGACGTTGTTGTTGTTGTTGTTTATTTGACGTTGTTGTTGACGTTGTTGTTGTTGTTGTTGTTGTTTATTTGACGTTGTTGGTGTTTATTTGACGTAGTTGTTGTTGTTGACGTTGTTGTTGTTATTGTTTGTTTATTTAAGGATTTTGTTGTTGTTGTTGTTGTTGTTTACTTGATGTTGTTGTTGTTGTTTATTTGACGTTGTTGTTGCTATTTATTTGACGATATTATTGTTGTTGTTGTTTATTTGATGTTGTTGTTGTTGTTTATTTGACGTTGTTGTTGTTGTTGTTATTTATTTGGCATTGTTGTTGTTGTTGTTGTTCATTTGACGTTGTTGTTGTTTATTTGACGTTGTTGTTGTTGTTTATTTGACATTGTTTTTGTCATTGTTTTTGTTGTTTATTTGACGTTGTTATTATTGTTGTTTATTTGACGTTGTTGTTGTTGTTTATTTGAAGTTGTTGTTGTTGTTGACGTTGTTGTTGTTGTTTATTTGACGTTGTTGTTATTGTTGTTGTTGTTTATTTGACGTTGTTGTTGTTGTTGACGTTGTTGTTGTTGTTATTTATTTGACGTTTTTGTTGTTGTTGTTATTGTTGTTGTTGTTGTTGTTTATTTGACGTTGTTGTTGTTGTTATTTATTTGACGTTGTTGTTGTTGTTTATTTGACATTGTTGTTGTTGTTATTGTTTATTTGACGTTGTTGTTGTTGTTTATTTGACGTTGTTGTTGTTCACATTGTTGTTGTTGTTGTTATTGTTGTTGTTGTTTATTTGACATTGTTGTTGTTGTTGTTTATTTGATGTTGTTGTCGTTGTTGTTGTTTATTTGACGTTGTTGTTGTTATTGTTGTTGTTTATTTGACGTTCTTGCTGTTGTTGTTTATTTGATGTTGTTGTTGTTGTTTATTTGACATTGTTGTTGTTGTTGTTGACGTTGTTGTTGTTGTTTATTTGATGTTGTTGATGTTGTTGTTTATTTGACATTGTTGTTGTTGTTGACGTTGTTGTTGTTGTTTATTTGACATTGTTGTTGTTGTTGTTGTTGGTGTTGTTGTTTACTTGACGTTGTTGTTATTGTTGTTGTTTATTTGACGTTGTTTTAGTTGTTGTTTATTTGACGTTGTTGTTGTTGTTTATTTGACATTGTTGTTGTTATTGACGTTGTTGTTGTTGTTGTTGTTGTTTATTTGACATTGTTGTTGTTGTTGTTGTTGTTGATGTTGTTGGTGTTGTTGTTTATTTGATGTTGTTATTGTTGTTGTTGTTATTGTTTATTTGACGTTGTTTTAGTTGTTGTTGTTTATTTGACATTGTTGTTGTTGTTTATTCGACGTTGTTGTTGTTGACATTGTTGTTGTTGTTTATTTGACGTTGTTGTTGTTGTTTATTTGACTTAGTTGTTGTTGTTGACATTGTTGTTGTTGTTGTTGTTTATTTGACATTTTTGTTGTTGTTGATGTTGTTGTTGTTGTTTATTTGACGTTGTTGTTATTGTTTATTTGACGTTGTTGTTGTTGACATTGTTATTGTTGTTGTTTATTTGACGTTGTTGTTGTTGTTTATTTGACTTAGTTGTTGTTGTTGACATTGTTGTTTTTGTTGTTGTTGTTGTTTAATTGACATTTTTGTTGTTGTTGATGTTGATGTTGTTGTTGTTTATTTGACGTTGTTGTTATTGTTTATTTGACGTTATTGTTGTTTATTTGACGTTGTTGTTGTTGTTGTTGTTATTGTTGTTGTTTATTTGACGTTGTTGTTGTTGTTGTTGTTGTTTATTTGATGTTGTTGTTGTTGTTTATTTGACGTTGGTGTTGTTGTTGTTGTTTATTTGATGTTGTTATTGTTGTTATTTATTTGACGTCCTTGTTGTTGTTGTTTATTTTATGTTGTTGTTGTTGTTGTTTATTTGACGTTTTTATTGTTGTTTATTTGACGTTGTTTTTGTTATTTGACGTTGTTGTTGTTGTTGTATTTGTTGTTGTTGATGTTGTTGCTTATTTGACGTTGTTTTTATTGTTGTTGTTTATTTGACGTTGTTGTTGCTGTTGTTTTTGACGTTGTTGTTGTTGTTGTTGTTTATTTGACGTTGTTGTTGTTGTTGTTTATTTGACGTTATTGTTGTTATTGACGTTGTTATTGTTGTTTATTTGACGTTGTTGCTGTTGTTTATTTGACGTTGTTGTTGTCGTTGTTGTTGTTTATTTGACGTTGTTGTTGTTGTTTATTTGACGTTGTTGTTGTTGTTGTTATATATTTGACGTTGTTGTTGTTGTTATTGTTTATTTGACGTTGTTGTTGTTGTTTATTTGTGGTTGTTGTTGTTGTTGACGTTGTTGTTGTTGTTGTTGACGTTGTTGTTGTTGTTTATTTGACGTTGTTGTTGTTGTTGTTTATTTGACGTTGTTGTTGTTGTTGTTGTTGTTTATTTGACGTTGTTGTTGTTGTTTATTTGACGGTGTTGTTGTGGTTGTTTATTTGACGTTGTTGTTGTTGTTGACGTTGTTGTTATTGTTGTTGTTGTTGTTGTTTATTTGTCATTTTTGTTGTTGTTGATGTTGTTGTTGTTTTTGTAGTTGTTTATTTGACGTTGTTGTTGTTTATTTGACGTTGTTGTTGTTGTTGTTGTTGTTATTATTGTTGTTGTTGTTGTTGTTTATTTGACGTTGTTATTGTTATTTATTTGACGTTGTTGTTGTTGTTGTTGTTTATTTGATGTTGTTGTTGTTGTTATTTATTTGACGTTGTTGTTGTTGTTGTTGTTGTTTATTTGACGTTGTTGTTGTTTATTTGACGTTGTTGTTGTTGTTGTTGTTTATTTGACGTTGTTGTTGTTATTTATTTGAATTTGTTGTTGTTGTTGTTGTTGTTTATTTGACATTGTTGTTGTTGTTGTTTATTTGACGTTGTTGTTGTTGTTTATTTGACGTTGTTGTTGTTGACGTTGTTGTTGTTGTTGTTGTTGTTTATTTGACGTTGTTGGTGTTTATTTGACGTAGTTGTTGTTGTTGACGTTGTTGTTGTTGTTATTGTTTGTTTATTTAAGGATTTTGTTGTTGTTGTTGTTGTTGTTTACTTGATGTTGTTGTTGTTGTTTATTTGACGTTGTTGTTGTTGTTGACGTTGTTGTTGTTGTTTTTGTTGTTTATTTGACGTTGTTGTAGTTGTTTATTTGACGTTGTTGTTGTTGCTATTTATTTGACGATATTATTGTTGTTGTTGTTTATTTGACGTTGTTGTTGTTGTTTATTTGACGTTGTTGTTGTTGTTGTTGTTATTTATTTGACATTGTTGTTGTTGTTGTTCATTTGACGTTGTTGTTGTTATTTATTTGACGTTGTTGTTGTTGTTTATTTGACATTGTTTTTGTCATTGTTTTTGTTGTTTATTTGACGTTGTTATTGTTGTTGTTTATTTGACGTTGTTGTTGTTGTTTATTTGACGTTGTTGTTGTTGTTGACATTGTTGTTGTTGTTTATTTGACGTTGTTGTTATTGTTTATTTGACGTTGTTGTTGTTTATTTGACGTTGTTGTTGTTGTTGTTGTTGTTGTTTATTTGACGTTGTTGTTGTTGTTGTTTATTTGACGTTGTTGTTGTTGTTGTTGTTGTTGTTTATTTGACGGTGTTGTTGTGGTTGTTTATTTGACGTTGTTGTTGTTGTTGACGTTGTTGTTATTGTTGTTGTTGTTGTTGTTGTTGTTGTTTATTTGTCGTTTTTGTTGTTGTTGATGTTGTTGTTGTTTTTGTAGTTGTTTATTTGACGTTGTTGTTGTTTATTTGACGTTGTTGTTGTTGTTGTTTATTTGACGTTGTTGTTGTTGTTATTGTTGTTGTTGTTGTTGTTGTTTATTTGACGTTGTTATTGTTATTTATTTGACGTTGTTGTTGTTGTTGTTGTTGTTTATTTGATGTTGTTGTTGTTGTTGTTATTTATTTGACGTTGTTGTTGTTGTTGTTTATTTGACGTTGTTGTTGTTGTTGTTGTTGTTTATTTGACGTTGTTGTTGTTGTTTATTTGACGTTGTTGTTATTTATTTGACGTGGTTGTTGTTGTTGTTGTTTATTTGACATTGTTGTTGTTGTTGTTGTTTATTTGACGTTGTTGTTGTTGTTGTTTATTTGACGTTGTTGTTGACGTTGTTGTTGTTGTTGTTGTTGTTTATTTGACGTTGTTGGTGTTTATTTGACGTAGTTGTTGTTGTTGACGTTGTTGTTGTTGTTATTGTTTGTTTATTTAAGGATTTTGTTGTTGTTGTTTATTTGATGTTGTTGTTGTTGTTTATTTGACGTTGTTGTTGCTATTTATTTGACGATATTATTGTTGTTGTTGTTTATTTGATGTTGTTGTTGTTGTTTATTTGACGTTGTTGTTGTTGTTGTTATTTATTTGACATTGTTGTTGTTGTTGTTCATTTGACGTTGTTGTTGTTTATTTGACGTTGTTGTTGTTGTTGTTTATTTGACATTGTTTTTGTTGTTTATTTGACGTTGTTATTATTGTTGTTTATTTGACGTTGTTGTTGTTGTTTATTTGAAGTTGTTGTTGTTGTTGACGTTGTTGTTGTTGTTTATTTGACGTTGTTGTTATTGTTGTTGTTGTTTATTTGACGTTGTTGTTGTTGTTGACGTTGTTGTTGTTGACGTTGTTGTTGTTGTTATTTATTTGACGTTTTTGTTGTTGTTGTTATTGTTGTTGTTGTTGTTGTTTATTTGACGTTGTTGTTGTTGTTATTTATTTGACGTTGTTGTTGTTGTTTATTTGACATTGTTGTTGTTGTTATTGTTTATTTGACGTTGTTGTTGTTGTTTATTTGACGTTGTTGTTGTTGTTGTTGTTTATTTGACATTGTTGTTGTTGTTGTTTATTTGACGTTGTTGTTGTTGTTGTTGTTCATTTGACGTTGTTGTTGTTGTTTATTTGACGTTGTTGTTGTTATTGATGTTGTTTATTTGACGTTGTTGTTGTTGTTGTTTATTTAATGTTGTTGTTGTTGTTTATTTGACATTGTTGTTGTTGTTGACGTTGTTGTTGTTGTTGTTTATTTGACATTGTTGTTGTTGTTGTTTATTTGACGTTGTTGTTGTTGTTGTTTATTTGACGTTGTTTTAGATGTTGTTGTTTATTTGACGTTGTTGTTGTTGTTTATTTAACGTTGTTTTAGATGTTGTTGTTTATTTGACGGTGTTGTTGTTTATTTGACATTGTTGTTGTTGTTGTTGACGTTGTTGTTGTTTATTTGACATTGTTGTTGTTGTTGTTGGTGTTGTTGTTTATTTGACGTTATTGTTGTTGTTGTTTATTTGACGTTGTTTTAGTTGTTGTTATTTATTTGACGTTGTTGTTGTTGTTTATTTGACGTTTTTGTTATTGACATTGTTGTTGTTGTTGTTTATATGAAGTTGTAGTTGTTGTTGTTGTTGTTGTTGTTTATTTGACATAGTTGTTGTTGTTGACGTTGTTGTTGTTGTTGTTATTTATTTGACGTTTTTGTTGTTGTTGATGTTGTTGTTGTTGTTTATTTGACGTTGTTATTATTGTTTATTTGACGTTGTTGTTGTTGTTGTTGTTTATTTGATGTTGTTGTTGTTGTTGTTATTGTTGTTGTTTATTTGACGTTGTTGTTGTTTATTTGATGTTGTTGTTGTTTATTTGACGTTGGTGTTGTTGTTGTTTATTTGACGTTGTTGTTGTTATTTATTTGACGTTGTTGTTGTTGTTATTGTTTATTTGACGTTGTTGCTGCTGTTGTTGTTGTTTATTTGACATTGTTATTGTTGTTTATTTGACGTTGTTTTTGTTATTTGACGTTGTTGTTGTTGTCGTATTTGTTGTTGTTGTTGTTCCTTATTTGACGTTGTTGTTATTATTATTGTTTATTTGACGTTGTTGTTGCTGTTGTTTATTTGACGTTGTTGTTGTTGTTGTTGTTTATTTGATGTTGTTGTTGTTGTTTAATTGACGTCGTTGTTGTTGACGTTGTTGTTGTTGTTGCTTATTTGACGTTGTTATTGTTGTTGCTGTTGTTTATTTGACGTTGTTGTTGTCGTTGTTGTTGTTTATTTGACGTTGTTGTTGTTGTTGATGTTGTTTATTTGACGTTGTTGTTGTTGTTATTTATTTAACATTGTTGTTGTTGTTGTTTATTTGACGTAGTTGTTGTTGTTGACGTTGTTGTTGTTGTTGTTTATTTGACGTTTTTGTTGTTGTTGATGTTGTTGTTGTTGTTGTTTATTTGACGGTGTTGTTGTTGTTTATTTGATGTTGTTGTCGTTGTTGTTGTTTATTTGACGTTGTTGTTGTTATTGTTGTTGTTTATTTGACGTTCTTGCTGTTGTTGTTTATTTGATGTTGTTGTTGTTGTTTATTTGACATTGTTGTTGTTGTTGTTGTTGTTGACGTTGTTGTTGTTGTTTATTTGATGTTGTTGTTGTTGTTTATTTGACATTGTTGTTGTTGTTGACGTTGTTGTTGTTGTTTATTTGACATTGTTGTTGTTGTTGTTGTTGTTGTTGGTGGTGTTGTTGTTTACTTGACGTTGTTGTTATTGTTGTTGTTTATTTGACGTTGTTTTAGTTGTTGTTTATTTGACGTTGTTGTTGTTGTTTAATTGACATTGTTGTTGTTATTGACGTTGTTGTTGTTGTTGTTTATTTGACATTGTTGTTGTTGTTGTTGTTGTTGACGTTGTTGTTGTTGTTGTTTATTTGACGTTTTTGTTGTTGTTGATGTTGTTGTTGTTGTTGTTTATTTGACGTTGTTGTTATTGTCTATTTGACGTTGTTGTTGTTGTTGTTTATTTGACGTTGTTGTTGTTATTGTTGTTGTTTATTTGACGTTGTTATTGTTGTTTATTTGATGTTGTTGTTGTTGTTTATTTGACGTTGGTGTTGTTGTTATTTATTTGATGTTGTTGTTGCTGTTATTTATTTGACGTTGTTGTTGTTGTTATTGTTTATTAGAGGTTGTTGTTGTTGTTGTTTATTTGACGTTGTTATTCTTGTTTATTTGACGTTGTTGTTATTGTTGTTGTTTATTTGACGTTGTTGTTGTTGTTTATTGGACGTTGTTGTTGTTGTTGACGTTGTTGTTGTTGTTTATTTGACGTTGTTGTTGTTGACGTTGTTGTTGTTGTTATTGTTATTTATTTGACGTTGTTGTTGTTGTTGTTTATTTGACGTTGTTGTTGTTGTTTATTTGACGTTGTTGTTGTTGTTTATTTGACATTGTTGTTGTTGTTGTTATTGTTTATTTGACATTGTTGTTGTTTATTTGACGTTGTTGTTGTTGTTGTTGACGTTGTTGTTGTTGTTGTTGTTTATTTGACGTTGTTGTTGTTGTTGTTTATTTGACGTTGTTGTTGTTGTTGTTTATTTGACGTTGTTGTTGTTGTTGTTTATTTGATATTGTTGTTGTTGTTTATTTGACGGTGTTGTTGTTGTTGTTTATTTGACGTTTTTGTTGTTGTTAATGATGTTGTTGTTATTTTTGTAGTTGTTTATTTGACGTTGTTGTTGTTGTTTATTTGACGTTGTTGTTGTTGTTGTTTATTTGACGTTGTTGTAGTTGTTATTGTTGTTGTTGTTGTTTATTTGACGTTGTTGTTGTTGTTGTTTATTTGACGTTGTTGTATTTGTTGTTGTTTATTTGACGTTGTTGTTGTTTATTCGATGTTGTTGTTGTTGTTTATTTGACGTTGTTGTTGTTGTTGTTTATTTGACGTTGTTGTTGTTGTTGTTTATTTGACATTGTTGTTGTTGTTGACGTTGTTGTTGTTGTTGTTTATTTGACATTGTTGTTGTTGGTGGTGGTGGTGGTGTTGTTGTTTATTTGACGTTGTTGTTGTTGTTGTTGTTTATTTGACGTTGTTTTAGTTGTTGTTGTTGTTATTGTTGTTTATTTGGCGTTGTTGTTGTTTATTTGACATTGTTGCTGTTGACATTGTTGTTGTTGTTGTTGTTTATTTGACGTAGTTGTTGTTGTTGACGTTGTTGTTGTTGTTGTTGTTTATTTGACATTTTTGTTGTTGTTGATGTTGTTGTTGTTGTTGTTTATTTGACGGTGTTGTTGTTGTTTATTTGATGTTGTTGTCATTGTTGTTGTTTATTTGACGTTGTTGTTGTTGTTATTGTTGTTGTTTATTTGACGTTCTTGCTGTTGTCGTTTATTTGATGTTGTTGTTGTTGTTTATTTGACATTGTTGTTGTTGTTGTTGTTGACGTTGTTGTTGTTGTTTATTTGATGTTGTTGTTGTTGTTTATTTGACATTGTTGTTGTTGTTGACGTTGTTGTTGTTGTTGTTTATTTGACATTGTTGTTGTTGTTGTTGGTGTTGTTGTTTACTTGACGTTGTTGTTATTGTTGTTGTTTTTTTGACGTTGTTTTAGTTGTTGTTTATTTGACGTTGTTGTTGTTGTTTATTTGACATTGTTGTTGTTATTGACGTTGTTGTTGTTGTTGTTTATTTGACATTGTTGTTGTTGTTGTTGTTGTTGACGTTGTTGGTGTTGTTGTTTATTTGACGTTGTTATTGTTGTTGTTGTTGTTGTTTCTTTGACGTTGTTTTAGTTGTTGTTGTTTATTTGACATTGTAGTTGTTGTTTATTCGACGTTGTTGTTGTTGACATTGTTGTTGTTGTTTATTTGACGTTGTTGTTGTTGTTTATTTGACTTAGTTGTTGTTGTTGACATTGTTGTTGTTGTTGTTGTT
Organism: Vicia faba; assembly: GCA_948472305.1. Taxonomy (NCBI): domain Eukaryota; kingdom Viridiplantae; phylum Streptophyta; class Magnoliopsida; order Fabales; family Fabaceae; genus Vicia; species Vicia faba. The sequence goes on along the minus strand of OX451739.1, from coordinate 314,229,478 downwards.
TATTTGACATTTTTGTTGTTGTTGATGTTGTTGTTGTTGTTTATTTGACGTTGTTGTTATTGTTTATTTGACGTTGTTGTTGTTGACATTGTTATTGTTGTTGTTTATTTGACGTTGTTGTTGTTGTTTATTTGACTTAGTTGTTGTTGTTGACATTGTTGTTTTTGTTGTTGTTGTTGTTGTTGTTGTTTAATTGACATTTTTGTTGTTGTTGATGTTGATGTTGTTGTTGTTTATTTGACGTTGTTGTTATTGTTTATTTGACGTTATTGTTGTTTATTTGACGTTGTTGTTATTGTTATTGTTGTTGTTTATTTGACGTTGTTGTTGTTGTTGTTGTTTATTTGATGTTGTTGTTGTTGTTTATTTGACGTTGTTGTTGTTGTTGTTTATTTGATGTTGTTATTGTTGTTATTTATTTGACGTCCTTGTTGTTGTTGTTTATTTTATGTTGTTGTTGTTGTTGTTGTTGTTTATTTGAAGTTTTTATTGTTGTTTATTTGACGTTGTTTTTGTTATTTGACGTTGTTGTTGTTGTTGTATTTGTTGTTGTTGATGTTGTTGCTTATTTGACGTTGTTTTTATTATTGTTGTTTATTTGACGTTGTTGTTGCTGTTGTTTTTGACGTTGTTGTTGTTGTTGTTTATTTGACGTTGTTGTTGTTGTTGTTTATTTGACGTTATTGTTGTTATTGACGTTGTTATTGTTGTTTATTTGACGTTGTTGCTGTTGTTTATTTGACGTTGTTGTTGTTGTTGTTGTTTATTTGACGTTGTTGTTGTTGTTTATTTGACGTTGTTGTTGTTGTTGTTATATATTTGACGTTGTTGTTGTTGTTATTGTTTATTTGACGTTGTTGTTGTTGTTTATTTGTGGTTGTTGTTGTTGTTGACGTTGTTGTTGTTGTTGTTGTTGACGTTGTTGTTGTTGTTGTTGTTGTTTATTTGACGTTGTTGTTGTTGTTGTTGTTTATTTGACGTTGTTGTTGTTGTTGTTTATTTGACGGTGTTGTTGTTGTTGTTGACGTTGTTGTTATTGTTGTTGTTGTTGTTGTTTATTTGTCGTTTTTGTTGTTGTTGATGTTGTTGTTGTTTTTGTAGTTGTTTATTTGACGTTGTTGTTGTTTATTTGACGTTGTTGTTGTTGTTGTTGTTTATTTGACGTTGTTGTTGTTGTTGTTATTATTGTTGTTGTTGTTGTTGTTTATTTGACGTTGTTATTGTTATTTATTTGACGTTGTTGTTGTTGTTGTTTATTTGATGTTGTTGTTGTTGTTGTTATTTATTTGACCTTGTTGTTGTTGTTGTTGTTTATTTGACGTTGTTGTTGTTTATTTGACGTTGTTGTTGTTGTTGTTTATTTGACGTTGTTGTTGTTATTTATTTGACGTTGTTGTTGTTGTTTATTTGACATTGTTGTTGTTGTTGTTTATTTGACATTGTTGTTGTTGTTGTTTATTTGACGTTGTTGTTGTTGTTTATTTGACGTTGTTGTTGTTGACGTTGTTGTTGTTGTTGTTGTTGTTTATTTGATGTTGTTGGTGTTTATTTGACGTAGTTGTTGTTGTTGACGTTGTTGTTGTTGTTATTGTTTGTTTATTTAAGGATTTTGTTGTTGTTGTTGTTGTTGTTGTTTACTTGATGTTGTTGTTGTTGCTGTTTATTTGACGTTGTTGTTGTTGTTGACGTTGTTGTTGTTGTTTTTGTTGTTTATTTGACGTTGTTGTAGTTGTTTATTTGACGTTGTTGTTGTTCTTGTTGTTGTTGCTATTTATTTAACGATATTATTGTTGTTGTTGTTTATTTGACGTTGTTGTTGTTGTTTATTTGACGTTGTTGTTGTTGTTGTTGTTGTTATTTATTTGACATTGTTGTTGTTGTTGTTCATTTGACGTTGTTGTTGTTGTTGTTTATTTGACGTTGTTGTTGTTGTTTATTTGACATTGTTTTTGTCATTGTTTTTGTTGTTTATTTGACGTTGTTATTGTTGTTGTTTATTTGACGTTGTTGTTTATTTGACGTTGTTGTTGTTGTTGTTGACGTTGTTGTTGTTGTTTATTTGACGTTGTTGTTATTGTTTATTTGACGTTGTTGTTGTTTATTTGACGTTGTTGTTGTTGTTGTTGTTTATTTGACGTTGTTGTTGTTGTTTATTTGACGTTGTTGTTGTTGTTGTTTATTTGACGGTGTTGTTGTGGTTGTTTATTTGACGTTGTTGTTGTTGTTGACGTTGTTGTTATTGTTGTTGTTGTTGTTGTTGTTTATTTGTCGTTTTTGTTGTTGTTGATGTTGTTGTTGTTTTTGTAGTTGTTTATTTGACGTTGTTGTTGTTTATTTGACGTTGTTGTTGTTGTTGTTTATTTGACGTTGTTGTTGTTGTTATTGTTGTTGTTGTTGTTTATTTGACGTTGATATTGTTATTTATTTGACGTTGTTGTTGTTGTTGTTTATTTGATGTTGTTGTTGTTGTTGTTGTTATTTATTTGACGTTGTTGTTGTTGTTTATTTGACGTTGTTGTTGTTGTTGTTTATTTGACGTTGTTGTTGTTGTTTATTTGACGTTGTTGTTATTTATTTGACGTGGTTGTTGTTGTTGTTGTTGTTTATTTGACATTGTTGTTGTTGTTGTTTATTTGACGTTGTTGTTGTTGTTTATTTGACGTTGTTGTTGACGTTGTTGTTGTTGTTGTTGTTGTTGTTGTTTATTTGACGTTGTTGGTGTTTATTTGACGTAGTTGTTGTTGTTGACGTTGTTGTTGTTGTTGTTGTTATTGTTTGTTTATTTAAGGATTTTGTTGTTGTTGTTGTTTATTTGACGTTGTTGTTGCTATTTATTTGACAATATTATTGTTGTTGTTTTTTATTTGATGTTGTTGTTGTTGTTTATTTGACGTTGTTGTTGTTGTTGTTATTTATTTGACATTGTTGTTGTTGTTGTTCATTTGACGTTGTTGTTGTTTATTTGACGTTGTTGTTGTTGTTTATTTGACATTGTTTTTGTCATTGTTTTTGTTGTTTATTTGACGTTGTTATTATTGTTGTTTATTTGACGTTGTTGTTGTTGTTTATTTGAAGTTGTTGTTGTTGACGTTGTTGTTGTTGTTTATTTGACGTTGTTGTTATTGTTGTTGTTGTTTATTTGACGTTGTTGTTGTTGTTATTTATTTGACGTTTTTGTTGTTGTTGTTATTGTTGTTGTTGTTTATTTGACGTTGTTGTTGTTGTTATTTATTTGACGTTGTTGTTGTTGTTTATTTGACATTGTTGTTGTTGTTATTGTTTATTTGACGTTGTTGTTGTTGTTTATTTGACGTTGTTGTTGTTCACGTTGTTGTTGTTGTTGTTGTTTATTTGACATTGTTGTTGTTGTTGTTTATTTGACGTTGTTGTTGTTGTTGTTTTTCATTTGACGTTGTTGTTGTTGTTGTTTATTTGACGTTGTTGTTGTTATTGATGTTGTTTATTTGACGTTGTTGTTGTTGTTGTTTATTTAATGTTGTTGTTGTTGTTTATTTGACATTGTTGTTGTTGTTGACGTTGTTGTTGTTGTTGTTTATTTGCCGTTGTTGTTGTTGTTGTTGTTTATTTGACATTGTTTTAGATGTTGTTGTTTATTTGACGTTGTTGTTGTTGTTGTTTATTTAATGTTGTTTTAGATGTTGTTGTTTATTTGACGGTGTTGTTGTTTATTTGACATTGTTGTTGTTGTTGTTGACGTTGTTGTTGTTTATTTGACATTGTTGTTGTTGTTGTTGGTGTTGTTGTTTATTTGACGTTATTGTTGTTGTTGTTTATTTGACGTTGTTTTAGTTGTTGTTGTTTATTTGACGTTGTTGTTGTTGTTTATTTGATTTTTTTTGTTATTGACATTGTTGTTGTTGTTGTTTATATGAAGTTGTAGTTGTTGTTGTTGTTGTTGTTGTTTATTTGACATAGTTGTTGTTGTTGACGTTGTTGTTGTTGTTGTTTATTTGACGTTTTTGTTGTTGTTGATGTTGTTGTTGTTGTTGTTTATTTGACGTTGTTATTATTGTTTATTTGACGTTGTTGTTGTTGTTGTTGTTTATTTGATGTTGTTGTTGTTGTTGTTATTGTTGTTGTTTATTTGACGTTGTTGTTGTTGTTGTTTATTTGATGTTGTTATTGTTTATTTGACGTTGGTGTTGTTGTTGTTTATTTGACGTTGTTGTTGTTGTTATTTATTTGACGTTGTTGTTGTTGTTATTGTTTATTTGACGTTGTTGCTGCTGTTGTTGTTGTTTATTTGACATTGTTAATGTTGTTTATTTGACGTTGTTGTTGTTGTTGACGTTGTTGTTGTTGTTGTTGTTGTTTATTTGACATTGTTGTTGTTGTTGTTGTTGTTGACGTTGTTGGTGTTGTTGTTTATTTGACGTTTTTGTTCTTGTTGATGTTGTTGTTGTTGTTTATTTGACGTTGTTGTTATTGTCTATTTGACGTTGTTGTTGTTGTTGTTTATTTGACGTTGTTGTTGTTATTGTTGTTGTTTATTTGACGTTGTTATTGTTGTTTATTTGATGTTGTTGTTGTTGTTGTTGTTTATTTGACGTTGGTGTTGTTGTTGTTTATTTGACGTTGTTGTTGCTGTTATTTATTTGACGTTGTTGTTGTTGTTATTGTTTATTAGAGGTTGTTGTTGTTGTTGTTTATTTGACGTTGTTATTGTTGTTTATTTGACGTTGTTGTTATTGTTGTTGTTTATTTGACGTTGTTGTTGTTTATTGGACGTTGTTGTTGTTGTTGACGTTGTTGTTGTTGTTGTTGTTTATTTTTCGTTGTTGTTGTTGACGTTGTTGTTGTTGTTATTGTTATTTATTTGACGTTGTTGTTGTTGTTTATTTGACGTTGTTGTTGTTGTTTATTTGACTTTGTTGTTGTTGTTTATTTGACATTGTTGTTGTTGTTGTTATTGTTTATTTGACATTGTTGTTGTTTATTTGACGTTGTTGTTGTTGTTGTTGACGTTGTTGTTGTTGTTGTTGTTGTTGTTTATTTGACGTTGTTGTTGTTGTTGTTGTTTATTTGACGTTGTTGTTCTTGTTGTTTATTTGACGTTGTTGTTGTTGTTGTTTATTTGATGTTGTTGTTGTTGTTTATTTGACGGTGTTGTTGTTGTTGTTGTTTATTTGACGTTTTTGTTGTTGTTGTTGTTGTTATTTTTGTAGTTGTTTATTTGACGTTGTTGTTGTTGTTTATTTGACGTTGTTGTTGTTGTTGTTTATTTGACGTTATTGTAGTTGTTATTGTTGTTGTTGTTGTTTATTTGACGTTGTTGTTGTTGTTGTTTATTTGACGTTGTTGTATTTGTTGTTGTTTATTTGACGTTGTTGTTGTTTATTTGATGTTGTTGTTGTTGTTTATTTGACGTTGTTGTTTATTTGACGTTGTTGTTGTTGTTGTTTATTTGACATTGTTGTTGTTGTTGTTGACGTTGTTGTTGTTGTTGTTTATTTGACATTGTTGTTGTTGTTGGTGGTGGTGGTGTTGTTGTTTATTTGACGTTGTTGTTGTTGTTGTTGTTTATTTGACGTTGTTTTAGTTGTTGTTGTTGTTATTGTTGTTTATTTGGCGTTGTTGTTGTTTATTTGACATTGTTGCTGTTGACATTGTTGTGGTTGTTGTTGTTTATTTGACGTAGTTGTTGTTGTTGACGTTGTTGTTGTTGTTGTTGTTTATTTGACGTTTTTGTTGTTGTTGATGTTGTTGTTGTTGTTGTTTATTTGACGTTGTTGTTATTGTCTATTTGACGTTGTTGTTGTTGTTGTTTATTTGACGTTGTTGTTGTTATTGTTGTTGTTTATTTGACGTTGTTATTGTTGTTTATTTGATGTTGTTGTTGTTGTTTATTTGACGTTGGTGTTGTTGTTATTTATTTGATGTTGTTGTTGCTGTTATTTATTTGACGTTGTTGTTGTTGTTATTGTTTATTAGAGGTTGTTGTTGTTGTTGTTTATTTGACGTTGTTATTCTTGTTTATTTGACGTTGTTGTTATTGTTGTTGTTTATTTGACGTTGTTGTTGTTGTTTATTGGACGTTGTTGTTGTTGTTGACGTTGTTGTTGTTGTTTATTTGACGTTGTTGTTGTTGACGTTGTTGTTGTTGTTATTGTTATTTATTTGACGTTGTTGTTGTTGTTGTTTATTTGACGTTGTTGTTGTTGTTTATTTGACGTTGTTGTTGTTGTTTATTTGACATTGTTGTTGTTGTTGTTATTGTTTATTTGACATTGTTGTTGTTTATTTGACGTTGTTGTTGTTGTTGTTGACGTTGTTGTTGTTGTTGTTGTTTATTTGACGTTGTTGTTGTTGTTGTTTATTTGACGTTGTTGTTGTTGTTGTTTATTTGACGTTGTTGTTGTTGTTGTTTATTTGATATTGTTGTTGTTGTTTATTTGACGGTGTTGTTGTTGTTGTTTATTTGACGTTTTTGTTGTTGTTAATGATGTTGTTGTTATTTTTGTAGTTGTTTATTTGACGTTGTTGTTGTTGTTTATTTGACGTTGTTGTTGTTGTTGTTTATTTGACGTTGTTGTAGTTGTTATTGTTGTTGTTGTTGTTTATTTGACGTTGTTGTTGTTGTTGTTTATTTGACGTTGTTGTATTTGTTGTTGTTTATTTGACGTTGTTGTTGTTTATTCGATGTTGTTGTTGTTGTTTATTTGACGTTGTTGTTGTTGTTGTTTATTTGACGTTGTTGTTGTTGTTGTTTATTTGACATTGTTGTTGTTGTTGACGTTGTTGTTGTTGTTGTTTATTTGACATTGTTGTTGTTGGTGGTGGTGGTGGTGTTGTTGTTTATTTGACGTTGTTGTTGTTGTTGTTGTTTATTTGACGTTGTTTTAGTTGTTGTTGTTGTTATTGTTGTTTATTTGGCGTTGTTGTTGTTTATTTGACATTGTTGCTGTTGACATTGTTGTTGTTGTTGTTGTTTATTTGACGTAGTTGTTGTTGTTGACGTTGTTGTTGTTGTTGTTGTTTATTTGACATTTTTGTTGTTGTTGATGTTGTTGTTGTTGTTGTTTATTTGACGGTGTTGTTGTTGTTTATTTGATGTTGTTGTCATTGTTGTTGTTTATTTGACGTTGTTGTTGTTGTTATTGTTGTTGTTTATTTGACGTTCTTGCTGTTGTCGTTTATTTGATGTTGTTGTTGTTGTTTATTTGACATTGTTGTTGTTGTTGTTGTTGACGTTGTTGTTGTTGTTTATTTGATGTTGTTGTTGTTGTTTATTTGACATTGTTGTTGTTGTTGACGTTGTTGTTGTTGTTGTTTATTTGACATTGTTGTTGTTGTTGTTGGTGTTGTTGTTTACTTGACGTTGTTGTTATTGTTGTTGTTTTTTTGACGTTGTTTTAGTTGTTGTTTATTTGACGTTGTTGTTGTTGTTTATTTGACATTGTTGTTGTTATTGACGTTGTTGTTGTTGTTGTTTATTTGACATTGTTGTTGTTGTTGTTGTTGTTGACGTTGTTGGTGTTGTTGTTTATTTGACGTTGTTATTGTTGTTGTTGTTGTTGTTTCTTTGACGTTGTTTTAGTTGTTGTTGTTTATTTGACATTGTAGTTGTTGTTTATTCGACGTTGTTGTTGTTGACATTGTTGTTGTTGTTTATTTGACGTTGTTGTTGTTGTTTATTTGACTTAGTTGTTGTTGTTGACATTGTTGTTGTTGTTGTTGTTTATTTGACATTTTTGTTGTTGTTGATGTTGTTGTTGTTGTTTATTTGACGTTGTTGTTATTGTTTATTTGACGTTGTTGTTGTTGACATTGTTATTGTTGTTGTTTATTTGACGTTGTTGTTGTTGTTTATTTGACTTAGTTGTTGTTGTTGACATTGTTGTTTTTGTTGTTGTTGTTGTTGTTGTTGTTTAATTGACATTTTTGTTGTTGTTGATGTTGATGTTGTTGTTGTTTATTTGACGTTGTTGTTATTGTTTATTTGACGTTATTGTTGTTTATTTGACGTTGTTGTTATTGTTATTGTTGTTGTTTATTTGACGTTGTTGTTGTTGTTGTTGTTTATTTGATGTTGTTGTTGTTGTTTATTTGACGTTGTTGTTGTTGTTGTTTATTTGATGTTGTTATTGTTGTTATTTATTTGACGTCCTTGTTGTTGTTGTTTATTTTATGTTGTTGTTGTTGTTGTTGTTGTTTATTTGACGTTTTTATTGTTGTTTATTTGACGTTGTTTTTGTTATTTGACGTTGTTGTTGTTGTTGTATTTGTTGTTGTTGATGTTGTTGCTTATTTGACGTTGTTTTTATTATTGTTGTTTATTTGACGTTGTTGTTGCTGTTGTTTTTGACGTTGTTGTTGTTGTTGTTTATTTGACGTTGTTGTTGTTGTTGTTTATTTGACGTTATTGTTGTTATTGACGTTGTTATTGTTGTTTATTTGACGTTGTTGCTGTTGTTTATTTGACGTTGTTGTTGTTGTTGTTGTTTATTTGACGTTGTTGTTGTTGTTTATTTGACGTTGTTGTTGTTGTTGTTATATATTTGACGTTGTTGTTGTTGTTATTGTTTATTTGACGTTGTTGTTGTTGTTTATTTGTGGTTGTTGTTGTTGTTGACGTTGTTGTTGTTGTTGTTGTTGACGTTGTTGTTGTTGTTGTTGTTGTTTATTTGACGTTGTTGTTGTTGTTGTTGTTTATTTGACGTTGTTGTTGTTGTTGTTTATTTGACGGTGTTGTTGTTGTTGTTGACGTTGTTGTTATTGTTGTTGTTGTTGTTGTTTATTTGTCGTTTTTGTTGTTGTTGATGTTGTTGTTGTTTTTGTAGTTGTTTATTTGACGTTGTTGTTGTTTATTTGACGTTGTTGTTGTTGTTGTTGTTTATTTGACGTTGTTGTTGTTGTTGTTATTATTGTTGTTGTTGTTGTTGTTTATTTGACGTTGTTATTGTTATTTATTTGACGTTGTTGTTGTTGTTGTTTATTTGATGTTGTTGTTGTTGTTGTTATTTATTTGACCTTGTTGTTGTTGTTGTTGTTTATTTGACGTTGTTGTTGTTTATTTGACGTTGTTGTTGTTGTTGTTTATTTGACGTTGTTGTTGTTATTTATTTGACGTTGTTGTTGTTGTTTATTTGACATTGTTGTTGTTGTTGTTTATTTGACATTGTTGTTGTTGTTGTTTATTTGACGTTGTTGTTGTTGTTTATTTGACGTTGTTGTTGTTGACGTTGTTGTTGTTGTTGTTGTTGTTTATTTGATGTTGTTGGTGTTTATTTGACGTAGTTGTTGTTGTTGACGTTGTTGTTGTTGTTATTGTTTGTTTATTTAAGGATTTTGTTGTTGTTGTTGTTGTTGTTTACTTGATGTTGTTGTTGTTGCTGTTTATTTGACGTTGTTGTTGTTGTTGACGTTGTTGTTGTTGTTTTTGTTGTTTATTTGACGTTGTTGTAGTTGTTTATTTGACGTTGTTGTTGTTCTTGTTGTTGTTGCTATTTATTTAACGATATTATTGTTGTAGTTGTTTATTTGACGTTGTTGTTGTTGTTTATTTGACGTTGTTGTTGTTGTTGTTGTTGTTATTTATTTGACATTGTTGTTGTTGTTGTTCATTTGACGTTGTTGTTGTTGTTGTTTATTTGACGTTGTTGTTGTTGTTTATTTGACATTGTTTTTGTCATTGTTTTTGTTGTTTATTTGACGTTGTTATTGTTGTTGTTTATTTGACGTTGTTGTTTATTTGACGTTGTTGTTGTTGTTGTTGACGTTGTTGTTGTTGTTTATTTGACGTTGTTGTTATTGTTTATTTGACGTTGTTGTTGTTTATTTGACGTTGTTGTTGTTGTTGTTGTTTATTTGACGTTGTTGTTGTTGTTTATTTGACGTTGTTGTTGTTGTTGTTTATTTGACGGTGTTGTTGTGGTTGTTTATTTGACGTTGTTGTTGTTGTTGACGTTGTTGTTATTGTTGTTGTTGTTGTTGTTGTTTATTTGTCGTTTTTGTTGTTGTTGATGTTGTTGTTGTTTTTGTAGTTGTTTATTTGACGTTGTTGTTGTTTATTTGACGTTGTTGTTGTTGTTGTTTATTTGACGTTGTTGTTGTTGTTATTGTTGTTGTTGTTGTTTATTTGACGTTGATATTGTTATTTATTTGACGTTGTTGTTGTTGTTGTTTATTTGATGTTGTTGTTGTTGTTGTTGTTATTTATTTGACGTTGTTGTTGTTGTTTATTTGACGTTGTTGTTGTTGTTGTTTATTTGACGTTGTTGTTGTTGTTTATTTGACGTTGTTGTTATTTATTTGACGTGGTTGTTGTTGTTGTTGTTGTTTATTTGACATTGTTGTTGTTGTTGTTTATTTGACGTTGTTGTTGTTGTTTATTTGACGTTGTTGTTGACGTTGTTGTTGTTGTTGTTGTTGTTGTTGTTTATTTGACGTTGTTGGTGTTTATTTGACGTAGTTGTTGTTGTTGACGTTGTTGTTGTTGTTGTTGTTATTGTTTGTTTATTTAAGGATTTTGTTGTTGTTGTTGTTTATTTGACGTTGTTGTTGCTATTTATTTGACAATATTATTGTTGTTGTTTTTTATTTGATGTTGTTGTTGTTGTTTATTTGACGTTGTTGTTGTTGTTGTTATTTATTTGACATTGTTGTTGTTGTTGTTCATTTGACGTTGTTGTTGTTTATTTGACGTTGTTGTTGTTGTTTATTTGACATTGTTTTTGTCATTGTTTTTGTTGTTTATTTGACGTTGTTATTATTGTTGTTTATTTGACGTTGTTGTTGTTGTTTATTTGAAGTTGTTGTTGTTGACGTTGTTGTTGTTGTTTATTTGACGTTGTTGTTATTGTTGTTGTTGTTTATTTGACGTTGTTGTTGTTGTTATTTATTTGACGTTTTTGTTGTTGTTGTTATTGTTGTTGTTGTTTATTTGACGTTGTTGTTGTTGTTATTTATTTGACGTTGTTGTTGTTGTTTATTTGACATTGTTGTTGTTGTTATTGTTTATTTGACGTTGTTGTTGTTGTTTATTTGACGTTGTTGTTGTTCACGTTGTTGTTGTTGTTGTTGTTTATTTGACATTGTTGTTGTTGTTGTTTATTTGACGTTGTTGTTGTTGTTGTTTTTCATTTGACGTTGTTGTTGTTGTTGTTTATTTGACGTTGTTGTTGTTATTGATGTTGTTTATTTGACGTTGTTGTTGTTGTTGTTTATTTAATGTTGTTGTTGTTGTTTATTTGACATTGTTGTTGTTGTTGACGTTGTTGTTGTTGTTTATTTGCCGTTGTTGTTGTTGTTGTTGTTTATTTGACATTGTTTTAGATGTTGTTGTTTATTTGACGTTGTTGTTGTTGTTGTTTATTTAATGTTGTTTTAGATGTTGTTGTTTATTTGACGGTGTTGTTGTTTATTTGACATTGTTGTTGTTGTTGTTGACGTTGTTGTTGTTTATTTGACATTGTTGTTGTTGTTGTTGGTGTTGTTGTTTATTTGACGTTATTGTTGTTGTTGTTTATTTGACGTTGTTTTAGTTGTTGTTGTTTATTTGACGTTGTTGTTGTTGTTTATTTGATTTTTTTTGTTATTGACATTGTTGTTGTTGTTGTTTATATGAAGTTGTAGTTGTTGTTGTTGTTGTTGTTGTTTATTTGACATAGTTGTTGTTGTTGACGTTGTTGTTGTTGTTGTTTATTTGACGTTTTTGTTGTTGTTGATGTTGTTGTTGTTGTTGTTTATTTGACGTTGTTATTATTGTTTATTTGACGTTGTTGTTGTTGTTGTTGTTTATTTGATGTTGTTGTTGTTGTTGTTATTGTTGTTGTTTATTTGACGTTGTTGTTGTTGTTGTTTATTTGATGTTGTTATTGTTTATTTGACGTTGGTGTTGTTGTTGTTTATTTGACGTTGTTGTTGTTGTTATTTATTTGACGTTGTTGTTGTTGTTATTGTTTATTTGACGTTGTTGCTGCTGTTGTTGTTGTTTATTTGACATTGTTAATGTTGTTTATTTGACGTTGTTGTTGTTGTTGACGTTGTTGTTGTTGTTGTTGTTGTTTATTTGACATTGTTGTTGTTGTTGTTGTTGTTGACGTTGTTGGTGTTGTTGTTTATTTGACGTTTTTGTTCTTGTTGATGTTGTTGTTGTTGTTTATTTGACGTTGTTGTTATTGTCTATTTGACGTTGTTGTTGTTGTTGTTTATTTGACGTTGTTGTTGTTATTGTTGTTGTTTATTTGACGTTGTTATTGTTGTTTATTTGATGTTGTTGTTGTTGTTGTTGTTTATTTGACGTTGGTGTTGTTGTTGTTTATTTGACGTTGTTGTTGCTGTTATTTATTTGACGTTGTTGTTGTTGTTATTGTTTATTAGAGGTTGTTGTTGTTGTTGTTTATTTGACGTTGTTATTGTTGTTTATTTGACGTTGTTGTTATTGTTGTTGTTTATTTGACGTTGTTGTTGTTGTTTATTGGACGTTGTTGTTGTTGTTGACGTTGTTGTTGTTGTTGTTGTTTATTTTTCGTTGTTGTTGTTGACGTTGTTGTTGTTGTTATTGTTATTTATTTGACGTTGTTGTTGTTGTTTATTTGACGTTGTTGTTGTTGTTTATTTGACTTTGTTGTTGTTGTTTATTTGACATTGTTGTTGTTGTTGTTATTGTTTATTTGACATTGTTGTTGTTTATTTGACGTTGTTGTTGTTGTTGTTGACGTTGTTGTTGTTGTTGTTGTTGTTGTTGTTTATTTGACGTTGTTGTTGTTGTTGTTGTTTATTTGACGTTGTTGTTCTTGTTGTTTATTTGACGTTGTTGTTGTTGTTGTTTATTTGATGTTGTTGTTGTTGTTTATTTGACGGTGTTGTTGTTGTTGTTGTTTATTTGACGTTTTTGTTGTTGTTGTTGTTGTTATTTTTGTAGTTGTTTATTTGACGTTGTTGTTGTTGTTTATTTGACGTTGTTGTTGTTGTTGTTTATTTGACGTTATTGTAGTTGTTATTGTTGTTGTTGTTGTTTATTTGACGTTGTTGTTGTTGTTGTTTATTTGACGTTGTTGTATTTGTTGTTGTTTATTTGACGTTGTTGTTGTTTATTTGATGTTGTTGTTGTTGTTTATTTGACGTTGTTGTTTATTTGACGTTGTTGTTGTTGTTGTTTATTTGACATTGTTGTTGTTGTTGTTGACGTTGTTGTTGTTGTTGTTTATTTGACATTGTTGTTGTTGTTGGTGGTGGTGGTGTTGTTGTTTATTTGACGTTGTTGTTGTTGTTGTTGTTTATTTGACGTTGTTTTAGTTGTTGTTGTTGTTATTGTTGTTTATTTGGCGTTGTTGTTGTTTATTTGACATTGTTGCTGTTGACATTGTTGTGGTTGTTGTTGTTTATTTGACGTAGTTGTTGTTGTTGACGTTGTTGTTGTTGTTGTTGTTTATTTGACGTTTTTGTTGTTGTTTATGTTGTTGTTGTTGTTGTTTATTTGACGGTGTTGTTGTTGTTTATTTGATGTTGTTGTCGTTGTTGTTGTTTATTTGACGTTGTTGTTGTTATTGTTGTTGTTTATTTGACGTTCTTGCTGTTGTTGTTTATTTGATGTTGTTGTTGTTGTTGTTTATTTGACATTGTTGTTGTTGTTGTTGTTGACGTTGTTGTTGTTGTTTATTTGATGTTGTTGTTGTTGTTGTTTATTTGACATTGTTGTTGTTGTTGACGTTGTTGTTGTTGTTTATTTGACATTGTTGTTGTTGTTGTTGTTGGTGTTGTTGTTTACTTGACGTTGTTGTTATTGTTGTTGTTTATTTGACGTTGTTTTAGTTGTTGTTTATTTGACGTTGTTGTTGTTGTTTATTTGACATTGTTGTTGTTATTGACGTTGTTGTTGTTGTTGTTTATTTGACATTGTTGTTGTTGTTGTTGTTGTTGTTGACGTTGTTGGTGTTGTTGTTTATTTGACGTTGTTATTGTTGTTGTTGTTTATTTGACGTTGTTTTAGTTGTTGTTGTTTATTTGACATTGTTGTTGTTGTTTATTCGACGTTGTTGTTGTTGACATTGTTGTTGTTGTTTATTTGACATTGTTGTTGTTGTTTATTTGACTTAATTGTTGTTGTTGACATTGTTGTTGTTGTTGTTGTTGTTGTTGTTTATTTAACATTTTTGTTGTTGTTGATGTTGTTGTTGTTGTTTATTTGACGTTGTTGTTATTGTTTATTTGACGTTGTTGTTGTTGACATTGTTATTGTTGTTGTTTATTTGACGCTGTTGTTGTTGTTTATTTGACTTAGTTGTTGTTGTTGACATTGTTGTTTTTGTTGTTGTTGTTGTTTAATTGACATTTTTGTTGTTGTTGATGTTGATGTTGTTGTTGTTTATTTGACGTTGTTGTTATTGTTTATTTGACGTTATTGTTGTTTATTTGACGTTGTTGTTGTTGTTGTTATTGTTGTTGTTTATTTGACGTTGTTGTTGTTGTTATTTATTTGACGTTGTTGTTGTTGTTTATTTGACATTGTTGTTGTTGTTATTGTTTATTTGACGTTGTTGTTGTTGTTTATTTGACGTTGTTGTTGTTCACGTTGTTGTTGTTGTTGTTGTTTATTTGACATTGTTGTTGTTGTTGTTTATTTGACGTTGTTGTTGTTGTTGTTTTTCATTTGACGTTGTTGTTGTTGTTGTTTATTTGACGTTGTTGTTGTTATTGATGTTGTTTATTTGACGTTGTTGTTGTTGTTGTTTATTTAATGTTGTTGTTGTTGTTTATTTGACATTGTTGTTGTTGTTGACGTTGTTGTTGTTGTTGTTTATTTGCCGTTGTTGTTGTTGTTGTTGTTTATTTGACATTGTTTTAGATGTTGTTGTTTATTTGACGTTGTTGTTGTTGTTGTTTATTTAATGTTGTTTTAGATGTTGTTGTTTATTTGACGGTGTTGTTGTTTATTTGACATTGTTGTTGTTGTTGTTGACGTTGTTGTTGTTTATTTGACATTGTTGTTGTTGTTGTTGGTGTTGTTGTTTATTTGACGTTATTGTTGTTGTTGTTTATTTGACGTTGTTTTAGTTGTTGTTGTTTATTTGACGTTGTTGTTGTTGTTTATTTGATTTTTTTTGTTATTGACATTGTTGTTGTTGTTGTTTATATGAAGTTGTAGTTGTTGTTGTTGTTGTTGTTGTTTATTTGACATAGTTGTTGTTGTTGACGTTGTTGTTGTTGTTGTTTATTTGACGTTTTTGTTGTTGTTGATGTTGTTGTTGTTGTTGTTGTTTATTTGACGTTGTTATTATTGTTTATTTGACGTTGTTGTTGTTGTTGTTGTTTATTTGATGTTGTTGTTGTTGTTGTTATTGTTGTTGTTTATTTGACGTTGTTGTTGTTGTTGTTTATTTGATGTTGTTATTGTTTATTTGACGTTGGTGTTGTTGTTGTTTATTTGACGTTGTTGTTGTTGTTATTTATTTGACGTTGTTGTTGTTGTTATTGTTTATTTGACGTTGTTGCTGCTGTTGTTGTTGTTTATTTGACATTGTTAATGTTGTTTATTTGACGTTGTTGTTGTTGTTGACGTTGTTGTTGTTGTTGTTGTTGTTTATTTGACATTGTTGTTGTTGTTGTTGTTGTTGACGTTGTTGGTGTTGTTGTTTATTTGACGTTTTTGTTCTTGTTGATGTTGTTGTTGTTGTTTATTTGACGTTGTTGTTATTGTCTATTTGACGTTGTTGTTGTTGTTGTTTATTTGACGTTGTTGTTGTTATTGTTGTTGTTTATTTGACGTTGTTATTGTTGTTTATTTGATGTTGTTGTTGTTGTTGTTGTTTATTTGACGTTGGTGTTGTTGTTGTTTATTTGACGTTGTTGTTGCTGTTATTTATTTGACGTTGTTGTTGTTGTTATTGTTTATTAGAGGTTGTTGTTGTTGTTGTTTATTTGACGTTGTTATTGTTGTTTATTTGACGTTGTTGTTATTGTTGTTGTTTATTTGACGTTGTTGTTGTTGTTTATTGGACGTTGTTGTTGTTGTTGACGTTGTTGTTGTTGTTGTTGTTTATTTTTCGTTGTTGTTGTTGACGTTGTTGTTGTTGTTATTGTTATTTATTTGACGTTGTTGTTGTTGTTTATTTGACGTTGTTGTTGTTGTTTATTTGACTTTGTTGTTGTTGTTTATTTGACATTGTTGTTGTTGTTGTTATTGTTTATTTGACATTGTTGTTGTTTATTTGACGTTGTTGTTGTTGTTGTTGACGTTGTTGTTGTTGTTGTTGTTGTTGTTGTTTATTTGACGTTGTTGTTGTTGTTGTTGTTTATTTGACGTTGTTGTTCTTGTTGTTTATTTGACGTTGTTGTTGTTGTTGTTTATTTGATGTTGTTGTTGTTGTTTATTTGACGGTGTTGTTGTTGTTGTTGTTTATTTGACGTTTTTGTTGTTGTTGTTGTTGTTATTTTTGTAGTTGTTTATTTGACGTTGTTGTTGTTGTTTATTTGACGTTGTTGTTGTTGTTGTTTATTTGACGTTATTGTAGTTGTTATTGTTGTTGTTGTTGTTTATTTGACGTTGTTGTTGTTGTTGTTTATTTGACGTTGTTGTATTTGTTGTTGTTTATTTGACGTTGTTGTTGTTTATTTGATGTTGTTGTTGTTGTTTATTTGACGTTGTTGTTTATTTGACGTTGTTGTTGTTGTTGTTTATTTGACATTGTTGTTGTTGTTGTTGACGTTGTTGTTGTTGTTGTTTATTTGACATTGTTGTTGTTGTTGGTGGTGGTGGTGTTGTTGTTTATTTGACGTTGTTGTTGTTGTTGTTGTTTATTTGACGTTGTTTTAGTTGTTGTTGTTGTTATTGTTGTTTATTTGGCGTTGTTGTTGTTTATTTGACATTGTTGCTGTTGACATTGTTGTGGTTGTTGTTGTTTATTTGACGTAGTTGTTGTTGTTGACGTTGTTGTTGTTGTTGTTGTTTATTTGACGTTTTTGTTGTTGTTGATGTTGTTGTTGTTGTTGTTTATTTGACGTTGTTGTTATTGTCTATTTGACGTTGTTGTTGTTGTTGTTTATTTGACGTTGTTGTTGTTATTGTTGTTGTTTATTTGACGTTGTTATTGTTGTTTATTTGATGTTGTTGTTGTTGTTTATTTGACGTTGGTGTTGTTGTTATTTATTTGATGTTGTTGTTGCTGTTATTTATTTGACGTTGTTGTTGTTGTTATTGTTTATTAGAGGTTGTTGTTGTTGTTGTTTATTTGACGTTGTTATTCTTGTTTATTTGACGTTGTTGTTATTGTTGTTGTTTATTTGACGTTGTTGTTGTTGTTTATTGGACGTTGTTGTTGTTGTTGACGTTGTTGTTGTTGTTTATTTGACGTTGTTGTTGTTGACGTTGTTGTTGTTGTTATTGTTATTTATTTGACGTTGTTGTTGTTGTTGTTTATTTGACGTTGTTGTTGTTGTTTATTTGACGTTGTTGTTGTTGTTTATTTGACATTGTTGTTGTTGTTGTTATTGTTTATTTGACATTGTTGTTGTTTATTTGACGTTGTTGTTGTTGTTGTTGACGTTGTTGTTGTTGTTGTTGTTTATTTGACGTTGTTGTTGTTGTTGTTTATTTGACGTTGTTGTTGTTGTTGTTTATTTGACGTTGTTGTTGTTGTTGTTTATTTGATATTGTTGTTGTTGTTTATTTGACGGTGTTGTTGTTGTTGTTTATTTGACGTTTTTGTTGTTGTTAATGATGTTGTTGTTATTTTTGTAGTTGTTTATTTGACGTTGTTGTTGTTGTTTATTTGACGTTGTTGTTGTTGTTGTTTATTTGACGTTGTTGTAGTTGTTATTGTTGTTGTTGTTGTTTATTTGACGTTGTTGTTGTTGTTGTTTATTTGACGTTGTTGTATTTGTTGTTGTTTATTTGACGTTGTTGTTGTTTATTCGATGTTGTTGTTGTTGTTTATTTGACGTTGTTGTTGTTGTTGTTTATTTGACGTTGTTGTTGTTGTTGTTTATTTGACATTGTTGTTGTTGTTGACGTTGTTGTTGTTGTTGTTTATTTGACATTGTTGTTGTTGGTGGTGGTGGTGGTGTTGTTGTTTATTTGACGTTGTTGTTGTTGTTGTTGTTTATTTGACGTTGTTTTAGTTGTTGTTGTTGTTATTGTTGTTTATTTGGCGTTGTTGTTGTTTATTTGACATTGTTGCTGTTGACATTGTTGTTGTTGTTGTTGTTTATTTGACGTAGTTGTTGTTGTTGACGTTGTTGTTGTTGTTGTTGTTTATTTGACATTTTTGTTGTTGTTGATGTTGTTGTTGTTGTTGTTTATTTGACGGTGTTGTTGTTGTTTATTTGATGTTGTTGTCATTGTTGTTGTTTATTTGACGTTGTTGTTGTTGTTATTGTTGTTGTTTATTTGACGTTCTTGCTGTTGTCGTTTATTTGATGTTGTTGTTGTTGTTTATTTGACATTGTTGTTGTTGTTGTTGTTGACGTTGTTGTTGTTGTTTATTTGATGTTGTTGTTGTTGTTTATTTGACATTGTTGTTGTTGTTGACGTTGTTGTTGTTGTTGTTTATTTGACATTGTTGTTGTTGTTGTTGGTGTTGTTGTTTACTTGACGTTGTTGTTATTGTTGTTGTTTTTTTGACGTTGTTTTAGTTGTTGTTTATTTGACGTTGTTGTTGTTGTTTATTTGACATTGTTGTTGTTATTGACGTTGTTGTTGTTGTTGTTTATTTGACATTGTTGTTGTTGTTGTTGTTGTTGACGTTGTTGGTGTTGTTGTTTATTTGACGTTGTTATTGTTGTTGTTGTTGTTGTTTCTTTGACGTTGTTTTAGTTGTTGTTGTTTATTTGACATTGTAGTTGTTGTTTATTCGACGTTGTTGTTGTTGACATTGTTGTTGTTGTTTATTTGACGTTGTTGTTGTTGTTTATTTGACTTAGTTGTTGTTGTTGACATTGTTGTTGTTGTTGTTGTTTATTTGACATTTTTGTTGTTGTTGATGTTGTTGTTGTTGTTTATTTGACGTTGTTGTTATTGTTTATTTGACGTTGTTGTTGTTGACATTGTTATTGTTGTTGTTTATTTGACGTTGTTGTTGTTGTTTATTTGACTTAGTTGTTGTTGTTGACATTGTTGTTTTTGTTGTTGTTGTTGTTGTTGTTGTTTAATTGACATTTTTGTTGTTGTTGATGTTGATGTTGTTGTTGTTTATTTGACGTTGTTGTTATTGTTTATTTGACGTTATTGTTGTTTATTTGACGTTGTTGTTATTGTTATTGTTGTTGTTTATTTGACGTTGTTGTTGTTGTTGTTGTTTATTTGATGTTGTTGTTGTTGTTTATTTGACGTTGTTGTTGTTGTTGTTTATTTGATGTTGTTATTGTTGTTATTTATTTGACGTCCTTGTTGTTGTTGTTTATTTTATGTTGTTGTTGTTGTTGTTGTTGTTTATTTGACGTTTTTATTGTTGTTTATTTGACGTTGTTTTTGTTATTTGACGTTGTTGTTGTTGTTGTATTTGTTGTTGTTGATGTTGTTGCTTATTTGACGTTGTTTTTATTATTGTTGTTTATTTGACGTTGTTGTTGCTGTTGTTTTTGACGTTGTTGTTGTTGTTGTTTATTTGACGTTGTTGTTGTTGTTGTTTATTTGACGTTATTGTTGTTATTGACGTTGTTATTGTTGTTTATTTGACGTTGTTGCTGTTGTTTATTTGACGTTGTTGTTGTTGTTGTTGTTTATTTGACGTTGTTGTTGTTGTTTATTTGACGTTGTTGTTGTTGTTGTTATATATTTGACGTTGTTGTTGTTGTTATTGTTTATTTGACGTTGTTGTTGTTGTTTATTTGTGGTTGTTGTTGTTGTTGACGTTGTTGTTGTTGTTGTTGTTGACGTTGTTGTTGTTGTTGTTGTTGTTTATTTGACGTTGTTGTTGTTGTTGTTGTTTATTTGACGTTGTTGTTGTTGTTGTTTATTTGACGGTGTTGTTGTTGTTGTTGACGTTGTTGTTATTGTTGTTGTTGTTGTTGTTTATTTGTCGTTTTTGTTGTTGTTGATGTTGTTGTTGTTTTTGTAGTTGTTTATTTGACGTTGTTGTTGTTTATTTGACGTTGTTGTTGTTGTTGTTGTTTATTTGACGTTGTTGTTGTTGTTGTTATTATTGTTGTTGTTGTTGTTGTTTATTTGACGTTGTTATTGTTATTTATTTGACGTTGTTGTTGTTGTTGTTTATTTGATGTTGTTGTTGTTGTTGTTATTTATTTGACCTTGTTGTTGTTGTTGTTGTTTATTTGACGTTGTTGTTGTTTATTTGACGTTGTTGTTGTTGTTGTTTATTTGACGTTGTTGTTGTTATTTATTTGACGTTGTTGTTGTTGTTTATTTGACATTGTTGTTGTTGTTGTTTATTTGACATTGTTGTTGTTGTTGTTTATTTGACGTTGTTGTTGTTGTTTATTTGACGTTGTTGTTGTTGACGTTGTTGTTGTTGTTGTTGTTGTTTATTTGATGTTGTTGGTGTTTATTTGACGTAGTTGTTGTTGTTGACGTTGTTGTTGTTGTTATTGTTTGTTTATTTAAGGATTTTGTTGTTGTTGTTGTTGTTGTTTACTTGATGTTGTTGTTGTTGCTGTTTATTTGACGTTGTTGTTGTTGTTGACGTTGTTGTTGTTGTTTTTGTTGTTTATTTGACGTTGTTGTAGTTGTTTATTTGACGTTGTTGTTGTTCTTGTTGTTGTTGCTATTTATTTAACGATATTATTGTTGTTGTTGTTTATTTGACGTTGTTGTTGTTGTTTATTTGACGTTGTTGTTGTTGTTGTTGTTGTTATTTATTTGACATTGTTGTTGTTGTTGTTCATTTGACGTTGTTGTTGTTGTTGTTTATTTGACGTTGTTGTTGTTGTTTATTTGACATTGTTTTTGTCATTGTTTTTGTTGTTTATTTGACGTTGTTATTGTTGTTGTTTATTTGACGTTGTTGTTTATTTGACGTTGTTGTTGTTGTTGTTGACGTTGTTGTTGTTGTTTATTTGACGTTGTTGTTATTGTTTATTTGACGTTGTTGTTGTTTATTTGACGTTGTTGTTGTTGTTGTTGTTTATTTGACGTTGTTGTTGTTGTTTATTTGACGTTGTTGTTGTTGTTGTTTATTTGACGGTGTTGTTGTGGTTGTTTATTTGACGTTGTTGTTGTTGTTGACGTTGTTGTTATTGTTGTTGTTGTTGTTGTTGTTTATTTGTCGTTTTTGTTGTTGTTGATGTTGTTGTTGTTTTTGTAGTTGTTTATTTGACGTTGTTGTTGTTTATTTGACGTTGTTGTTGTTGTTGTTTATTTGACGTTGTTGTTGTTGTTATTGTTGTTGTTGTTGTTTATTTGACGTTGATATTGTTATTTATTTGACGTTGTTGTTGTTGTTGTTTATTTGATGTTGTTGTTGTTGTTGTTGTTATTTATTTGACGTTGTTGTTGTTGTTTATTTGACGTTGTTGTTGTTGTTGTTTATTTGACGTTGTTGTTGTTGTTTATTTGACGTTGTTGTTATTTATTTGACGTGGTTGTTGTTGTTGTTGTTGTTTATTTGACATTGTTGTTGTTGTTGTTTATTTGACGTTGTTGTTGTTGTTTATTTGACGTTGTTGTTGACGTTGTTGTTGTTGTTGTTGTTGTTGTTGTTTATTTGACGTTGTTGGTGTTTATTTGACGTAGTTGTTGTTGTTGACGTTGTTGTTGTTGTTGTTGTTATTGTTTGTTTATTTAAGGATTTTGTTGTTGTTGTTGTTTATTTGACGTTGTTGTTGCTATTTATTTGACAATATTATTGTTGTTGTTTTTTATTTGATGTTGTTGTTGTTGTTTATTTGACGTTGTTGTTGTTGTTGTTATTTATTTGACATTGTTGTTGTTGTTGTTCATTTGACGTTGTTGTTGTTTATTTGACGTTGTTGTTGTTGTTTATTTGACATTGTTTTTGTCATTGTTTTTGTTGTTTATTTGACGTTGTTATTATTGTTGTTTATTTGACGTTGTTGTTGTTGTTTATTTGAAGTTGTTGTTGTTGACGTTGTTGTTGTTGTTTATTTGACGTTGTTGTTATTGTTGTTGTTGTTTATTTGACGTTGTTGTTGTTGTTATTTATTTGACGTTTTTGTTGTTGTTGTTATTGTTGTTGTTGTTTATTTGACGTTGTTGTTGTTGTTATTTATTTGACGTTGTTGTTGTTGTTTATTTGACATTGTTGTTGTTGTTATTGTTTATTTGACGTTGTTGTTGTTGTTTATTTGACGTTGTTGTTGTTCACGTTGTTGTTGTTGTTGTTGTTTATTTGACATTGTTGTTGTTGTTGTTTATTTGACGTTGTTGTTGTTGTTGTTTTTCATTTGACGTTGTTGTTGTTGTTGTTTATTTGACGTTGTTGTTGTTATTGATGTTGTTTATTTGACGTTGTTGTTGTTGTTGTTTATTTAATGTTGTTGTTGTTGTTTATTTGACATTGTTGTTGTTGTTGACGTTGTTGTTGTTGTTGTTTATTTGCCGTTGTTGTTGTTGTTGTTGTTTATTTGACATTGTTTTAGATGTTGTTGTTTATTTGACGTTGTTGTTGTTGTTGTTTATTTAATGTTGTTTTAGATGTTGTTGTTTATTTGACGGTGTTGTTGTTTATTTGACATTGTTGTTGTTGTTGTTGACGTTGTTGTTGTTTATTTGACATTGTTGTTGTTGTTGTTGGTGTTGTTGTTTATTTGACGTTATTGTTGTTGTTGTTTATTTGACGTTGTTTTAGTTGTTGTTGTTTATTTGACGTTGTTGTTGTTGTTTATTTGATTTTTTTTGTTATTGACATTGTTGTTGTTGTTGTTTATATGAAGTTGTAGTTGTTGTTGTTGTTGTTGTTGTTTATTTGACATAGTTGTTGTTGTTGACGTTGTTGTTGTTGTTGTTTATTTGACGTTTTTGTTGTTGTTGATGTTGTTGTTGTTGTTGTTTATTTGACGTTGTTATTATTGTTTATTTGACGTTGTTGTTGTTGTTGTTGTTTATTTGATGTTGTTGTTGTTGTTGTTATTGTTGTTGTTTATTTGACGTTGTTGTTGTTGTTGTTTATTTGATGTTGTTATTGTTTATTTGACGTTGGTGTTGTTGTTGTTTATTTGACGTTGTTGTTGTTGTTATTTATTTGACGTTGTTGTTGTTGTTATTGTTTATTTGACGTTGTTGCTGCTGTTGTTGTTGTTTATTTGACATTGTTAATGTTGTTTATTTGACGTTGTTGTTGTTGTTGACGTTGTTGTTGTTGTTGTTGTTGTTTATTTGACATTGTTGTTGTTGTTGTTGTTGTTGACGTTGTTGGTGTTGTTGTTTATTTGACGTTTTTGTTCTTGTTGATGTTGTTGTTGTTGTTTATTTGACGTTGTTGTTATTGTCTATTTGACGTTGTTGTTGTTGTTGTTTATTTGACGTTGTTGTTGTTATTGTTGTTGTTTATTTGACGTTGTTATTGTTGTTTATTTGATGTTGTTGTTGTTGTTGTTGTTTATTTGACGTTGGTGTTGTTGTTGTTTATTTGACGTTGTTGTTGCTGTTATTTATTTGACGTTGTTGTTGTTGTTATTGTTTATTAGAGGTTGTTGTTGTTGTTGTTTATTTGACGTTGTTATTGTTGTTTATTTGACGTTGTTGTTATTGTTGTTGTTTATTTGACGTTGTTGTTGTTGTTTATTGGACGTTGTTGTTGTTGTTGACGTTGTTGTTGTTGTTGTTGTTTATTTTTCGTTGTTGTTGTTGACGTTGTTGTTGTTGTTATTGTTATTTATTTGACGTTGTTGTTGTTGTTTATTTGACGTTGTTGTTGTTGTTTATTTGACTTTGTTGTTGTTGTTTATTTGACATTGTTGTTGTTGTTGTTATTGTTTATTTGACATTGTTGTTGTTTATTTGACGTTGTTGTTGTTGTTGTTGACGTTGTTGTTGTTGTTGTTGTTGTTGTTTATTTGACGTTGTTGTTGTTGTTGTTGTTTATTTGACGTTGTTGTTCTTGTTGTTTATTTGACGTTGTTGTTGTTGTTGTTTATTTGATGTTGTTGTTGTTGTTTATTTGACGGTGTTGTTGTTGTTGTTGTTTATTTGACGTTTTTGTTGTTGTTGTTGTTGTTATTTTTGTAGTTGTTTATTTGACGTTGTTGTTGTTGTTTATTTGACGTTGTTGTTGTTGTTGTTTATTTGACGTTATTGTAGTTGTTATTGTTGTTGTTGTTGTTTATTTGACGTTGTTGTTGTTGTTGTTTATTTGACGTTGTTGTATTTGTTGTTGTTTATTTGACGTTGTTGTTGTTTATTTGATGTTGTTGTTGTTGTTTATTTGACGTTGTTGTTTATTTGACGTTGTTGTTGTTGTTGTTTATTTGACATTGTTGTTGTTGTTGTTGACGTTGTTGTTGTTGTTGTTTATTTGACATTGTTGTTGTTGTTGGTGGTGGTGGTGTTGTTGTTTATTTGACGTTGTTGTTGTTGTTGTTGTTTATTTGACGTTGTTTTAGTTGTTGTTGTTGTTATTGTTGTTTATTTGGCGTTGTTGTTGTTTATTTGACATTGTTGCTGTTGACATTGTTGTGGTTGTTGTTGTTTATTTGACGTAGTTGTTGTTGTTGACGTTGTTGTTGTTGTTGTTGTTTATTTGACGTTTTTGTTGTTGTTTATGTTGTTGTTGTTGTTGTTTATTTGACGGTGTTGTTGTTGTTTATTTGATGTTGTTGTCGTTGTTGTTGTTTATTTGACGTTGTTGTTGTTATTGTTGTTGTTTATTTGACGTTCTTGCTGTTGTTGTTTATTTGATGTTGTTGTTGTTGTTGTTTATTTGACATTGTTGTTGTTGTTGTTGTTGACGTTGTTGTTGTTGTTTATTTGATGTTGTTGTTGTTGTTGTTTATTTGACATTGTTGTTGTTGTTGACGTTGTTGTTGTTGTTTATTTGACATTGTTGTTGTTGTTGTTGTTGGTGTTGTTGTTTACTTGACGTTGTTGTTATTGTTGTTGTTTATTTGACGTTGTTTTAGTTGTTGTTTATTTGACGTTGTTGTTGTTGTTTATTTGACATTGTTGTTGTTATTGACGTTGTTGTTGTTGTTGTTTATTTGACATTGTTGTTGTTGTTGTTGTTGTTGTTGACGTTGTTGGTGTTGTTGTTTATTTGACGTTGTTATTGTTGTTGTTGTTTATTTGACGTTGTTTTAGTTGTTGTTGTTTATTTGACATTGTTGTTGTTGTTTATTCGACGTTGTTGTTGTTGACATTGTTGTTGTTGTTTATTTGACATTGTTGTTGTTGTTTATTTGACTTAATTGTTGTTGTTGACATTGTTGTTGTTGTTGTTGTTGTTGTTGTTTATTTAACATTTTTGTTGTTGTTGATGTTGTTGTTGTTGTTTATTTGACGTTGTTGTTATTGTTTATTTGACGTTGTTGTTGTTGACATTGTTATTGTTGTTGTTTATTTGACGCTGTTGTTGTTGTTTATTTGACTTAGTTGTTGTTGTTGACATTGTTGTTTTTGTTGTTGTTGTTGTTTAATTGACATTTTTGTTGTTGTTGATGTTGATGTTGTTGTTGTTTATTTGACGTTGTTGTTATTGTTTATTTGACGTTATTGTTGTTTATTTGACGTTGTTGTTGTTGTTGTTATTGTTGTTGTTTATTTGACGTTGTTGTTGTTGTTGTTTATTTGATGTTGTTGTTGTTGTTTATTTGACGTTGGTGTTGTTGTTGTTGTTTATTTGATGTTGTTATTGTTGTTATTTATTTGACGTCCTTGTTGTTGTTGTTTATTTTATGTTGTTGTTGTTGTTGTTTATTTGACGTTTTTATTGTTGTTTATTTGACGTTGTTTTTGTTATTTGACGTTGTTGTTGTTGTTGTATTTGTTGTTGTTGATGTTGTTGCTTATTTGACGTTGTTTTTATTATTGTTGTTTATTTGACGTTGTTGTTGCTGTTGTTTTTGACGTTGTTGTTGTTGTTGTTTATTTGACGTTGTTGTTGTTGTTGTTTATTTGACGTTATTGTTGTTATTGACGTTGTTATTGTTGTTTATTTGACGTTGTTGCTGTTGTTTATTTGACGTTGTTGTTGTCGTTGTTGTTGTTTATTTGACGTTGTTGTTGTTGTTGTTATATATTTGACGTTGTTGTTGTTGTTATTGTTTATTTGACGTTGTTGTTGTTGTTTATTTGTGGTTGTTGTTGTTGTTGACGTTGTTGTTGTTGTTGACGTTGTTGTTGTTGTTGTTGTTTATTTGACGTTGTTGTTGTTGTTGTTTATTTGACGTTGTTGTTGTTGTTTATTTGACGTTGTTGTTGTTGTTGTTGTTTATTTGACGGTGTTGTTGTGGTTGTTTATTTGACGTTGTTGTTGTTGTTGACGTTGTTGTTATTGTTGTTGTTGTTGTTTATTTGTCGTTTTTGTTGTTGTTGATGTTGTTGTTGTTTTTGTAGTTGTTTATTTGACGTTGTTGTTGTTTATTTGACGTTGTTGTTGTTGTTGTTTATTTGACGTTGTTGTTGTTGTTGTTATTATTGTTGTTGTTGTTGTTGTTTATTTGACGTATTATTGTTATTTATTTGACGTTGTTGTTGTTGTTTATTTGATGTTGTTGTTGTTGTTATTTATTTGACGTTGTTGTTGTTGTTGTTTATTTGACGTTGTTGTTGTTTATTTGACGTTGTTGTTGTTGTTGTTGTTGTTTATTTGACGTTGTTGTTGTTATTTATTTGACGTTGTTGTTGTTGTTTATTTGACATTGTTGTTGTTGTTGTTTATTTGACGTTGTTGTTGTTGTTTATTTGACGTTGTTGTTGTTGACGTTGTTGTTGTTGTTGTTGTTGTTGTTTATTTGACGTTGTTGGTGTTTATTTGACGTAGTTGTTGTTGTTGACGTTGTTGTTGTTGTTATTGTTTGTTTATTTATAGATTTTGTTGTTGTTGTTGTTGTTGTTTACTTGATGTTGTTGTTGTTGTTGTTTATTTGACGTTGTTGTTGTTGTTGACGTTGTTGTTGTTGTTTTTGTTGTTTATTTGACGTTGTTGTAGTTGTTTATTTGACGTTGTTGTTGTTCTTGTTGTTGTTGCTATTTATTTGACGATATTATTGTTGTTGTTGTTTATTTGACGTTGTTGTTGTTGTTTATTTGACGTTGTTGTTGTTGTTGTTGTTATTTATTTGACATTGTTGTTGTTGTTGTTCATTTGACGTTGTTGTTGTTGTTTATTTGACGTTGTTGTTGTTGTTGTTTATTTGACATTGTTTTTGTCATTGTTTTTGTTGTTTATTTGACGTTGTTATTGTTGTTGTTTATTTGACGTTGTTGTTGTTGTTTATTTGACATTGTTGTTGTTGTTGACGTTGTTGTTGTTGTTTATTTGACGTTGTTGTTATTGTTTATTTGACGTTGTTGTTGTTTATTTGACGTTGTTGTTGTTGTTGTTGTTGTTGTTGTTGTTTATTTGACGTTGTTGTTGTTGTTGTTTATTTGACGTTGTTGTTGTTGTTGTTGTTTATTTGACGGTGTTGTTGTGGTTGTTTATTTGACGTTGTTGTTGTTGTTGACGTTGTTGTTATTGTTGTTGTTGTTGTTGTTGTTGTTTATTTGTCGTTTTTGTTGTTGTTGATGTTGTTGTTGTTTTTGTAGTTGTTTATTTGACGTTGTTGTTGTTTATTTGACGTTGTTGTTGTTGTTGTTGTTTATTTGACGTTGTTGTTGTTGTTATTGTTGTTGTTGTTGTTGTTTATTTGACGTTGTTATTGTTATTTATTTGACGTTGTTGTTGTTGTTGTTTATTTGATGTTGTTGTTGTTGTTATTTATTTGACGTTGTTGTTGTTGTTTATTTGACGTTGTTGTTGTTGTTGTTTATTTGACGTTGTTGTTATTTATTTGACGTGGTTGTTGTTGTTGTTGTTTATTTGACATTGTTGTTGTTGTTGTTGTTGTTTATTTGACGTTGTTGTTGTTGTTGTTGTTTATTTGACGTTGTTGTTGACGTTGTTGTTGTTGTTGTTGTTTATTTGACGTTGTTGGTGTTTATTTGACGTAGTTGTTGTTGTTGTTGTTGTTTATTTGACGTTGTTGGTGTTTATTTGACGTAGTTGTTGTTGTTTACTTGATGTTGTTGTTGTTGTTTATTTGACGTTGTTGTTGCTATTTATTTGACGATATTATTGTTGTTGTTGTTTATTTGATGTTGTTGTTGTTGTTTATTTGACGTTGTTGTTGTTGTTATTTATTTGACATTGTTGTTGTTGTTGTTCATTTGACGTCGTTGTTGTTTATTTGACGTTGTTGTTGTTGTTTATTTGACATTGTTTTTGTCATTGTTTTTGTTGTTTATTTGACGTTGTTATTATTGTTGTTTATTTGACGTTGTTGTTGTTGTTGTTTATTTGAAGTTGTTGTTGTTGTTGACGTTGTTGTTGTTGTTTATTTGACGTTGTTGTTATTGTTGTTGTTGTTTATTTGACGTTGTTGTTGTTGTTGACGTTGTTGTTGTTGTTATTTATTTGACGTTTTTGTTGTTGTTGTTATTGTTGTTGTTGTTGTTGTTTATTTGACGTTGTTGTTGTTGTTGTTATTTATTTGACGTTGTTGTTGTTGTTTATTTGACATTGTTGTTGTTGTTATTGTTTATTTGACGTTGTTGTTGTTGTTGTTGTTTATTTGATGTTGTTGTTGTTCACGTTGTTGTTGTTGTTGTTGTTGTTTATTTGACATTGTTGTTGTTGTTGTTGTTGTTTATTTGACGTTGTTGTTGTTGTTGTTGTTCATTTGACGTTGTTGTTGTTGTTATTGTTTATTTGACGTTGTTGTTGTTATTGATGTTGTTTATTTGACGTTGTTGTTGTTGTTGTTTATTTAATGTTGTTGTTGTTGTTTATTTGACATTGTTGTTGTTGTTGACGTTGTTGTTGTTGTTGTTTATTTGACATTGTTGTTGTTGTTGTTTATTTGACGTTGTTGTTGTTGTTGTTTATTTGACGTTGTTTTAGATGTTGTTGTTTATTTGACGTTGTTGTTGTTGTTTATTTAACGTTGTTTTAGATGTTGTTGTTTATTTGACGGTGTTGTTGTTTGTTTGACATTGTTGTTGTTGTTGTTGACGTTGTTGTTGTTTATTTGACATTGTTGTTGTTGTTGTTGGTGTTGTTGTTTATTTGACGTTATTGTTGTTGTTGTTTATTTGACGTTGTTTTAGTTGTTGTTGTTTATTTGACGTTGTTGTTGTTGTTTATTTGACGTTTTTGTTATTGACATTGTTGTTGTTGTTTATATGAAGTTGTAGTTGTTGTTGTTGTTGTTTATTTGACATAGTTGTTGTTGTTGACGTTGTTGTTGTTGTTGTTGTTTATTTGACGTTTTTGTTGTTGTTGATGTTGTTGTTGTTGTTTATTTGACGTTGTTATTATTGTTTATTTGACGTTGTTGTTGTTGTTGTTTATTTGATTATGTTGTTGTTGTTGTTATTGTTGTTGTTTATTTGACGTTGTTGTTGTTGTTGTTGTTTATTTGATGTTGTTGTTGTTTATTTGACGTTGGTGTTGTTGTTGTTTATTTGACGTTGTTGTTGTTGTTATTTATTTGACGTTGATGTTGTTGTTATTGTTTATTTGACGTTGTTGCTGCTGTTGTTGTTGTTTATTTGACATTGTTATTGTTGTTTATTTGACGTTGTTTTTGTTATTTGACGTTGTTGTTGTTGTTGTATTTGTTGTTGTTGTTGTTCCTTATTTGACGTTGTTGTTATTGTTATTGTTTATTTGACGTTGTTGTTGCTGTTGTTTATTTGACGTTGTTGGTGTTGTTGTTTATTTGATGTTGTTGTTGTTGTTTAATTGACGTCCTTGTTGTTGACATTGTTGTTGTTGTTGCTTATTTGACGTTGTTATTGTTGTTGCTGTTGTTTATTTGACGTTGTTGTTGTCGTTGTTGTTGTTTATTTGACGTTGTTGTTGTTGTTGATGTTGTTTATTTGACGTTGTTGTTGTTGTTATTTATTTAACATTGTTGTTGTTGTTGTTGTTGTTTATTTGACGTTGTTGTTGTTGTTGTTGTTTATTTGACGTTGTTGTTTATTTGACGTTGTTGTTATTGTTGTTATTTATTTGACATTGTTGTTGTTGTTTATTTGACATTGTTGTTGTTGTTGACGTTGTTGTTGTTGTTTATTTGACATTGTTGTTGTTGTTGTTCTTGGTGTTGTTGTTTATTTGACGTTGTTGTTGTTGTTGTTTATTTGACGTTGTTTTAGTTGTTGTTGTTTATTTGGCGTTGTTGTTGTTTATTTGACGTTGTTGTTGTTGACATTGTTGTTGTTGTTGTTTATTTGACGTAGTTGTTGTTGTTGACGTTGTTGTTGTTGTTGTTGTTTATTTGACGTTTTTGTTGTTGTTGATGTTGTTGTTGTTGTTTATTTGACGTTGTTGTTGTTGTTTATTTGACGTTGTTGTTGTTGTTGTTATTGTTGTTGTTTATATGATGTTGTTGTTGTTTATTTGATGTTGTTGTTGATGTTTATTTGACATTGTTGTTGTTGTTGACGTTGTTGTTGTTGTTGTTTATTTGACATTGTTGTTGTTGTTGTTTATTTGACGTTGTTGTTGTTGTTTATTTGACGTAGTTGTTGTTGTTGACGTTGTTGTTGTTGTTTATTTGACGTTTTTGTTGTTGTTGATGTTGTTGTTGTTGTTGTTTATTTGACGTTGTTGTTATTGTCTATTTGACGTTGTTGTTGTTGTTGTTTATTTGACGTTGTTGTTGTTGTTATTGTTGTTGTTTATTTGACGTTGCTATTGTTGTTTATTTGATGTTGTTGTTGTTGTTTATTTGACGTTGGTGTTGTTGTTGTTTATTTGACGTTGTTGTTGTTGTTATTTATTTGACGTTGTTGTTGTTGTTATTGTTTATTAGACGTTGTTGTTGTTGTTGTTGTTTATTTGATGTTGTTATTGTTGTTTATTTGACGTTGTTGTTATTGTTGTTGTTTATTTGACGTTGTTGTTGTTGTTTATTGGACGTTGTTGTTGTTGTTGTTGACGTTGTTGTTGTTGTTTATTTGACGTTGTTGTTGTTGACGTTGTTGTTGTTATTGTTATTTATTTGACGTTGTTGTTGTTGTTGTTTATTTGATGTTGTTGTTGTTGTTTATTTGACGTTGTTGTTGTTTATTTGACATTG
Organism: Vicia faba; assembly: GCA_948472305.1. Taxonomy (NCBI): domain Eukaryota; kingdom Viridiplantae; phylum Streptophyta; class Magnoliopsida; order Fabales; family Fabaceae; genus Vicia; species Vicia faba. Next base: position 314,198,320 of record OX451739.1, on the reverse strand, counting down.
TTGTTGTTGTTGTTATTGTTTATTTGACATTGTTGTTGTTTATTTGACGTTGTTGTTGTTGTTGACGTTGTTGTTGTTGTTGTTTATTTGACGTTGTTGTTGTTGTTGTTTATTTGACGTTGTTGTTGTTGTTGTTTATTTGACGTTGTTGTTGTTGTTGTTTATTTGATGTTGTTGTTGTTGTTTATTTGACGGTGTTGTTGTTGTTGTTTATTTGACGTTTTTGTTGTTGTTGATGTTGTTGTTTTTTTTGTAGTTGTTTATTTGACGTTGTTGTTGTTGTTTATTTGACGTTGTTGTTGTTGTTGTTTATTTAACGTTGTTATAGTTGTTATTATTGTTGTTGTTGTTTATTTGACGTTGTTGTTGTTGTTTATTTGACGTTGTTGTATTTGTTGTTGTTTATTTGACGTTGTTGTTGTTTATTTGATGTTGTTGTTGTTGTTTATTTGACGTTGTTGTTGTTGTTGTTGTTTATTTGACGTTGTTGTTGTTGTTTATTTGACATTGTTGTTGTTGTTGTTGACGTTGTTGTTGTTGTTGTTTATTTGACATTGTTGTTGTTGTTGTTGTTGGTGTTTATTTGACGTTGTTGTTGTTGTTGTTGTTTATTTGACGTTGTTTTAGTTGTTGTTGTTGTTATTGTTGTTTATTTGGCGTTGTTGTTGTTGTTTATTTGACATTGTTGCTGTTGACATTGTTGTTGTTGTTGTTTATTTGACGAAGTTGTTGTTGTTGACGTTGTTGTTATTGTTGTTGTTTATTTGACGTTTTTGTTGTTGTTGATGTTGTTGTTGTTGTTTATTTGACGTTGTTGTTGTTGTTTATTTGACGTTGTTGTTGTTTATTTGACGTTGTTGTTGTTATTGTTGTTGTTTATTTGACGTTCTTGCTGTTGTTGTTTATTTGATGTTGTTGTTGTTGTTTATTTGACATTGTTGTTGTTGTTGACGTTGTTGTTGTTGTTTATTTGATGTTGTTGTTGTTGTTTATTTGACATTGTTGTTGTTGACGTTGTTGTTGATGTTTATTTGACATTGTTGTTGTTGTTGTTTATTTGACGGTGTTGTTGTGGTTGTTTATTTGACGTTGTTGTTGTTGTTATTGTTGTTGTTGTTGTTGTTGTTTATTTGACGTTGTTATTGTTATTTATTTGACGTTGTTGTTGTTGTTGTTATTTATTTGATGTTGTTGTTGTTGTTGTTGTTATTTATTTGACGTTGTTGTTGTTGTTTATTTGACGTTGTTGTTGTTGTTGTTGTTTATTTGACGTTGTTGTTGTTGTTGTTGTTGTTTATTTGACGTTGTTGTTGTTATTTATTTGACGTTGTTGTTGTTCTTGTTGTTGTTTATTTGACATTGTTGTTGTTGTTGTTGTTTATTTGACGTTGTTGTTGTTGTTTATTTGACGTTGTTGTTGTTGTTGTTGTTGTTTATTTGACGTTGTTGTTGTTTATTTGACGTAGTTGTTGTTGTTGACGTTGTTGTTGTTGTTATTGTTTGTTTATTTAAGGATTTTGTTGTTGTTGTTGTTGTTGTTTACTTGATGTTGTTATTGTTGTTGTTGTTTATTTGACGTTGTTGTTGTTGTTGACGTTGTTGTTGTTGTTTTTGTTGTTTATTTGACGTTGTTGTAGTTGTTTATTTGACGTTGTTGTTGTTCTTGTTGTTGTTGCTATTTATTTGACGATATTATTGTTGTTGTTGTTTATTTAACGTTGTTGTTGTTGTTGTTTATTTGACGTTGTTGTTGTTGTTGTTATTTATTTGACATTGTTGTTGTTGTTGTTGTTCATTTGACGTTGTTGTTGTTGTTGTTGTTTATTTGACGTTGTTGTTGTTGTTGTTGTTTATTTGACATTGTTTTTTTCATTGTTTTTGTTGTTTATTTGACGTTGTTATTGTTGTTGTTTATTTGACGTTGTTGTTGTTGTTTATTTGACGTTGTTGTTGTTGTTGACGTTGTTGTTGTTGTTTATTTGACATTGTTGTTATTGTTGTTGTTGTTTATTTGACGTTGTTGTTGTTGTTGACGTTGTTGTTTTTGTTGTTATTTATTTGACGTTTTTGTTGTTGTTGTTGTTATTGTTGTTGTTGTTGTTGTTTATTTGACATTGTTGTTGTTGTTATTTATTTGACGTTGTTTTTGTTGTTTATTTGACATTGTTGGTGTTGTTATTGTTTATTTGACGTTGTTGTTGTTGTTTATTTGACGTTGTTGTTGTTGTTTTTTATTTGACGTCGTTGTTGTTGTTGTTTATTTGACGTTGTTGTTGTTGTTGACGTTGTTGTTGTTGTTGTTTATTTGACGTGGTTGTTGTTGTTGACATAGTTGTTGTTGTTGTTGTTTATTTCACGTTGTTGATGTTGTTGATGTTGTTGTTTATTTGACGTTGTTGTTTATTTGACGTTGTTTTAGTTGTTGTTTATTTGACGTTGTTGTTGTTGTTGTTTATTTGACATTGTTGTTGTTATTGACGTTGTTGTTGTTGTTATTTATTTGACATTGTTCTTGTTGTTGTTGACGTTGTTGGTGTTGTTGTTTATTTGACATTGTTATTGTTGTTGTTGTTGTTTATTTGACGTTGTTTTAGTTGTTGTTGTTTATTTGACATTGTTGTTGTTGTTTATTCGACGTTGTTGTTGTTGACATTGTTGTTGTTGTTTATTTGACGTTGTTGTTGTTTATTTGACTTAGTTGTTGTTGTTGACATTGTTGTTGTTGTTGTTGTTTATTTGACATTTTTGTTGTTGTTGATGTTGTTGTTGTTGTTGTTTATTTGACGTTGTTGTTATTGTTTATTTGACGTTGTTGTTGTTGACATTGTTGTTGTTGTTGTTTATTTGACGTTGTTGTTGTTGTTGTTTATTTGACTTAGTTGTTGTTGTTGACATTGTTGTTGTTGTTGTTTATTTGACGTTGTTGTTGTTGTTGATGTTGTTGTTGTTGTTGTTGTTTATTTGACGTTGTTGTTATTGTTTATTTGACGTTGTTGTTGTTTATTTGACGTTGTTGTTGTTGTTATTGTTGTTGTTTATTTGACGTTGTTGTTGTTGTTGTTTATTTGATGTTGTTGTTGTTTATTTGACGTTGGTGTTGTTGTTGTTGTTGTTGTTTATTTGATGTTGTTATTGTTGTTATTTATTTGACGTCCTTGTTGTTGTTATTGTTTACTTTACGTTGTTGTTGTTGTTGTTGTTTATTTGACGTTTTTATTGTTGTTTATTTGACGTTGTTTTTGTTATTTGACGTTGTTGTTGTTGTTGTTGTTGTATTTGTTGCTGTTGATGTTGTTGCTTATTTGACGTTGTTGTTATTGTTGTTGTTGTTTATTTGACGTTGTTGTTGCTGTTGTTTATTTGACGTTGTTGTTGTTGTTGTTTATTTGACGTTGTTGTTGTTGTTTATTTGACGTTATTGTTGTTATTGACGTTGTTCTTGTTGTTGTTGTTTATTTGACGTTGTTGCTGTTGTTTATTTGACGTTGTTGTTGTCGTTGTTGTTGTTTATTTGACGCTGTTGTTGTTTATTTGACGTTGTTGTTGTTGTTGTTATATATTTGACGTTGTTGTTGTTGTTATTGTTTATTTGACGTTGTTGTTGTTGTTTATTTGTGGTTGTTGTTGTTGTTGACGTTGTTGTTGTTGTTGACGTTGTTGTTGTTGTTTATTTGACGATGTTGTTGTTGTTTATTTGACGTTGTTGTTGTTCACGTTGTTGTTGTTGTTGTTCATTTGACGTTGTTGTTGTTGTTTATTTGACGTTGTTGTTGTTGTTTATTTGACGTTGTTGTTGTTGTTTATTTGACGGTGTTGTTGTTGTTGTTGTTTATTTGACGTCGTTGTTGTTGTTGTTTATTTGACGTTGTTGTTGTTGTTGACGTTGTTGTTGTTTATTTGACGTGGTTGTTGTTGTTGACATAGTTGTTGTTGTTGTTGTTGTTGTTGTTTATTTCACGTTGTTGATGTTGTTGTTTATTTGACGTTGTTGTTTATTTGACGTTGTTTTAGATGTTGTTGTTTATTTGACGTTGTTGTTGTTTATTTGACATTGTTGTTGTTGTTGACGTTGTTGTTGTTGTTGTTGTTGTTGTTGTTGACGTTGTTGGCGTTGTTGTTTATTTGACGTTGTTTTAGTTGTTGTTGTTTATTTGACGTTGTTGTTGTTGTTGTTTATTTGATGTTTTTGTTATTGACATTGTTGTTGTTGTTGTTTATATGACGTTGTTGTTGTTGTTGTTTATTTGACATAGTTGTTGTTGTTGACGTTGTTGTTGTTGTTCATTTGACGTTTTTGTTGTTTTTGATGTTGTTGTTGTTGTTTATTTGACGTTGTTGTTATTATTTATTTGACGTTGTTGTTGTTGTTGACGTTGTTGTTGTTGTTGACGTTGTTGTTGTTGTTGTTGTTTATTTGACATTGTTATTGTTGTTGTTTATTTGATGTTGTTGTTGTTGTTGTTTATTTGATGTTGCTGTTGTTGTTGTTGTTGTTTATTTGACGGTGTTGTTGTGGTTGTTTATTTGACGTTGTTGTTGTTGTTGACGTTGTTGTTATTGTTGTTGTTGTTGTTTATTTGTCGTTTTTATTGTTGTTGATGTTGTTGTTGTTTTTGTAGTTGTTTATTTGACGTTGTTGTTGTTTATTTGACGTTGTTGTTGTTGTTGTTGTTGTTTATTTGACGTTGTTGTTGTTGTTATTGTTTATTTGACGTTGTTGCTGCTGTTGTTGTTGTTTATTTGACATTGTTATTGTTGTTTATTTGACGTTGTTTTTGTTATTTGACGTTGTTGTTGTTGTTGTATTTGTTGTTGTTGTTGTTCCTTATTTGACGTTGTTGTTATTGTTATTGTTTATTTGACGTTGTTGTTGCTGTTGTTTATTTGACGTTGTTGGTGTTGTTGTTTATTTGATGTTGTTGTTGTTGTTTAATTGACGTCGTTGTTGTTGATGTTGTTGTTGTTGTTGCTTATTTGACGTTGTTATTGTTGTTGCTGTTGTTTATTTGACGTTGTTGTTGTCGTTGTTGTTGTTTATTTGACGTTGTTGTTGTTGTTGATGTTGTTTATTTGACGTTGTTGTTGTTGTTATTTATTTAACATTGTTGTTGTTGTTGTTGTTTATTTGACGTTGTTGTTGTTGTTGTTTATTTGACGTTGTTGTTTATTTGACGTTGTTGTTATTGTTGTTATTTATTTGACATTGTTGTTGTTGTTTATTTGACATTGTTGTTGTTGTTGACGTTGTTGTTGTTGTTTATTTGACATTGTTGTTGTTGTTGTTCTTGGTGTTGTTGTTTATTTGACGTTGTTGTTGTTGTTTATTTGACGTTGTTTTAGTTGTTGTTGTTTATTTGGCGTTGTTGTTGTTTATTTGATGTTGTTGTTGTTGACATTGTTGTTGTTGTTGTTGTTTATTTGACGTAGTTGTTGTTGTTGACGTTGTTGTTGTTGTTGTTGTTGTTTATTTGACGTTTTTGTTGTTGTTGATGTTGTTGTTGTTGTTTATTTAACGTTGTTGTTGTTGTTTATTTGACGTTGTTGTTGTTGTTGTTGTTATTGTTGTTGTTTATATGACGTTGTTGTTGTTTATTTGATGTTGTTGTTGATGTTTATTTGACATTGTTGTTGTTGTTGACGTTGTTGTTGTTGTTGTTTAATTGACATTGTTGTTGTTGTTGTTTATTTGACGTTGTTGTTGTTGTTTATTTGATGTAGTTGTTGTTGTTGACGTTGTTGTTGTTGTTGTTGTTGTTGTTTATTTGACGTTTTTGTTGTTGTTGATGTTGTTGTTGTTGTTGTTGTTGTTTATTTGACGTTGTTGTTATTGTCTATTTGACGATGTTGTTGTTGTTGTTGTTTATTTGACGTTGTTGTTGTTGTTATTGTTGTTGTTTATTTGACGTTGCTATTGTTGTTTATTTGATGTTGTTGTTGTTGTTTATTTGACGTTGGTGTTGTTGTTGTTTATTTGACGTTGTTGTTGTTGTTATTTATTTGACGTTGTTGTTGTTATTGTTTATTAGACGTTGTTGTTGTTGTTGTTGTTTATTTGATGTTGTTATTGTTGTTTATTTGACGTTGTTGTTATTGTTGTTGTTTATTTGACGTTGTTGTTGTTGTTTATTGGACGTTGTTGTTGTTGTTGTTGACGTTGTTGTTGTTGTTTATTTGACGTTGTTGTTGTTGACGTTGTTGTTGTTATTGTTATTTATTTGACGTTGTTGTTGTTGTTGTTGTTTATTTGACGTTGTTGTTGTTGTTGTTTATTTGACGTTGTTGTTGTTTATTTGACATTGTTGTTGTTGTTGTTATTGTTTATCTGATATTGTTGTTGTTTATTTGACGTTGTTGTTGTTGTTGACGTTGTTGTTGTTGTTGTTTATTTGACGTTGTTGTTGTTGTTGTTTATTTGACGTTGTTGTTGTTGTTGTTTATTTGACGTTGTTGTTGTTGTTGTTTATTTGATGTTGTTGTTGTTGTTTGTTTGACAGTGTTGTTGTTGTTGTTGTTGTTTATTTGACGTTTTTGTTGTTGTTGATGTTGTTGTTGTTTTTGTAGTTGTTTATTTGACGTTGTTGTTGTTGTTTATTTGACGTTGTTGTTGTTGTTGTTTATTTAACGTTGTTATAGTTGTTGTTGTTTTTGTTGTTGTTTATTTGACGTTGTTGTTGTTGTTTATTTGACGTTGTTGTTGTTGTTGTTGTTGTTGTTGTTTATTTAACGTTGTTATAGTTGTTATTGTTGTTGTTGTTGTTTATTTGACGTTGTTGTTGTTGTTTATTTGACGTTGTTGTATTTGTTGTTGTTTATTTGACGTTGTTGTTGTTTATTTGATGTTGTTGTTGTTGTTTATTTGACGTTGTTGTTGTTGTTGTTGTTTATTTGACGTTGTTGTTGTTGTTGTTTATTTGACATTGTTGTTGTTGTTGTTGACGTTGTTGTTGTTGTTGTTTATTTGACATTGTTGTTGTTGTTGTTGGTGGTGGTGTTGTTGTTGTTTATTTGACGTTGTTGTTGTTGTTGTTGTTTATTTGACGTTGTTTTAGTTGTTGTTGTTGTTATTGTTGTTTATTTGGCGTTGTTGTTGTTTATTTGACATTGTTGCTGTTGACATTGTTGTTGTTGTTGTTTATTTGACGAAGTTGTTGTTGTTGACGTTGTTGTTATTGTTGTTATTTATTTGACATTTTTGTTGTTGTTGATGTTGTTGTCGTTGTTGTTGTTTATTTGACGTTGTTGTTGTTATTGTTGTTGTTTATTTGACGTTCTTGCTGTTGTTGTTTATTTGATGTTGTTGTTGTTGTTGTTTATTTGACATTGTTGTTGTTGTTGTTGTTGACGTTGTTGTTGTTGTTTATTTGATGTTGTTGTTGTTGTTTATTTGACATTGTTGTTGTTGTTCACGTTGTTGTTGTTGTTTATTTGACATTGTTGTTGTTGTTGTTGTTGGTGTTGTTGTTTACTTGACGTTGTTGTTATTGTTGTTGTTTATTTGACGTTGTTTTAGTTGTTGTTTATTTGACGTTGTTGTTGTTGTTTATTTGACATTGTTGTTGTTATTGACGTTGTTGTTGTTGTTGTTTATTTGACATTGTTGTTGTTGTTGTTGTTGTTGTTGACGTTGTTGGTGTTGTTGTTTATTTGACGTTGTTATTGTTGTTGTTGTTGTTGTTGTTTATTTGACGTTGTTTTAGTTGTTGTTGTTTATTTGACATTGTTGTTGTTGTTTATTCGACGTTGTTGTTGTTGACATTGTTGTTGTTGTTTATTTGACATTGTTGTTGTTGTTTATTTGACTTAATTGTTGTTGTTGACATTGTTGTTGTTGTTGTTGTTGTTTATTTGACATTTTTGTTGTTGTTGATGTTGTTGTTGTTGTTTATTTGACGTTGTTGTTATTGTTTATTTGACGTTGTTGTTGTTGACATTGTTATTGTTGTTGTTTATTTGACGCTGTTGTTGTTGTTTATTTGACTTAGTTGTTGTTGTTGACATTGTTGTTTTTGTTGTTGTTGTTGTTTAATTGACATTTTTGTTGTTGTTGATGTTGATGTTGTTGTTGTTTATTTGACGTTGTTGTTATTGTTTATTTGACGTTATTGTTGTTTATTTGACGTTGTTGTTGTTGTTGTTATTGTTGTTGTTTATTTGACGTTGTTGTTGTTGTTGTTTATTTGATGTTGTTGTTGTTGTTTATTTGACGTTGGTGTTGTTGTTGTTGTTTATTTGATGTTGTTATTGTTGTTATTTATTTGACGTCCTTGTTGTTGTTGTTTATTTTATGTTGTTGTTGTTGTTGTTTATTTGACGTTGTTTTTGTTATTTGACGTTGTTGTTGTTGTTGTATTTGTTGTTGTTGATGTTGTTGCTTATTTGACGTTGTTTTTATTATTGTTGTTTATTTGACGTTGTTGTTGCTGTTGTTTTTGACGTTGTTGTTGTTGTTGTTTATTTGACGTTGTTGTTGTTGTTGTTTATTTGACGTTATTGTTGTTATTGACGTTGTTATTGTTGTTTATTTGACGTTGTTGCTGTTGTTTATTTGACGTTGTTGTTGTCGTTGTTGTTGTTTATTTGACGTTGTTGTTGTTGTTGTTATATATTTGACGTTGTTGTTGTTGTTATTGTTTATTTGACGTTGTTGTTGTTGTTTATTTGTGGTTGTTGTTGTTGTTGACGTTGTTGTTGTTGTTGACGTTGTTGTTGTTGTTGTTTATTTGACGTTGTTGTTGTTGTTGTTTATTTGACGTTGTTGTTGTTGTTTATTTGACGTTGTTGTTGTTGTTGTTGTTTATTTGACGGTGTTGTTGTGGTTGTTTATTTGACGTTGTTGTTGTTGTTGACGTTGTTGTTATTGTTGTTGTTGTTGTTTATTTGTCGTTTTTGTTGTTGTTGATGTTGTTGTTGTTTTTGTAGTTGTTTATTTGACGTTGTTGTTGTTTATTTGACGTTGTTGTTGTTGTTGTTGTTTATTTGACGTTGTTGTTGTTGTTGTTATTATTGTTGTTGTTGTTGTTGTTTATTTGACGTTGTTATTGTTATTTATTTGACGTTGTTGTTGTTGTTGTTTATTTGATGTTGTTGTTGTTGTTATTTATTTGACGTTGTTGTTGTTGTTGTTTATTTGACGTTGTTGTTGTTTATTTGACGTTGTTGTTGTTGTTGTTGTTGTTTATTTGACGTTGTTGTTGTTATTTATTTGACGTTGTTGTTGTTGTTTATTTGACATTGTTGTTGTTGTTGTTTATTTGACGTTGTTGTTGTTGTTTATTTGACGTTGTTGTTGTTGACGTTGTTGTTGTTGTTGTTGTTGTTTATTTGACGTTGTTGGTGTTTATTTGACGTAGTTGTTGTTGTTGACGTTGTTGTTGTTGTTATTGTTTGTTTATTTATAGATTTTGTTGTTGTTGTTGTTGTTGTTTACTTGATGTTGTTGTTGTTGTTGTTTATTTGACGTTGTTGTTGTTGTTGACGTTGTTGTTGTTGTTTTTGTTGTTTATTTGACGTTGTTGTAGTTGTTTATTTGACGTTGTTGTTGTTCTTGTTGTTGTTGCTATTTATTTGACGATATTATTGTTGTTGTTGTTTATTTGACGTTGTTGTTGTTGTTTATTTGACGTTGTTGTTGTTGTTGTTGTTATTTATTTGACATTGTTGTTGTTGTTGTTCATTTGACGTTGTTGTTGTTGTTTATTTGACGTTGTTGTTGTTGTTGTTTATTTGACATTGTTTTTGTCATTGTTTTTGTTGTTTATTTGACGTTGTTATTGTTGTTGTTTATTTGACGTTGTTGTTGTTGTTTATTTGACATTGTTGTTGTTGTTGACGTTGTTGTTGTTGTTTATTTGACGTTGTTGTTATTGTTTATTTGACGTTGTTGTTGTTTATTTGACGTTGTTGTTGTTGTTGTTGTTGTTGTTGTTGTTGTTTATTTGACGTTGTTGTTGTTGTTGTTTATTTGACGTTGTTGTTGTTGTTGTTGTTTATTTGACGGTGTTGTTGTGGTTGTTTATTTGACGTTGTTGTTGTTGTTGACGTTGTTGTTATTGTTGTTGTTGTTGTTGTTGTTGTTTATTTGTCGTTTTTGTTGTTGTTGATGTTGTTGTTGTTTTTGTAGTTGTTTATTTGACGTTGTTGTTGTTTATTTGACGTTGTTGTTGTTGTTGTTTATTTGACGTTGTTGTTGTTGTTATTGTTGTTGTTGCTGTTGTTTATTTGACGTTGTTATTGTTATTTATTTGACGTTGTTGTTGTTGTTGTTTATTTGATGTTGTTGTTGTTGTTGTTATTTATTTGACGTTGTTGTTGTTGTTTATTTGACGTTGTTGTTGTTGTTGTTTATTTGACGTTGTTGTTATTTATTTGACGTGGTTGTTGTTGTTGTTGTTTATTTGACATTGTTGTTGTTGTTGTTGTTGTTTATTTGACGTTGTTGTTGTTGTTGTTGTTTATTTGACGTTGTTGTTGACGTTGTTGTTGTTGTTGTTGTTTATTTGACGTTGTTGGTGTTTATTTGACGTAGTTGTTGTTGTTGTTGTTGTTTATTTGACGTTGTTGGTGTTTATTTGACGTAGTTGTTGTTGTTTACTTGATGTTGTTGTTGTTGTTTATTTGACGTTGTTGTTGCTATTTATTTGACGATATTATTGTTGTTGTTGTTTATTTGATGTTGTTGTTGTTGTTTATTTGACGTTGTTGTTGTTGTTATTTATTTGACATTGTTGTTGTTGTTGTTCATTTGACGTCGTTGTTGTTTATTTGACGTTGTTGTTGTTGTTTATTTGACATTGTTTTTGTCATTGTTTTTGTTGTTTATTTGACGTTGTTATTATTGTTGTTTATTTGACGTTGTTGTTGTTGTTGTTTATTTGAAGTTGTTGTTGTTGTTGACGTTGTTGTTGTTGTTTATTTGACGTTGTTGTTATTGTTGTTGTTGTTTATTTGACGTTGTTGTTGTTGTTGACGTTGTTGTTGTTGTTATTTATTTGACGTTTTTGTTGTTGTTGTTATTGTTGTTGTTGTTGTTGTTTATTTGACGTTGTTGTTGTTGTTGTTATTTATTTGACGTTGTTGTTGTTGTTTATTTGACATTGTTGTTGTTGTTATTGTTTATTTGACGTTGTTGTTGTTGTTGTTTATTTGATGTTGTTGTTGTTCACGTTGTTGTTGTTGTTGTTGTTGTTGTTTATTTGACATTGTTGTTGTTGTTGTTGTTTATTTGACGTTGTTGTTGTTGTTGTTGTTCATTTGACGTTGTTGTTGTTGTTATTGTTTATTTGACGTTGTTGTTGTTATTGATGTTGTTTATTTGACGTTGTTGTTGTTGTTGTTTATTTAATGTTGTTGTTGTTGTTTATTTGACATTGTTGTTGTTGTTGACGTTGTTGTTGTTGTTGTTTATTTGACATTGTTGTTGTTGTTGTTTATTTGACGTTGTTGTTGTTGTTGTTTATTTGACGTTGTTTTAGATGTTGTTGTTTATTTGACGTTGTTGTTGTTGTTTATTTAACGTTGTTTTAGATGTTGTTGTTTATTTGACGGTGTTGTTGTTTATTTGACATTGTTGTTGTTGTTGTTGACGTTGTTGTTGTTTATTTGACATTGTTGTTGTTGTTGTTGTTGGTGTTGTTGTTTATTTGACGTTATTGTTGTTGTTGTTTATTTGACGTTGTTTTAGTTGTTGTTGTTTATTTGACGTTGTTGTTGTTGTTTATTTGACGTTTTTGTTATTGACATTGTTGTTGTTGTTTATATGAAGTTGTAGTTGTTGTTGTTGTTGTTTATTTGACATAGTTGTTGTTGTTGACGTTGTTGTTGTTGTTGTTGTTGTTGTTTATTTGACGTTTTTGTTGTTGTTGATGTTGTTGTTGTTGTTTATTTGACGTTGTTATTATTGTTTATTTGACGTTGTTGTTGTTGTTGTTTATTTGATTATGTTGTTGTTGTTGTTATTGTTGTTGTTTATTTGACGTTGTTGTTGTTGTTGTTTATTTGATGTTGTTGTTGTTTATTTGACGTTGGTGTTGTTGTTGTTTATTTGACGTTGTTGTTGTTGTTATTTATTTGACGTTGATGTTGTTGTTATTGTTTATTTGACGTTGTTGCTGCTGTTGTTGTTGTTTATTTGACATTGTTATTGTTGTTTATTTGACGTTGTTTTTGTTATTTGACGTTGTTGTTGTTGTTGTATTTGTTGTTGTTGTTGTTCCTTATTTGACGTTGTTGTTATTGTTATTGTTTATTTGACGTTGTTGTTGCTGTTGTTTATTTGACGTTGTTGGTGTTGTTGTTTATTTGATGTTGTTGTTGTTGTTTAATTGACGTCCTTGTTGTTGACATTGTTGTTGTTGTTGCTTATTTGACGTTGTTATTGTTGTTGCTGTTGTTTATTTGACGTTGTTGTTGTCGTTGTTGTTGTTTATTTGACGTTGTTGTTGTTGTTGATGTTGTTTATTTGACGTTGTTGTTGTTGTTATTTATTTAACATTGTTGTTGTTGTTGTTGTTTATTTGACGTTGTTGTTGTTGTTGTTGTTTATTTGACGTTGTTGTTTATTTGACGTTGTTGTTATTGTTGTTATTTATTTGACATTGTTGTTGTTGTTTATTTGACATTGTTGTTGTTGTTGACGTTGTTGTTGTTGTTTATTTGACATTGTTGTTGTTGTTGTTCTTGGTGTTGTTGTTTATTTGACGTTGTTGTTGTTGTTGTTTATTTGACGTTGTTTTAGTTGTTGTTGTTTATTTGGCGTTGTTGTTGTTTATTTGACGTTGTTGTTGTTGACATTGTTGTTGTTGTTGTTTATTTGACGTAGTTGTTGTTGTTGACGTTGTTGTTGTTGTTGTTGTTTATTTGACGTTTTTGTTGTTGTTGATGTTGTTGTTGTTGTTTATTTGACGTTGTTGTTGTTGTTTATTTGACGTTGTTGTTGTTGTTGTTATTGTTGTTGTTTATATGATGTTGTTGTTGTTTATTTGATGTTGTTGTTGATGTTTATTTGACATTGTTGTTGTTGTTGACGTTGTTGTTGTTGTTGTTTATTTGACATTGTTGTTGTTGTTGTTTATTTGACGTTGTTGTTGTTGTTTATTTGACGTAGTTGTTGTTGTTGACGTTGTTGTTGTTGTTTATTTGACGTTTTTGTTGTTGTTGATGTTGTTGTTGTTGTTGTTTATTTGACGTTGTTGTTATTGTCTATTTGACGTTGTTGTTGTTGTTGTTTATTTGACGTTGTTGTTGTTGTTATTGTTGTTGTTTATTTGACGTTGCTATTGTTGTTTATTTGATGTTGTTGTTGTTGTTTATTTGATGTTGTTGTTGTTGTTGTTGTTATTTATTTGACGTTGTTGTTGTTGTTTATTTGACGTTGTTGTTGTTGTTGTTGTTTATTTGACGTTGTTGTTGTTGTTGTTGTTGTTTATTTGACGTTGTTGTTGTTTTTTATTTGACGTTGTTGTTGTTCTTGTTGTTGTTTATTTGACATTGTTGTTGTTGTTGTTGTTTATTTGACGTTGTTGTTGTTGTTTATTTGACGTTGTTGTTGTTGTTGTTGTTTATTTGACGTTGTTGTTGTTTATTTGACGTAGTTGTTGTTGTTGACGTTGTTGTTGTTGTTATTGTTTGTTTATTTAAGGATTTTGTTGTTGTTGTTGTTGTTGTTTACTTGATGTTGTTATTGTTGTTGTTGTTTATTTGACGTTGTTGTTGTTGTTGACGTTGTTGTTGTTGTTTTTGTTGTTTATTTGACGTTGTTGTAGTTGTTTATTTGACGTTGTTGTTGTTCTTGTTGTTGTTGCTATTTATTTGACGATATTATTGTTGTTGTTGTTTATTTAACGTTGTTGTTGTTGTTGTTTATTTGACGTTGTTGTTGTTGTTGTTATTTATTTGACATTGTTGTTGTTGTTGTTCATTTGACGTTGTTGTTGTTGTTGTTTATTTGACGTTGTTGTTGTTGTTGTTGTTTATTTGACATTGTTTTTTTCATTGTTTTTGTTGTTTATTTGACGTTGTTATTGTTGTTGTTTATTTGACGTTGTTGTTGTTGTTTATTTGACGTTGTTGTTGTTGTTGACGTTGTTGTTGTTGTTTATTTGACATTGTTGTTATTGTTGTTGTTGTTTATTTGACGTTGTTGTTGTTGTTGACGTTGTTGTTTTTGTTGTTATTTATTTGACGTTTTTGTTGTTGTTGTTGTTATTGTTGTTGTTGTTGTTGTTTATTTGACATTGTTGTTGTTGTTATTTATTTGACGTTGTTTTTGTTGTTTATTTGACATTGTTGGTGTTGTTATTGTTTATTTGACGTTGTTGTTGTTGTTTATTTGACGTTGTTGTTGTTGTTTTTTATTTGACGTCGTTGTTGTTGTTGTTTATTTGACGTTGTTGTTGTTGTTGACGTTGTTGTTGTTGTTGTTTATTTGACGTGGTTGTTGTTGTTGACATAGTTGTTGTTGTTGTTGTTTATTTCACGTTGTTGATGTTGTTGATGTTGTTGTTTATTTGACGTTGTTGTTTATTTGACGTTGTTTTAGTTGTTGTTTATTTGACGTTGTTGTTGTTGTTGTTTATTTGACATTGTTGTTGTTATTGACGTTGTTGTTGTTGTTATTTATTTGACATTGTTCTTGTTGTTGTTGACGTTGTTGGTGTTGTTGTTTATTTGACATTGTTATTGTTGTTGTTGTTGTTTATTTGACGTTGTTTTAGTTGTTGTTGTTTATTTGACATTGTTGTTGTTGTTTATTCGACGTTGTTGTTGTTGACATTGTTGTTGTTGTTTATTTGACGTTGTTGTTGTTTATTTGACTTAGTTGTTGTTGTTGACATTGTTGTTGTTGTTGTTGTTTATTTGACATTTTTGTTGTTGTTGATGTTGTTGTTGTTGTTGTTTATTTGACGTTGTTGTTATTGTTTATTTGACGTTGTTGTTGTTGACATTGTTGTTGTTGTTGTTTATTTGACGTTGTTGTTGTTGTTGTTTATTTGACTTTGTTGTTGTTGTTGACATTGTTGTTGTTGTTGTTTATTTGACGTTGTTGTTGTTGTTGATGTTGTTGTTGTTGTTGTTGTTTATTTGACGTTGTTGTTATTGTTTATTTGACGTTGTTGTTGTTTATTTGACGTTGTTGTTGTTGTTATTGTTGTTATTTATTTGACGTTGTTGTTGTTGTTGTTTATTTGATGTTGTTGTTGTTTATTTGACGTTGGTGTTGTTGTTGTTGTTGTTGTTTATTTGATGTTGTTATTGTTGTTATTTATTTGACGTCCTTGTTGTTGTTATTGTTTACTTTACGTTGTTGTTGTTGTTGTTGTTTATTTGACGTTTTTATTGTTGTTTATTTGACGTTGTTTTTGTTATTTGACGTTGTTGTTGTTGTTGTTGTTGTATTTGTTGCTGTTGATGTTGTTGCTTATTTGACGTTGTTGTTATGGTTGTTGTTGTTTATTTGACGTTGTTGTTGCTGTTGTTTATTTGACGTTGTTGTTGTTGTTGTTTATTTGACGTTGTTGTTGTTGTTGTTGTTTATTTGACGTTATTGTTGTTATTGACGTTGTTCTTGTTGTTGTTGTTTATTTGACGTTGTTGTTGTTGTTTATTTGACGTTGTTGTTGTCGTTGTTGTTGTTTATTTGACGCTGTTGTTGTTTATTTGACGTTGTTGTTGTTGTTGTTATATATTTGACGTTGTTGTTGTTGTTATTGTTTATTTGACGTTGTTGTTGTTGTTTATTTGTGGTTGTTGTTGTTGTTGACGTTGTTGTTGTTGTTGACGTTGTTGTTGTTGTTTATTTGACGATGTTGTTGTTGTTTATTTGACGTTGTTGTTGTTCACGTTGTTGTTGTTGTTGTTCATTTGACGTTGTTGTTGTTGTTTATTTGACGTTGTTGTTGTTGTTTATTTGACGTTGTTGTTGTTGTTTATTTGACGGTGTTGTTGTTGTTGTTGTTTATTTGACGTCGTTGTTGTTGTTGTTTATTTGACGTTGTTGTTGTTGTTGACGTTGTTGTTGTTTATTTGACGTGGTTGTTGTTGTTGACATAGTTGTTGTTGTTGTTGTTGTTGTTGTTGTTTATTTCACGTTGTTGATGTTGTTGTTTATTTGACGTTGTTGTTTATTTGACGTTGGTTTAGATGTTGTTGTTTATTTGACGTTGTTGTTGTTTATTTGACATTGTTGTTGTTGTTGACGTTGTTGTTGTTGTTGTTGTTGTTGTTGTTGACGTTGTTGGTGTTGTTGTTTATTTGACGTTGTTTTAGTTGTTGTTGTTTATTTGACGTTGTTGTTGTTGTTGTTTATTTGATGTTTTTGTTATTGACATTGTTGTTGTTGTTGTTTATATGACGTTGTTGTTGTTGTTGTTTATTTGACATAGTTGTTGTTGTTGACGTTGTTGTTGTTGTTCATTTGACGTTTTTGTTGTTGTTGATGTTGTTGTTGTTGTTTATTTGACGTTGTTGTTATTATTTATTTGACGTTGTTGTTGTTGTTGACGTTGTTGTTGTTGTTGACGTTGTTGTTGTTGTTGTTTATTTGACATTGTTATTGTTGTTGTTTATTTGATGTTGTTGTTGTTGTTGTTTATTTGATGTTGCTGTTGTTGTTGTTGTTGTTTATTTGACGGTGTTGTTGTGGTTGTTTATTTGACGTTGTTGTTGTTGTTGACGTTGTTGTTATTGTTGTTGTTGTTGTTTATTTGTCGTTTTTATTGTTGTTGATGTTGTTGTTGTTTTTGTAGTTGTTTATTTGACGTTGTTGTTGTTTATTTGACGTTGTTGTTGTTGTTGTTGTTGTTGTTTATTTGACGTTGTTGTTGTTGTTATTGTTTATTTGACGTTGTTGCTGCTGTTGTTGTTGTTTATTTGACATTGTTATTGTTGTTTATTTGACGTTGTTTTTGTTATTTGACGTTGTTGTTGTTGTTGTATTTGTTGTTGTTGTTGTTCCTTATTTGACGTTGTTGTTATTGTTATTGTTTATTTGACGTTGTTGTTGCTGTTGTTTATTTGACGTTGTTGGTGTTGTTGTTTATTTGATGTTGTTGTTGTTGTTTAATTGACGTCGTTGTTGTTGATGTTGTTGTTGTTGTTGCTTATTTGACGTTGTTATTGTTGTTGCTGTTGTTTATTTGACGTTGTTGTTGTCGTTGTTGTTGTTTATTTGACGTTGTTGTTGTTGTTGATGTTGTTTATTTGACGTTGTTGTTGTTGTTATTTATTTAACATTGTTGTTGTTGTTGTTGTTTATTTGACGTTGTTGTTGTTGTTGTTTATTTGACGTTGTTGTTTATTTGACGTTGTTGTTATTGTTGTTATTTATTTGACATTGTTGTTGTTGTTTATTTGACATTGTTGTTGTTGTTGACGTTGTTGTTGTTGTTTATTTGACATTGTTGTTGTTGTTGTTCTTGGTGTTGTTGTTTATTTGACGTTGTTGTTGTTGTTTATTTGACGTTGTTTTAGTTGTTGTTGTTTATTTGGCGTTGTTGTTGTTTATTTGATGTTGTTGTTGTTGACATTGTTGTTGTTGTTGTTGTTTATTTGACGTAGTTGTTGTTGTTGACGTTGTTGTTGTTGTTGTTGTTGTTTATTTGACGTTTTTGTTGTTGTTGATGTTGTTGTTGTTGTTTATTTAACGTTGTTGTTGTTGTTTATTTGACGTTGTTGTTGTTGTTGTTGTTATTGTTGTTGTTTATATGACGTTGTTGTTGTTTATTTGATGTTGTTGTTGATGTTTATTTGACATTGTTGTTGTTGTTGACGTTGTTGTTGTTGTTGTTTAATTGACATTGTTGTTGTTGTTGTTTATTTGACGTTGTTGTTGTTGTTTATTTGATGTAGTTGTTGTTGTTGACGTTGTTGTTGTTGTTGTTGTTTATTTGACGTTTTTGTTGTTGTTGATGTTGTTGTTGTTGTTGTTGTTTATTTGACGTTGTTGTTATTGTCTATTTGACGATGTTGTTGTTGTTGTTGTTTATTTGACGTTGTTGTTGTTGTTATTGTTGTTGTTTATTTGACGTTGCTATTGTTGTTTATTTGATGTTGTTGTTGTTGTTTATTTGACGTTGGTGTTGTTGTTGTTTATTTGACGTTGTTGTTGTTGTTATTTATTTGACGTTGTTGTTGTTATTGTTTATTAGACGTTGTTGTTGTTGTTGTTGTTTATTTGATGTTGTTATTGTTGTTTATTTGACGTTGTTGTTATTGTTGTTGTTTATTTGACGTTGTTGTTGTTGTTTATTGGACGTTGTTGTTGTTGTTGTTGACGTTGTTGTTGTTGTTTATTTGACGTTGTTGTTGTTGACGTTGTTGTTGTTATTGTTATTTATTTGACGTTGTTGTTGTTGTTGTTGTTTATTTGACGTTGTTGTTGTTGTTTATTTGACGTTGTTGTTGTTTATTTGACATTGTTGTTGTTGTTGTTATTGTTTATCTGATATTGTTGTTGTTTATTTGACGTTGTTGTTGTTGTTGACGTTGTTGTTGTTGTTGTTTATTTGACGTTGTTGTTGTTGTTGTTGTTTATTTGACGTTGTTGTTGTTGTTGTTTATTTGACGTTGTTGTTGTTGTTGTTTATTTGATGTTGTTGTTGTTGTTTGTTTGACAGTGTTGTTGTTGTTGTTGTTTATTTGACGTTTTTGTTGTTGTTGATGTTGTTGTTGTTTTTGTAGTTGTTTATTTGACGTTGTTGTTGTTGTTTATTTGACGTTGTTGTTGTTGTTGTTTATTTAACGTTGTTATAGTTGTTGTTGTTTTTGTTGTTGTTTATTTGACGTTGTTGTTGTTGTTTATTTGACGTTGTTGTTGTTGTTGTTGTTGTTGTTTATTTAACGTTGTTATAGTTGTTATTGTTGTTGTTGTTGTTTATTTGACGTTGTTGTTGTTGTTTATTTGACGTTGTTGTATTTGTTGTTGTTTATTTGACGTTGTTGTTGTTTATTTGATGTTGTTGTTGTTGTTTATTTGACGTTGTTGTTGTTGTTGTTGTTTATTTGACGTTGTTGTTGTTGTTGTTTATTTGACATTGTTGTTGTTGTTGTTGACGTTGTTGTTGTTGTTGTTTATTTGACATTGTTGTTGTTGTTGTTGGTGGTGGTGTTGTTGTTGTTTATTTGACGTTGTTGTTGTTGTTGTTGTTTATTTGACGTTGTTTTAGTTGTTGTAGTTGTTATTGTTGTTTATTTGGCGTTGTTGTTGTTTATTTGACATTGTTGCTGTTGACATTGTTGTTGTTGTTGTTGTTTATTTGACGAAGTTGTTGTTGTTGACGTTGTTGTTATTGTTGTTATTTATTTGACGTTTTTGTTGTTGTTGATGTTGTTGTCGTTGTTGTTGTTTATTTGACGTTGTTGTTGTTATTGTTGTTGTTTATTTGACGTTCTTGCTGTTGTTGTTTATTTGATGTTGTTGTTGTTGTTGTTTATTTGACATTGTTGTTGTTGTTGTTGTTGACGTTGTTGTTGTTGTTTATTTGATGTTGTTGTTGTTGTTGTTTATTTGACATTGTTGTTGTTGTTGACGTTGTTGTTGTTGTTTATTTGACATTGTTGTTGTTGTTGTTGTTGGTGTTGTTGTTTACTTGACGTTGTTGTTATTGTTGTTGTTTATTTGACGTTGTTTTAGTTGTTGTTTATTTGACGTTGTTGTTGTTGTTTATTTGACATTGTTGTTGTTATTGACGTTGTTGTTGTTGTTGTTTATTTGACATTGTTGTTGTTGTTGTTGTTGTTGTTGACGTTGTTGGTGTTGTTGTTTATTTGACGTTGTTATTGTTGTTGTTGTTGTTGTTGTTTATTTGACGTTGTTTTAGTTGTTGTTGTTTATTTGACATTGTTGTTGTTGTTTATTCGACGTTGTTGTTGTTGACATTGTTGTTGTTGTTTATTTGACATTGTTGTTGTTGTTTATTTGACTTAATTGTTGTTGTTGACATTGTTGTTGTTGTTGTTGTTGTTGTTTATTTGACATTTTTGTTGTTGTTGATGTTGTTGTTGTTGTTTATTTGACGTTGTTGTTATTGTTTATTTGACGTTGTTGTTGTTGACATTGTTATTGTTGTTGTTTATTTGACGCTGTTGTTGTTGTTTATTTGACTTAGTTGTTGTTGTTGACATTGTTGTTTTTGTTGTTGTTGTTGTTTAATTGACATTTTTGTTGTTGTTGATGTTGATGTTGTTGTTGTTTATTTGACGTTGTTGTTATTGTTTATTTGACGTTATTGTTGTTTATTTGACGTTGTTGTTGTTGTTGTTATTGTTGTTGTTTATTTGACGTTGTTGTTGTTGTTGTTTATTTGATGTTGTTGTTGTTGTTTATTTGACGTTGGTGTTGTTGTTGTTGTTTATTTGATGTTGTTATTGTTGTTATTTATTTGACGTCCTTGTTGTTGTTGTTTATTTTATGTTGTTGTTGTTGTTGTTTATTTGACGTTTTTATTGTTGTTTATTTGACGTTGTTTTTGTTATTTGACGTTGTTGTTGTTGTTGTATTTGTTGTTGTTGATGTTGTTGCTTATTTGACGTTGTTTTTATTATTGTTGTTTATTTGACGTTGTTGTTGCTGTTGTTTTTGACGTTGTTGTTGTTGTTGTTTATTTGACGTTGTTGTTGTTGTTGTTTATTTGACGTTATTGTTGTTATTGACGTTGTTATTGTTGTTTATTTGACGTTGTTGCTGTTGTTTATTTGACGTTGTTGTTGTCGTTGTTGTTGTTTATTTGACGTTGTTGTTGTTGTTGTTATATATTTGACGTTGTTGTTGTTGTTATTGTTTATTTGACGTTGTTGTTGTTGTTTATTTGTGGTTGTTGTTGTTGTTGACGTTGTTGTTGTTGTTGTTTATTTGACGTTGTTGTTGTTGTTGTTTATTTGACGTTGTTGTTGTTGTTTATTTGACGTTGTTGTTGTTGTTGTTGTTTATTTGACGGTGTTGTTGTGGTTGTTTATTTGACGTTGTTGTTGTTGTTGACGTTGTTGTTATTGTTGTTGTTGTTGTTTATTTGTCGTTTTTGTTGTTGTTGATGTTGTTGTTGTTTTTGTAGTTGTTTATTTGACGTTGTTGTTGTTTATTTGACGTTGTTGTTGTTGTTGTTGTTGTTTATTTGACGTTGTTGTTGTTGTTGTTATTATTGTTGTTGTTGTTGTTGTTTATTTGACGTTGTTATTGTTATTTATTTGACGTTGTTGTTGTTGTTGTTTATTTGATGTTGTTGTTGTTGTTATTTATTTGACGTTGTTGTTGTTGTTGTTTATTTGACGTTGTTGTTGTTTATTTGACGTTGTTGTTGTTGTTGTTGTTTATTTAACGTTGTTGTTGTTATTTATTTGACGTTGTTGTTGTTGTTTATTTGACATTGTTGTTGTTGTTGTTTATTTGACGTTGTTGTTGTTGTTTATTTGACGTTGTTGTTGTTGACGTTGTTGTTGTTGTTGTTGTTGTTGTTGTTGTTGTTTATTTGACGTTGTTGGTGTTTATTTGACGTAGTTGTTGTTGTTGACGTTGTTGTTGTTGTTATTGTTTGTTTATTTATAGATTTTGTTGTTGTTGTTGTTGTTGTTTACTTGATGTTGTTGTTGTTGTTGTTTATTTGACGTTGTTGTTGTTGTTGACGTTGTTGTTGTTGTTTTTGTTGTTTATTTGACGTTGTTGTAGTTGTTTATTTGACGTTGTTGTTGTTGTTGTTGTTGTTGCTATTTATTTGACGATATTATTGTTGTTGTTGTTTATTTGACGTTGTTGTTGTTGTTTATTTGACGTTGTTGTTGTTGTTGTTGTTATTTATTTGACGTTGTTGTTGTTGTTGTTCATTTGACGTTGTTGTTGTTGTTTATTTGACGTTGTTGTTGTTGTTGTTTATTTGACATTGTTTTTGTCATTGTTTTTGTTGTTTATTTGACGTTGTTATTGTTGTTGTTTATTTGACGTTGTTGTTGTTGTTTATTTGACATTGTTGTTGTTGTTGACGTTGTTGTTGTTGTTTATTTGACGTTGTTGTTATTGTTTATTTGACGTTGTTGTTGTTTATTTGACGTTGTTGTTGTTGTTGTTGTTGTTGTTGTTGTTTATTTGACGTTGTTGTTGTTGTTGTTTATTTGACGTTGTTGTTGTTGTTGTTGTTGTTTATTTGACGGTGTTGTTGTGGTTGTTTATTTGACGTTGTTGTTGTTGTTGACGTTGTTGTTATTGTTGTTGTTGTTGTTGTTGTTGTTTATTTGTCGTTTTTGTTGTTGTTGTTGTTTATTTGACATTGTTGTTGTTGTTATTGTTTATTTGACGTTGTTGTTGTTGTTGTTGTTTATTTGATGTTGTTGTTGTTCACGTTGTTGTTGTTGTTGTTGTTGTTTATTTGACATTGTTGTTGTTGTTGTTGTTTATTTGACGTTGTTGTTGTTGTTGTTGTTCATTTGACGTTGTTGTTGTTGTTATTGTTTATTTGACGTTGTTGTTGTTATTGATGTTGTTTATTTGACGTTGTTGTTGTTGTTGTTGTTTATTTAATGTTGTTGTTGTTGTTTATTTGACATTGTTGTTGTTGTTGACGTTGTTGTTGTTGTTTATTTGACATTGTTGTTGTTGTTGTTTATTTGACGTTGTTGTTGTTGTTGTTTATTTGACGTTGTTTTAGATGTTGTTGTTTATTTGACGTTGTTGTTGTTGTTTATTTAACGTTGTTTTAGATGTTGTTGTTTATTTGACGGTGTTGTTGTTTATTTGACATTGTTGTTGTTGTTGTTGACGTTGTTGTTGTTTATTTGACATTGTTGTTGTTGTTGTTGGTGTTGTTGTTTATTTGACGTTATTGTTGTTGTTGTTTATTTGACGTTGTTTTAGTTGTTGTTGTTTATTTGACGTTGTTGTTGTTGTTTATTTGACGTTTTTGTTATTGACATTGTTGTTGTTGTTTATATGAAGTTGTAGTTGTTGTTGTTGTTGTTTATTTGACATAGTTGTTGTTGTTGACGTTGTTGTTGTTGTTGTTGTTGTTGTTTATTTGACGTTTTTGTTGTTGTTGATGTTGTTGTTGTTGTTTATTTGACGTTGTTATTATTGTTTATTTGACGTTGTTGTTGTTGTTGTTTATTTGATTATGTTGTTGTTGTTGTTATTGTTGTTGTTTATTTGACGTTGTTGTTGTTGTTGTTGTTTATTTGATGTTGTTGTTGTTTATTTGACGTTGGTGTTGTTGTTGTTTATTTGACGTTGTTGTTGTTGTTATTTATTTGACGTTGATGTTGTTGTTATTGTTTATTTGACGTTGTTGCTGCTGTTGTTGTTGTTTATTTGACATTGTTATTGTTGTTTATTTGACGTTGTTTTTGTTATTTGACGTTGTTGTTGTTGTTGTATTTGTTGTTGTTGTTGTTCCTTATTTGACGTTGTTGTTATTGTTATTGTTTATTTGACGTTGTTGTTGCTGTTGTTTATTTGACGTTGTTGGTGTTGTTGTTTATTTGATGTTGTTGTTGTTGTTTAATTGACGTCCTTGTTGTTGACATTGTTGTTGTTGTTGCTTATTTGACGTTGTTATTGTTGTTGCTGTTGTTTATTTGACGTTGTTGTTGTCGTTGTTGTTGTTTATTTGACGTTGTTGTTGTTGTTGATGTTGTTTATTTGACGTTGTTGTTGTTGTTATTTATTTAACATTGTTGTTGTTGTTGTTGTTTATTTGACGTTGTTGTTGTTGTTGTTGTTTATTTGACGTTGTTGTTTATTTGACGTTGTTGTTATTGTTGTTATTTATTTGACATTGTTGTTGTTGTTTATTTGACATTGTTGTTGTTGTTGACGTTGTTGTTGTTGTTTATTTGACATTGTTGTTGTTGTTGTTCTTGGTGTTGTTGTTTATTTGACGTTGTTGTTGTTGTTGTTTATTTGACGTTGTTTTAGTTGTTGTTGTTTATTTGGCGTTGTTGTTGTTTATTTGACGTTGTTGTTGTTGACATTGTTGTTGTTGTTGTTTATTTGACGTAGTTGTTGTTGTTGACGTTGTTGTTGTTGTTGTTGTTTATTTGACGTTTTTGTTGTTGTTGATGTTGTTGTTGTTGTTTATTTGACGTTGTTGTTGTTGTTTATTTGACGTTGTTGTTGTTGTTGTTATTGTTGTTGTTTATATGATGTTGTTGTTGTTTATTTGATGTTGTTGTTGATGTTTATTTGACATTGTTGTTGTTGTTGTTGACGTTGTTGTTGTTGTTGTTTATTTGACATTGTTGTTGTTGTTGTTTATTTGACGTTGTTGTTGTTGTTTATTTGACGTAGTTGTTGTTGTTGACGTTGTTGTTGTTGTTTATTTGACGTTTTTGTTGTTGTTGATGTTGTTGTTGTTGTTGTTTATTTGACGTTGTTGTTATTGTCTATTTGACGTTGTTGTTGTTGTTGTTTATTTGACGTTGTTGTTGTTGTTATTGTTGTTGTTTATTTGACGTTGCTATTGTTGTTTATTTGATGTTGTTGTTGTTGTTTATTTGACGTTGGTGTTGTTGTTGTTTATTTGACGTTGTTGTTGTTGTTATTTATTTGACGTTGTTGTTTTTATTGTTTATTAGACGTTGTTGTTGTTGTTGTTGTTTATTTGATGTTGTTATTGTTGTTTATTTGACGTTGTTGTTATTGTTGTTGTTTATTTGACGTTGTTGTTGTTGTTTATTGGACGTTGTTGTTGTTGTTGTTGACGTTGTTGTTGTTGTTTATTTGACGTTGTTGTTGTTGACGTTGTTGTTGTTATTGTTATTTATTTGACGTTGTTGTTGTTGTTGTTGTTTATTTGATGTTGTTGTTGTTGTTTATTTGACGTTGTTGTTGTTTATTTGACATTGTTGTTGTTGTTATTGTTTATTTGACATTGTTGTTGTTTATTTGACGTTGTTGTTGTTGTTGACGTTGTTGTTGTTGTTGTTTATTTGACGTTGTTGTTGTTGTTGTTTATTTGACGTTGTTGTTGTTGTTGTTGTTTATTTGACGTTGTTGTTGTTGTTGTTTATTTGATGTTGTTGTTGTTGTTTATTTGACGGTGTTGTTGTTGTTGTTTATTTGACGTTTTTGTTGTTGTTGATGTTGTTGTTTTTTTTGTAGTTGTTTATTTGACGTTGTTGTTGTTGTTTATTTGACGTTGTTGTTGTTGTTGTTTATTTAACGTTGTTATAGTTGTTATTATTGTTGTTGTTGTTTATTTGACGTTGTTGTTGTTGTTTATTTGACGTTGTTGTATTTGTTGTTGTTTATTTGACGTTGTTGTTGTTTATTTGATGTTGTTGTTGTTGTTTATTTGACGTTGTTGTTGTTGTTGTTGTTTATTTGACGTTGTTGTTGTTGTTTATTTGACATTGTTGTTGTTGTTGTTGACGTTGTTGTTGTTGTTGTTTATTTGACATTGTTGTTGTTGTTGTTGGTGGTGGTGTTGTTGGTGTTTATTTGACGTTGTTGTTGTTGTTGTTGTTGTTTATTTGACGTTGTTTTAGTTGTTGTTGTTGTTATTGTTGTTTATTTGGCGTTGTTGTTGTTGTTTATTTGACTGTTGCTGTTGACATTGTTGTTGTTGTTGTTTATTTGACGAAGTTGTTGTTGTTGACGTTGTTGTTATTGTTGTTGTTTATTTGACGTTTTTGTTGTTGTTGATGTTGTTGTTGTTGTTTATTTGACGTTGTTGTTGTTGTTTATTTGACGTTGTTGTTGTTTATTTGACGTTGTTGTTGTTATTGTTGTTGTTTATTTGACGTTCTTGCTGTTGTTGTTTATTTGATGTTGTTGTTGTTGTTTATTTGACATTGTTGTTGTTGTTGACGTTGTTGTTGTTGTTTATTTGATGTTGTTGTTGTTGTTTATTTGACATTGTTGTTGTTGACGTTGTTGTTGATGTTTATTTGACATTGTTGTTGTTGTTGTTTATTTGACGGTGTTGTTGTGGTTGTTTATTTGACGTTGTTGTTGTTGTTGTTGACGTTGTTGTTATTGTTGTTGTTGTTGTTTATTTGTCGTTTTTATTATTGTTAATGTTGTTGTTGTTTTTGTAGTTGTTTATTTGACGTTGTTGTTGTTTATTTGACGTTGTTGTTGTTGTTGTTGTTTATTTGACGTTGTTGTTGTTGTTATTGTTGTTGTTGTTGTTGTTGTTTATTTGACGTTGTTATTGTTATTTATTTGACGTTGTTGTTGTTGTTGTTATTTATTTGATGTTGTTGTTGTTGTTGTTGTTATTTATTTGACGTTGTTGTTGTTGTTTATTTGACGTTGTTGTTGTTGTTGTTTATTTGACGTTGTTGTTGTTGTTGTTGTTGTTTATTTGACGTTGTTGTTGTTATTTATTTGACGTTGTTGTTGTTCTTGTTGTTGTTTATTTGACATTGTTGTTGTTGTTGTTGTTTATTTGACGTTGTTGTTGTTGTTTATTTGACGTTGTTGTTGTTGTTGTTGTTGTTTATTTGACGTTGTTGTTGTTTATTTGACGTAGTTGTTGTTGTTGACGTTGTTGTTGTTGTTATTGTTTGTTTATTTAAGGATTTTGTTGTTGTTGTTGTTGTTGTTTACTTGATGTTGTTATTGTTGTTGTTGTTTATTTGACGTTGTTGTTGTTGTTGACGTTGTTGTTGTTGTTTTTGTTGTTTATTTGACGTTGTTGTAGTTGTTTATTTGACGTTGTTGTTGTTCTTGTTGTTGTTGCTATTTATTTGACGATATTATTGTTGTTGTTTATTTAACGTTGTTGTTGTTGTTGTTTATTTGACGTTGTTGTTGTTGTTGTTATTTATTTGACATTGTTGTTGTTGTTGTTCATTTGACGTTGTTGTTGTTGTTGTTGTTTATTTGACGTTGTTGTTGTTGTTGTTGTTTATTTGACATTGTTTTTTTCATTGTTTTTGTTGTTTATTTGACGTTGTTATTGTTGTTGTTTATTTGACGTTGTTGTTGTTGTTTATTTGACGTTGTTGTTGTTGTTGACGTTGTTGTTGTTGTTTATTTGACATTGTTGTTATTGTTGTTGTTGTTTATTTGACGTTGTTGTTGTTGTTGACGTTGTTGTTTTTGTTGTTATTTATTTGACGTTTTTGTTGTTGTTGTTGTTATTGTTGTTGTTGTTGTTGTTTATTTGACATTGTTGTTGTTGTTATTTATTTGACGTTGTTTTTGTTGTTTATTTGACATTGTTGGTGTTGTTATTGTTTATTTGACGTTGTTGTTGTTGTTTATTTGACGTTGTTGTTGTTGTTTTTTATTTGACGTCGTTGTTGTTGTTGTTTATTTGACGTTGTTGTTGTTGTTGACGTTGTTGTTGTTGTTGTTTATTTGACGTGGTTGTTGTTGTTGACATAGTTGTTGTTGTTGTTGTTTATTTCACGTTGTTGATGTTGTTGATGTTGTTGTTTATTTGACGTTGTTGTTTATTTGACGTTGTTTTAGTTGTTGTTTATTTGACGTTGTTGTTGTTGTTGTTTATTTGACATTGTTGTTGTTATTGACGTTGTTGTTGTTGTTATTTATTTGACATTGTTCTTGTTGTTGTTGACGTTGTTGGTGTTGTTGTTTATTTGACATTGTTATTGTTGTTGTTGTTGTTGTTTATTTGACGTTGTTTTAGTTGTTGTTGTTTATTTGACATTGTTGTTGTTGTTTATTCGACGTTGTTGTTGTTGACATTGTTGTTGTTGTTTATTTGACGTTGTTGTTGTTTATTTGACTTAGTTGTTGTTGTTGACATTGTTGTTGTTGTTGTTGTTTATTTGACATTTTTGTTGTTGTTGATGTTGTTGTTGTTGTTGTTTATTTGACGTTGTTGTTATTGTTTATTTGACGTTGTTGTTGTTGACATTGTTGTTGTTGTTGTTTATTTGACGTTGTTGTTGTTGTTGTTTATTTCACTTAGTTGTTGTTGTTGACATTGTTGTTGTTGTTGTTTATTTGACGTTGTTGTTGTTGTTGATGTTGTTGTTGTTGTTGTTGTTTATTTGACGTTGTTGTTATTGTTTATTTGACGTTGTTGTTGTTTATTTGACGTTGTTGTTGTTGTTATTGTTGTTGTTTATTTGACGTTGTTGTTGTTGTTGTTTATTTGATGTTGTTGTTGTTTATTTGACGTTGGTGTTGTTGTTGTTGTTGTTGTTTATTTGATGTTGTTATTGTTGTTATTTATTTGACGTCCTTGTTGTTGTTATTGTTTACTTTACGTTGTTGTTGTTGTTGTTTATTTGACGTTTTTATTGTTGTTTATTTGACGTTGTTTTTGTTATTTGACGTTGTTGTTGTTGTTGTTGTTGTATTTGTTGCTGTTGATGTTGTTGCTTATTTGACGTTGTTGTTATTGTTGTTGTTGTTTATTTGTCGTTGTTGTTGCTGTTGTTTATTTGACGTTGTTGTTGTTGTTGTTTATTTGACGTTGTTGTTGTTGTTGTTGTTTATTTGACGTTATTGTTGTTATTGACGTTGTTCTTGTTGTTGTTGTTTATTTGACGTTGTTGCTGTTGTTTATTTGACGTTGTTGTTGTCGTTGTTGTTGTTTATTTGACGCTGTTGTTGTTTATTTGACGTTGTTGTTGTTGTTGTTATATATTTGACGTTGTTGTTGTTGTTATTGTTTATTTGACGTTGTTGTTGTTGTTTATTTGTGGTTGTTGTTGTTGTTGACGTTGTTGTTGTTGTTGACGTTGTTGTTGTTGTTTATTTGACGATGTTGTTGTTGTTTATTTGACGTTGTTGTTGTTCACGTTGTTGTTGTTGTTCATTTGACGTTGTTGTTGTTGTTTATTTGACGTTGTTGTTGTTGTTTATTTGACGTTGTTGTTGTTGTTTATTTGACGGTGTTGTTGTTGTTGTTGTTTATTTGACGTCGTTGTTGTTGTTGTTTATTTGACGTTGTTGTTGTTGTTGACGTTGTTGTTGTTTATTTGACGTGGTTGTTGTTGTTGACATAGTTGTTGTTGTTGTTGTTGTTGTTGTTGTTGTTTATTTCACGTTGTTGATGTTGTTGTTTATTTGACGTTGTTGTTTATTTGACGTTGTTTTAGATGTTGTTGTTTATTTGACGTTGTTGTTGTTTATTTGACATTGTTGTTGTTGTTGACGTTGTTGTTGTTGTTGTTGTTGTTGACGTTGTTGGTGTTGTTGTTTATTTGACGTTGTTTTAGTTGTTGTTGTTTATTTGACGTTGTTGTTGTTGTTGTTTATTTGATGTTTTTGTTATTGACATTGTTGTTGTTGTTGTTTATATGACGTTGTTGTTGTTGTTGTTTATTTGACATAGTTGTTGTTGTTGACGTTGTTGTTGTTGTTCATTTGACGTTTTTGTTGTTGTTGATGTTGTTGTTGTTGTTTATTTGACGTTGTTGTTATTATTTATTTGACGTTGTTGTTGTTGTTGACGTTGTTGTTGTTGTTGACGTTGTTGTTGTTGTTGTTTATTTGACATTGTTATTGTTGTTGTTTATTTGATGTTGTTGTTGTTGTTGTTTATTTGATGTTGTTGTTGTTGTTGTTGTTGTTTATTTGACGGTGTTGTTGTGGTTGTTTATTTGACGTTGTTGTTGTTGTTGACGTTGTTGTTATTGTTGTTGTTGTTGTTTATTTGTCGTTTTTATTGTTGTTGATGTTGTTGTTGTTTTTGTAGTTGTTTATTTGACGTTGTTGTTGTTTATTTGACGTTGTTGTTGTTGTTGTTGTTTATTTGACGTTGTTGTTGTTGTTATTGTTTATTTGACGTTGTTGCTGCTGTTGTTGTTGTTTATTTGACATTGTTATTGTTGTTTATTTGACGTTGTTTTTGTTATTTGACGTTGTTGTTGTTGTTGTATTTGTTGTTGTTGTTGTTCCTTATTTGACGTTGTTGTTATTGTTATTGTTTATTTGACGTTGTTGTTGCTGTTGTTTATTTGACGTTGTTGGTGTTGTTGTTTATTTGATGTTGTTGTTGTTGTTTAATTGACGTCGTTGTTGTTGATGTTGTTGTTGTTGTTGCTTATTTGACGTTGTTATTGTTGTTGCTGTTGTTTATTTGACGTTGTTGTTGTCGTTGTTGTTGTTTATTTGACGTTGTTGTTGTTGTTGATGTTGTTTATTTGACGTTGTTGTTGTTGTTATTTATTTAACATTGTTGTTGTTGTTGTTGTTTATTTGACGTTGTTGTTGTTGTTGTTTATTTGACGTTGTTGTTTATTTGACGTTGTTGTTATTGTTGTTATTTATTTGACATTGTTGTTGTTGTTTATTTGACATTGTTGTTGTTGTTGACGTTGTTGTTGTTGTTTATTTGACATTGTTGTTGTTGTTGTTCTTGGTGTTGTTGTTTATTTGACGTTGTTGTTGTTGTTTATTTGACGTTGTTTTAGTTGTTGTTGTTTATTTGGCGTTGTTGTTGTTTATTTGATGTTGTTGTTGTTGACATTGTTGTTGTTGTTGTTGTTTATTTGACGTAGTTGTTGTTGTTGACGTTGTTGTTGTTGTTGTTGTTGTTGTTTATTTGACGTTTTTGTTGTTGTTGATGTTGTTGTTGTTGTTTATTTAACGTTGTTGTTGTTGTTTATTTGACGTTGTTGTTGTTGTTGTTGTTATTGTTGTTGTTTATATGACGTTGTTGTTGTTTATTTGATGTTGTTGTTGATGTTTATTTGACATTGTTGTTGTTGTTGACGTTGTTGTTGTTGTTGTTTAATTGACATTGTTGTTGTTGTTGTTTATTTGACGTTGTTGTTGTTGTTTATTTGATGTAGTTGTTGTTGTTGACGTTGTTGTTGTTGTTGTTGTTGTTTATTTGACGTTTTTGTTGTTGTTGATGTTGTTGTTGTTGTTGTTGTTTATTTGACGTTGTTGTTATTGTCTATTTGACGATGTTGTTGTTGTTGTTGTTTATTTGACGTTGTTGTTGTTGTTATTGTTGTTGTTTATTTGACGTTGCTATTGTTGTTTATTTGATGTTGTTGTTGTTGTTTATTTGACGTTGGTGTTGTTGTTGTTTATTTGACGTTGTTGTTGTTGTTATTTATTTGACGTTGTTGTTGTTATTGTTTATTAGACGTTGTTGTTGTTGTTGTTTATTTGATGTTGTTATTGTTGTTTATTTGACGTTGTTGTTATTGTTGTTGTTTATTTGACGTTGTTGTTGTTGTTTATTGGACGTTGTTGTTGTTGTTGTTGACGTTGTTGTTGTTGTTTATTTGACGTTGTTGTTGTTGACGTTGTTGTTGTTATTGTTATTTATTTGACGTTGTTGTTGTTGTTGTTGTTTATTTGACGTTGTTGTTGTTGTTTATTTGACGTTGTTGTTGTTTATTTGACATTGTTGTTGTTGTTGTTATTGTTTATCTGATATTGTTGTTGTTTATTTGACGTTGTTGTTGTTGTTGACGTTGTTGTTGTTGTTGTTGTTTATTTGACGTTGTTGTTGTTGTTGTTGTTTATTTGACGTTGTTGTTGTTGTTGTTTATTTGACGTTGTTGTTGTTGTTGTTTATTTGATGTTGTTGTTGTTGTTTGTTTGACAGTGTTGTTGTTGTTTATTTGACGTTTTTGTTGTTGTTGATGTTGTTGTTGTTTTTGTAGTTGTTTATTTGACGTTGTTGTTGTTGTTTATTTGACGTTGTTGTTGTTGTTGTTTATTTAACGTTGTTATAGTTGTTGTTGTTTTTGTTGTTGTTTATTTGACGTTGTTGTTGTTGTTTATTTGACGTTGTTGTTGTTGTTGTTGTTGTTGTTTATTTAACGTTGTTATAGTTGTTATTGTTGTTGTTGTTGTTTATTTGACGTTGTTGTTGTTGTTTATTTGACGTTGTTGTATTTGTTGTTGTTTATTTGACGTTGTTATTGTTTATTTGATGTTGTTGTTGTTGTTTATTTGACGTTGTTGTTGTTGTTGTTGTTTATTTGACGTTGTTGTTGTTGTTGTTTATTTGACATTGTTGTTGTTGTTGTTGACGTTGTTGTTGTTGTTGTTTATTTGACATTGTTGTTGTTGTTGTTGGTGGTGGTGTTGTTGTTATTTATTTGACGTTGTTGTTGTTGTTGTTGTTTATTTGACGTTGTTTTAGTTGTTGTTGTTGTTATTGTTGTTTATTTGGCGTTGTTGTTGTTTATTTGACATTGTTGCTGTTGACATTGTTGTTGTTGTTGTTTATTTGACGAAGTTGTTGTTGTTGACGTTGTTGTTATTGTTGTTATTTATTTGACGTTTTTGTTGTTGTTGATGTTGTTGTTGTTGTTTATTTGACGTTGTTGTTGTTGTTTATTTGATGTTGTTGTTGTTTATTTGACGTTGTTGTTGTTATTGTTGTTGTTTATTTGACGTTCTTGCTGTTGTTGTTTATTTGATGTTGTTGTTGTTGTTTATTTGACATTGTTGTTGTTGTTGACGTTGTTGTTGTTGTTTATTTGATGTTGTTGTTGTTGTTGTTGTTTATTTGACATTGTTGTTGTTGTTGACGTTGTTGTTGTTGTTTATTTGACATTGTTGTTGTTGTTGTTGTTTATTTGACGGTGTTGTTGTGGTTGTTTATTTGACGTTGTTGTTGTTGTTGACGTTGTTGTTATTGTTGTTGTTGTTGTTTATTTGTCGTTTTTATTGTTGTTGATGTTGTTGTTTTTGTAGTTGTTTATTTGACGTTGTTGTTGTTTATTTGACGTTGTTGTTGTTGTTGTTGTTTATTTGACGTTGTTGTTGTTGTTATTGTTGTTGTTGTTGTTGTTTATTTGACGTTGTTATTGTTATTTATTTGACGTTGTTGTTGTTGTTGTTATTTATTTGATGTTGTTGTTGTTGTTGTTGTTATTTATTTGACGTTGTTGTTGTTGTTGTTTATTTGACGTTGTTGTTGTTGTTGTTTATTTGACGTTGTTGTTGTTGTTGTTTATTTGACGTTGTTGCTGTTATTTATTTGACGTTGTTGTTGTTGTTATTGTTTATTAGAGGTTGTTGTTGTTGTTGTTGTTTATTTGACGTTGTTATTGTTGTTTATTTGACGTTGTTGTTATTGTTGTTGTTTATTTGACGTTGTTGTTGTTGTTTATTGGACGTTGTTGTTGTTGTTGACGTTGTTGTTGTTGTTGTTGTTTATTTTTCGTTGTTGTTGTTGACGTTGTTGTTGTTGTTATTGTTATTTATTTGACGTTGTTGTTGTTGTTTAATTGACGTTGTTGTTGTTGTTTATTTGACTTTGTTGTTGTTGTTTATTTGACATTGTTGTTGTTGTTGTTATTGTTTATTTGACATTGTTGTTGTTTATTTGACGTTGTTGTTGTTGTTGACGTTGTTGTTGTTGTTGTTGTTGTTGTTGTTGTTTATTTGACATTGTTGTTGTTGTTGTTTATTTGACGTTGTTGTTCTTGTTGTTTATTTGACGTTGTTGTTGTTGTTGTTGTTTATTTGATGTTGTTGTTGTTGTTTATTTGACGGTGTTGTTGTTGTTGTTTATTTGACGTTTTTGTTGTTGTTGTTGTTGTTATTTTTGTAGTTGTTTATTTGACATTGTTGTTGTTGTTTATTTGACGTTGTTGTTGTTGTTGTTTATTTGACGTTATTGTAGTTGTTATTGTTGTTGTTGTTGTTTATTTGACGTTGTTGTTGTTGTTGTTTATTTGACGTTGTTGTATTTGTTGTTGTTTATTTGACGTTGTTGTTGTTTATTTGATGTTGTTGTTGTTGTTTATTTGACGTTGTTGTTAATTTGACGTTGTTGTTGTTGTTGTTTATTTGACATTGTTGTTGTTGTTGTTGACGTTGTTGTTGTTGTTGTTTATTTGACATTGTTGTTGTTGTTGGTGGTGGTGGTGTTGTTGTTTATTTGACGTTGTTGTTGTTGTTGTTGTTTATTTGACGTTGTTTTAGTTGTTGTTGTTGTTATTGTTGTTTATTTGGCGTTGTTGTTGTTTATTTGACATTGTTGCTGTTGACATTGTTGTGGTTGTTGTTGTTTATTTGACGTAGTTGTTGTTGTTGACGTTGTTGTTGTTGTTGTTGTTTATTTGACGTTTTGGTTGTTGTTTATGTTGTTGTTGTTGTTGTTTATTTGACGGTGTTGTTGTTGTTTATTTGATGTTGTTGTCGTTGTTGTTGTTTATTTGACGTTGTTGTTGTTATTGTTGTTGTTTATTTGACGTTCTTGCTGTTGTTGTTTATTTGATGTTGTTGTTGTTGTTGTTTATTTGACATTCTTGTTGTTGTTGTTGTTGACGTTGTTGTTGTTGTTTATTTGATGTTGTTGTTGTTGTTGTTTATTTGACATTGTTGTTGTTGTTGACGTTGTTGTTGTTGTTTATTTGACATTGTTGTTGTTGTTGTTGTTGGTGTTGTTGTTTACTTGACGTTGTTGTTATTGTTGTTGTTTATTTGACGTTGTTTTAGTTGTTGTTTATTTGACGTTGTTGTTGTTGTTTATTTGACATTGTTGTTGTTATTGACGTTGTTGTTGTTGTTGTTTATTTGACATTGTTGTTGTTGTTGTTGTTGTTGTTGTTGACGTTGTTGGTGTTGTTGTTTATTTGACGTTGTTATTGTTGTTGTTGTTGTTGTTGTTTATTTGACGTTGTTTTAGTTGTTGTTGTTTATTTGACATTGTTGTTGTTGTTTATTCGACGTTGTTGTTGTTGACATTGTTGTTGTTGTTTATTTGACATTGTTGTTGTTGTTTATTTGACTTAATTGTTGTTGTTGACATTGTTGTTGTTGTTGTTGTTGTTTATTTGACATTTTTGTTGTTGTTGATGTTGTTGTTGTTGTTTATTTGACGTTGTTGTTATTGTTTATTTGACGTTGTTGTTGTTGACATTGTTATTGTTGTTGTTTATTTGACGCTGTTGTTGTTGTTTATTTGACTTAGTTGTTGTTGTTGACATTGTTGTTTTTGTTGTTGTTGTTGTTTAATTGACATTTTTGTTGTTGTTGATGTTGATGTTGTTGTTGTTTATTTGACGTTGTTGTTATTGTTTATTTGACGTTATTGTTGTTTATTTGACGTTGTTGTTGTTGTTGTTATTGTTGTTGTTTATTTGACGTTGTTGTTGTTGTTGTTTATTTGATGTTGTTGTTGTTGTTTATTTGACGTTGGTGTTGTTGTTGTTGTTTATTTGATGTTGTTATTGTTGTTATTTATTTGACGTCCTTGTTGTTGTTGTTTATTTTATGTTGTTGTTGTTGTTGTTTATTTGACGTTTTTATTGTTGTTTATTTGACGTTGTTTTTGTTATTTGACGTTGTTGTTGTTGTTGTATTTGTTGTTGTTGATGTTGTTGCTTATTTGACGTTGTTTTTATTATTGTTGTTTATTTGACGTTGTTGTTGCTGTTGTTTTTGACGTTGTTGTTGTTGTTGTTTATTTGACGTTGTTGTTGTTGTTGTTTATTTGACGTTATTGTTGTTATTGACGTTGTTATTGTTGTTTATTTGACGTTGTTGCTGTTGTTTATTTGACGTTGTTGTTGTCGTTGTTGTTGTTTATTTGACGTTGTTGTTGTTGTTGTTATATATTTGACGTTGTTGTTGTTGTTATTGTTTATTTGACGTTGTTGTTGTTGTTTATTTGTGGTTGTTGTTGTTGTTGACGTTGTTGTTGTTGTTGACGTTGTTGTTGTTGTTGTTGTTTATTTGACGTTGTTGTTGTTGTTGTTTATTTGACGTT
This sequence comes from Vicia faba, assembly GCA_948472305.1. Lineage (NCBI taxonomy): Eukaryota > Viridiplantae > Streptophyta > Magnoliopsida > Fabales > Fabaceae > Vicia > Vicia faba. Next base: position 314,162,729 of record OX451739.1, on the reverse strand, counting down.
GTTGTTGTTGTTTATTTGACGTTGTTGTTGTTGTTGTTGTTTATTTGACGGTGTTGTTGTGGTTGTTTATTTGACGTTGTTGTTGTTGTTGACGTTGTTGTTATTGTTGTTGTTGTTGTTTATTTGTCGTTTTTGTTGTTGTTGATGTTGTTGTTGTTTTTGTAGTTGTTTATTTGACGTTGTTGTTGTTTATTTGACGTTGTTGTTGTTGTTGTTGTTTATTTGACGTTGTTGTTGTTGTTGTTATTATTGTTGTTGTTGTTGTTGTTGTTTATTTGACGTTGTTATTGTTATTTATTTGACGTTGTTGTTGTTGTTGTTTATTTGATGTTGTTGTTGTTGTTATTTATTTGACGTTGTTGTTGTTGTTGTTTATTTGACGTTGTTGTTGTTTATTTGACGTTGTTGTTGTTGTTGTTGTTGTTGTTGTTGTTGTTGTTTATTTGACGTTGTTGTTCTTGTTGTTTATTTGACGTTGTTGTTGTTGTTGTTTATTTGATGTTGTTGTTGTTGTTTATTTGACGGTGTTGTTGTTGTTGTTGTTTATTTGACGTTTTTGTTGTTGTTGTTGTTGTTATTTTTGTAGTTGTTTATTTGACGTTGTTGTTGTTGTTTATTTGACGTTGTTGTTGTTGTTGTTGTTTATTTGACGTTATTGTAGTTGTTATTGTTGTTGTTGTTGTTTATTTGACGTTGTTGTTGTTGTTGTTTATTTGACGTTGTTGTATTTGTTGTTGTTTATTTGACGTTGTTGTTGTTTATTTGATGTTGTTGTTGTTGTTTATTTGACGTTGTTGTTTATTTGACGTTGTTGTTGTTGTTGTTTATTTGACATTGTTGTTGTTGTTGTTGACGTTGTTGTTGTTGTTGTTTATTTGACATTGTTGTTGTTGTTGGTGGTGGTGGTGTTGTTGTTTATTTGACGTTGTTGTTGTTGTTGTTGTTTATTTGACGTTGTTTTAGTTGTTGTTGTTGTTATTGTTGTTTATTTGGCGTTGTTGTTGTTTATTTGACATTGTTGCTGTTGACATTGTTGTGGTTGTTGTTGTTTATTTGACGTAGTTGTTGTTGTTGACGTTGTTGTTGTTGTTGTTGTTTATTTGACGTTTTTGTTGTTGTTTATGTTGTTGTTGTTGTTGTTTATTTGACGGTGTTGTTGTTGTTTATTTGATGTTGTTGTCGTTGTTGTTGTTTATTTGACGTTGTTGTTGTTATTGTTGTTGTTTATTTGACGTTCTTGCTGTTGTTGTTTATTTGATGTTGTTGTTGTTGTTGTTTATTTGACATTGTTGTTGTTGTTGTTGTTGACGTTGTTGTTGTTGTTTATTTGATGTTGTTGTTGTTGTTGTTTATTTGACATTGTTGTTGTTGTTGACGTTGTTGTTGTTGTTTATTTGACATTGTTGTTGTTGTTGTTGTTGGTGTTGTTGTTTACTTGACGTTGTTGTTATTGTTGTTGTTTATTTGACGTTGTTTTAGTTGTTGTTTATTTGACGTTGTTGTTGTTGTTTATTTGACATTGTTGTTGTTATTGACGTTGTTGTTGTTGTTGTTTATTTGACATTGTTGTTGTTGTTGTTGTTGTTGTTGACGTTGTTGGTGTTGTTGTTTATTTGACGTTGTTATTGTTGTTGTTGTTGTTGTTGTTTATTTGACGTTGTTTTAGTTGTTGTTGTTTATTTGACATTGTTGTTGTTGTTTATTCGACGTTGTTGTTGTTGACATTGTTGTTGTTGTTTATTTGACATTGTTGTTGTTGTTTATTTGACTTAATTGTTGTTGTTGACATTGTTGTTGTTGTTGTTGTTGTTTATTTGACATTTTTGTTGTTGTTGATGTTGTTGTTGTTGTTTATTTGACGTTGTTGTTATTGTTTATTTGACGTTGTTGTTGTTGACATTGTTATTGTTGTTGTTTATTTGACGCTGTTGTTGTTGTTTATTTGACTTAGTTGTTGTTGTTGACATTGTTGTTTTTGTTGTTGTTGTTGTTTAATTGACATTTTTGTTGTTGTTGATGTTGATGTTGTTGTTGTTTATTTGACGTTGTTGTTATTGTTTATTTGACGTTATTGTTGTTTATTTGACGTTGTTGTTGTTGTTGTTATTGTTGTTGTTTATTTGACGTTGTTGTTGTTGTTGTTTATTTGATGTTGTTGTTGTTGTTTATTTGACGTTGGTGTTGTTGTTGTTGTTTATTTGATGTTGTTATTGTTGTTATTTATTTGACGTCCTTGTTGTTGTTGTTTATTTTATGTTGTTGTTGTTGTTGTTTATTTGACGTTTTTATTGTTGTTTATTTGACGTTGTTTTTGTTATTTGACGTTGTTGTTGTTGTTGTATTTGTTGTTGTTGATGTTGTTGCTTATTTGACGTTGTTTTTATTATTGTTGTTTATTTGACGTTGTTGTTGCTGTTGTTTTTGACGTTGTTGTTGTTGTTGTTTATTTGACGTTGTTGTTGTTGTTGTTTATTTGACGTTATTGTTGTTATTGACGTTGTTATTGTTGTTTATTTGACGTTGTTGCTGTTGTTTTTTTGTTGTTGTTGTTGTCGTTGTTGTTGTTTATTTGACGTTGTTGTTGTTGTTGTTATATATTTGACGTTGTTGTTGTTGTTATTGTTTATTTGACGTTGTTGTTGTTGTTTATTTGTGGTTGTTGTTGTTGTTGACGTTGTTGTTGTTGTTGACGTTGTTGTTGTTGTTGTTTATTTGACGTTGTTGTTGTTGTTGTTTATTTGACGTTGTTGTTGTTGTTTATTTGACGTTGTTGTTGTTGTTGTTGTTTATTTGACGGTGTTGTTGTGGTTGTTTATTTGACGTTGTTGTTGTTGTTGACGTTGTTGTTATTGTTGTTGTTGTTGTTTATTTGTCGTTTTTGTTGTTGTTGATGTTGTTGTTGTTTTTGTAGTTGTTTATTTGACGTTGTTGTTGTTTATTTGACGTTGTTGTTGTTGTTGTTGTTTATTTGACGTTGTTGTTGTTGTTGTTATTATTGTTGTTGTTGTTGTTGTTTATTTGACGTTGTTATTGTTATTTATTTGACGTTGTTGTTGTTGTTGTTTATTTGATGTTGTTGTTGTTGTTATTTATTTGACGTTGTTGTTGTTGTTGTTTATTTGACGTTGTTGTTGTTTATTTGACGTTGTTGTTGTTGTTGTTGTTGTTTATTTGACGTTGTTGTTGTTATTTATTTGACGTTGTTGTTGTTGTTTATTTGACATTGTTGTTGTTGTTGTTTATTTGACGTTGTTGTTGTTGTTTATTTGACCTTGTTGTTGTTGACGTTGTTGTTGTTGTTGTTGTTGTTGTTTATTTGACGTTGTTGGTGTTTATTTGACGTAGTTGTTGTTGTTGACGTTGTTGTTGTTGTTATTGTTTGTTTATTTAAGGATTTTGTTGTTGTTGTTGTTGTTGTTTACTTGATGTTGTTGTTGTTGTTGTTTATTTGACGTTGTTGTTGTTGTTGACGTTGTTGTTGTTGTTTTTGTTGTTTATTTGACGTTGTTGTAGTTGTTTATTTGACGTTGTTGTTGTTCTTGTTGTTGTTGCTATTTATTTGACGATATTATTGTTGTTGTTGTTTATTTGACGTTGTTGTTGTTGTTTATTTGACGTTGTTGTTGTTGTTGTTGTTGTTATTTATTTGACATTGTTGTTGTTGTTGTTCATTTGACGTTGTTGTTGTTGTTTATTTGACGTTGTTGTTGTTGTTGTTTATTTGACATTGTTTTTGTCATTGTTTTTGTTGTTTATTTGACGTTGTTATTGTTGTTGTTTATTTGACGTTGTTGTTGTTGTTTATTTGACATTGTTGTTGTTGTTGACGTTGTTGTTGTTGTTGTTTATTTGACGTTGTTGTTATTGTTTATTTGACGTTGTTGTTGTTTATTTGACGTTGTTGTTGTTGTTGTTGTTGTTGTTGTTGTTTATTTGACGTTGTTGTTGTTGTTGTTTATTTGACGTTGTTGTTGTTGTTGTTTATTTGAGGGTGTTGTTGTGGTTGTTTATTTGACGTTGTTGTTGTTGTTGACGTTGTTGTTATTGTTGTTGTTGTTGTTGTTGTTGTTTATTTGTCGTTTTTGTTGTTGTTGATGTTGTTGTTGTTTTTGTAGTTGTTTATTTGACGTTGTTGTTGTTTATTTGACGTTGTTGTTGTTGTTGTTGTTTATTTGACGTTGTTGTTGTTGTTATTGTTGTTGTTGTTGTTGTTTATTTGACGTTGTTATTGTTATTTATTTGACGTTGTTGTTGTTGTTGTTTATTTGATGTTGTTGTTGTTGTTGTTATTTATTTGACGTTGTTGTTGTTGTTGTTTATTTGACGTTGTTGTTGTTGTTGTTTATTTGACGTTGTTGTTGTTGTTGTTTATTTGACGTTGTTGTTATTTATTTGACGTGGTTGTTGTTGTTGTTGTTTATTTGACATTGTTGTTGTTGTTGTTGTTTATTTGACGTTGTTGTTGTTGTTGTTGTTTATTTGACGTTGTTGTTGACGTTGTTGTTGTTGTTGTTGTTTATTTGACGTTGTTGGTGTTTATTTGACGTAGTTGTTGTTGTTGTTGTTGTTTATTTGACGTTGTTGGTGTTTATTTGACGTAGTTGTTGTTGTTTACTTGATGTTGTTGTTGTTGTTTATTTGACGTTGTTGTTGCTATTTATTTGACGATATTATTGTTGTTGTTGTTTATTTGATGTTGTTGTTGTTGTTTATTTGACGTTGTTGTTGTTGTTATTTATTTGACATTGTTGTTGTTGTTGTTCATTTGACGTCGTTGTTGTTTATTTGACGTTGTTGTTGTTGTTTATTTGACATTGTTTTTGTCATTGTTTTTGTTGTTTATTTGACGTTGTTATTATTGTTGTTTATTTGACGTTGTTGTTGTTGTTGTTTATTTGAAGTTGTTGTTGTTGTTGACGTTGTTGTTGTTGTTTATTTGACGTTGTTGTTATTGTTGTTGTTGTTTATTTGACGTTGTTGTTGTTGTTGACGTTGTTGTTGTTGTTATTTATTTGACGTTTTTGTTGTTGTTGTTATTGTTGTTGTTGTTGTTGTTTATTTGACGTTGTTGTTGTTGTTGTTATTTATTTGACGTTGTTGTTGTTGTTTATTTGACATTGTTGTTGTTGTTATTGTTTATTTGACGTTGTTGTTGTTGTTGTTGTTTATTTGACGTTGTTGTTGTTCACGTTGTTGTTGTTGTTGTTGTTGTTTATTTGACATTGTTGTTGTTGTTGTTGTTTATTTGACGTTGTTGTTGTTGTTATTGTTCATTTGACGTTGTTGTTGTTGTTATTGTTTATTTGACGTTGTTGTTGTTATTGATGTTGTTTATTTGACGTTGTTGTTGTTGTTGTTTATTTAATGTTGTTGTTGTTGTTTATTTGACATTGTTGTTGTTGTTGACGTTGTTGTTGTTGTTGTTTATTTGACATTGTTGTTGTTGTTGTTTATTTGACGTTGTTGTTGTTGTTGTTTATTAGACGTTGTTTTAGATGTTGTTGTTTATTTGACGTTGTTGTTGTTGTTTATTTAACGTTGTTTTAGATGTTGTTGTTTATTTGACGGTGTTGTTGTTTATTTGACATTGTTGTTGTTGTTGTTGACGTTGTTGTTGTTTATTTGACATTGTTGTTGTTGTTGTTGTTGTTGGTGTTGTTGTTTATTTGACGTTATTGTTGTTGTTGTTTATTTGACGTTGTTTTAGTTGTTGTTGTTTATTTGACGTTGTTGTTGTTGTTTATTTGACGTTTTTGTTATTGACATTGTTGTTGTTGTTTATATGAAGTTGTAGTTGTTGTTGTTGTTGTTTATTTGACATAGTTGTTGTTGTTGACGTTGTTGTTGTTGTTGTTGTTGTTTATTTGACGTTTTTGTTGTTGTTGATGTTGTTGTTGTTGTTTATTTGACGTTGTTATTATTGTTTATTTGACGTTGTTGTTGTTGTTGTTTATTTGATTATGTTGTTGTTGTTGTTATTGTTGTTGTTTATTTGACGTTGTTGTTGTTGTTGTTTATTTGATGTTGTTGTTGTTTATTTGACGTTGTTGTTGTTGTTGTTTATTTGATGTTGTTGTTGTTGTTATTTATTTGACGTTGATGTTGTTGTTATTGTTTATTTGACGTTGTTGCTGCTGTTGTTGTTGTTTATTTGACATTGTTATTGTTGTTTATTTGACGTTGTTTTTGTTATTTGACGTTGTTGTTGTTGTTGTATTTGTTGTTGTTGTTGTTCCTTATTTGACGTTGTTGTTATTGTTATTGTTTATTTGACGTTGTTGTTGCTGTTGTTTATTTGACGTTGTTGGTGTTGTTGTTTATTTGATGTTGTTGTTGTTGTTTAATTGACGTCCTTGTTGTTGACATTGTTGTTGTTGTTGCTTATTTGACGTTGTTATTGTTGTTGCTGTTGTTTATTTGACGTTGTTGTTGTCGTTGTTGTTGTTTATTTGACGTTGTTGTTGTTGATGTTGTTTATTTGACGTTGTTGTTGTTGTTATTTATTTAACATTGTTGTTGTTGTTGTTGTTTATTTGACGTTGTTGTTGTTGTTGTTGTTTATTTGACGTTGTTGTTTATTTGACGTTGTTGTTATTGTTGTTATTTATTTGACATTGTTGTTGTTGTTTATTTGACATTGTTGTTGTTGTTGACGTTGTTGTTGTTGTTTATTTGACATTGTTGTTGTTGTTGTTCTTGGTGTTGTTGTTTATTTGACGTTGTTGTTGTTGTTGTTTATTTGACGTTGTATTAGTTGTTGTTGTTTATTTGGCGTTGTTGTTGTTTATTTGACGTTGTTGTTGTTGACATTGTTGTTGTTGTTGTTTATTTGACGTAGTTGTTGTTGTTGACGTTGTTGTTGTTGTTGTTGTTTATTTGACGTTTTTGTTGTTGTTGATGTTGTTGTTGTTGTTTATTTGACGTTGTTGTTGTTGTTTATTTGACGTTGTTGTTGTTGTTGTTGTTATTGTTGTTGTTTATATGATGTTGTTGTTGTTTATTTGATGTTGTTGTTGATGTTTATTTGACATTGTTGTTGTTGTTGACGTTGTTGTTGTTGTTGTTTATTTGACATTGTTGTTGTTGTTGTTTATTTGACGTTGTTGTTGTTGTTTATTTGACGTAGTTGTTGTTGTTGACGTTGTTGTTGTTGTTGTTTATTTGACGTTTTTGTTGTTGTTGATGTTGTTGTTGTTGTTGTTTATTTGACGTTGTTGTTATTGTCTATTTGACGTTGTTGTTGTTGTTGTTTATTTGACGTTGTTGTTGTTGTTATTGTTGTTGTTTATTTGACGTTGCTATTGTTGTTTATTTGATGTTGTTGTTGTTGTTTATTTGACGTTGGTGTTGTTGTTGTTTATTTGACGTTGTTGTTGTTGTTATTTATTTGACGTTGTTGTTGTTGTTATTGTTTATTAGACGTTGTTGTTGTTGTTGTTGTTGTTTATTTGATGTTGTTATTGTTGTTTATTTGACGTTGTTGTTATTGTTGTTGTTTATTTGACGTTGTTGTTGTTGTTTATTGGACGTTGTTGTTGTTGTTGTTGACGTTGTTGTTGTTGTTTATTTGACGTTGTTGTTGTTGACGTTGTTGTTGTTATTGTTATTTATTTGACGTTGTTGTTGTTGTTGTTGTTTATTTGATGTTGTTGTTGTTGTTTATTTGACGTTGTTGTTGTTTATTTGACATTATTGTTGTTGTTGTTATTGTTTATTTGACATTGTTGTTGTTTATTTGACGTTGTTGTTGTTGTTGACGTTGTTGTTGTTGTTGTTTATTTGACGTTGTTGTTGTTGTTGTTTATTTGACGTTGTTGTTGTTGTTGTTGTTTATTTGACGTTGTTGTTGTTGTTGTTTATTTGATGTTGTTGTTGTTGTTTATTTGACGGTGTTGTTGTTGTTGTTTATTTGACGTTTTTGTTGTTGTTGATGTTGTTGTTTTTTTTGTAGTTGTTTATTTGACGTTGTTGTTGTTGTTTATTTGACGTTGTTGTTGTTGTTGTTTATTTAACGTTGTTATAGTTGTTATTATTGTTGTTGTTGTTTATTTGACGTTGTTGTTGTTGTTTATTTGACGTTGTTGTATTTGTTGTTGTTTATTTGACGTTGTTGTTGTTTATTTGATGTTGTCGTTGTTGTTTATTTGACGTTGTTGTTGTTGTTGTTGTTTATTTGACGTTGTTGTTGTTGTTTATTTGACATTGTTGTTGTTGTTGTTGACGTTGTTGTTGTTGTTGTTTATTTGACATTGTTGTTGTTGTTGTTGGTGGTGGTGTTGTTGGTGTTTATTTGACGTTGTTGTTGTTGTTGTTGTTGTTTATTTGACGTTGTTTTAGTTGTTGTTGTTGTTATTGTTGTTTATTTGGCGTTGTTGTTGTTGTTTATTTGACATTGTTGCTGTTGACATTGTTGTTGTTGTTGTTTATTTGACGAAGTTGTTGTTTATTTGACGTTGTTGTTGTTGTTTATTTGACATTGTTTTTGTCATTGTTTTTGTTGTTTATTTGACGTTGTTATTATTGTTGTTTATTTGACGTTGTTGTTGTTGTTGTTTATTTGAAGTTGTTGTTGTTGTTGACGTTGTTGTTGTTGTTTATTTGACGTCGTTGTTATTGTTGTTGTTGTTAATTTGACGTTGTTGTTGTTGTTGACGTTGTTGTTTTGTTATTTATTTGACGTTTTTGTTGTTGTTGTTATTGTTGTTGTTGTTGTTGTTTATTTGACGTTGTTGTTGTTGTTATTTATTTGACGTTGTTGTTGTTGTTTATTTGACATTGTTGTTGTTGTTATTGTTTATTTGACGTTGTTGTTGTTGTTGTTGTTGTTTATTTGACGTTGTTGTTGTTCACGTTGTTGTTGTTGTTGTTGTTGTTTATTTGACATTGTTGTTGTTGTTGTTGTTTATTTGACGTTGTTGTTGTTGTTGTTGTTCATTTGACGTTGTTGTTGTTGTTATTGTTTATTTGACGTTGTTGTTGTTATTGATGTTGTTTATTTGACGTTGTTGTTGTTGTTGTTTATTTAATGTTGTTGTTGTTGTTTATTTGACATTGTTGTTGTTGTTGACGTTGTTGTTGTTGTTGTTTATTTGACATTGTTGTTGTTGTTGTTTATTTGACGTTGTTGTTGTTGTTGTTTATTTGACGTTGTTTTAGATGTTGTTGTTTATTTGACGTTGTTGTTGTTGTTTATTTAACGTTGTTTTAGATGTTGTTGTTTATTTGACGGTGTTGTTGTTTATTTGACATTGTTGTTGTTGTTGTTGACGTTGTTGTTGTTTATTTGACATTGTTGTTGTTGTTGTTGTTGTTGGTGTTGTTGTTTATTTGACGTTATTGTTGTTGTTGTTTATTTCACGTTGTTTTAGTTGTTGTTGTTTATTTGACGTTGTTGTTGTTGTTTATTTGACGTTTTTGTTATTGACATTGTTGTTGTTGTTTATATGAAGTTGTAGTTGTTGTTGTTGTTGTTGTTTATTTGACATAGTTGTTGTTGTTGACGTTGTTGTTGTTGTTGTTGTTGTTTATTTGACGTTTTTGTTGTTGTTGATGTTGTTGTTGTTGTTTATTTGACGTTGTTATTATTGTTTATTTGACGTTGTTGTTGTTGTTGTTTATTTGATTATGTTGTTGTTGTTGTTATTGTTGTTGTTTATTTGACGTTGTTGTTGTTGTTGTTTATTTGATGTTGTTGTTGTTTATTTGACGTTGGTGTTGTTGTTGTTTATTTGACGTTGTTGTTGTTGTTATTTATTTGACGTTGATGTTGTTGTTATTGTTTATTTGACGTTGTTGCTGCTGTTGTTGTTGTTTATTTGACATTGTTATTGTTGTTTATTTGACGTTGTTTTTGTTATTTGACGTTGTTGTTGTTGTTGTATTTGTTGTTGTTGTTATTCCTTATTTGACGTTGTTGTTATTGTTATTGTTTATTTGACGTTGTTGTTGCTGTTGTTTATTTGACGTTGTTGGTGTTGTTGTTTATTTGATGTTGTTGTTGTTGTTTAATTGACGTCCTTGTTGTTGACATTGTTGTTGTTGTTGCTTATTTGACGTTGTTATTGTTGTTGCTGTTGTTTATTTGACGTTGTTGTTGTCGTTGTTGTTGTTTATTTGACGTTGTTGTTGTTGTTGATGTTGTTTATTTGACGTTGTTGTTGTTGTTATTTATTTAACATTGTTGTTGTTGTTGTTGTTTATTTGACGTTGTTGTTGTTGTTGTTGTTTATTTGACGTTGTTGTTTATTTGACGTTGTTGTTATTGTTGTTATTTATTTGACATTGTTGTTGTTGTTTATTTGACATTGTTGTTGTTGTTGACGTTGTTGTTGTTGTTTATTTGACATTGTTGTTGTTGTTGTTCTTGGTGTTGTTGTTTATTTGACGTTGTTGTTGTTGTTGTTTATTTGACGTTGTTTTAGTTGTTGTTGTTTATTTGGCGTTGTTGTTGTTTATTTGACGTTGTTGTTGTTGACATTGTTGTTGTTGTTGTTTATTTGACGTAGTTGTTGTTGTTGACGTTGTTGTTGTTGTTGTTGTTTATTTGACGTTTTTGTTGTTGTTGATGTTGTTGTTGTTGTTTATTTGACGTTGTTGTTGTTGTTTATTTGACGTTGTTGTTGTTGTTGTTATTGTTGTTGTTTATATGATGTTGTTGTTGTTTATTTGATGTTGTTGTTGATGTTTATTTGACATTGTTGTTGTTGTTGACGTTGTTGTTGTTGTTGTTTATTTGACATTGTTGTTGTTGTTGTTTATTTGACGTTGTTGTTGTTGTTTATTTGACGTAGTTGTTGTTGTTGACGTTGTTGTTGTTGTTGTTTATTTGACGTTTTTGTTGTTGTTGATGTTGTTGTTGTTGTTGTTTATTTGACGTTGTTGTTATTGTCTATTTGACGTTGTTGTTGTTGTTGTTTATTTGACGTTGTTGTTGTTGTTATTGTTGTTGTTTATTTGACGTTGCTATTGTTGTTTATTTGATGTTGTTGTTGTTGTTTATTTGACGTTGGTGTTGTTGTTGTTTATTTGACGTTGTTGTTGTTGTTATTTATTTGACGTTGTTGTTGTTGTTATTGTTTATTAGACGTTGTTGTTGTTGTTGTTGTTGTTTATTTGATGTTGTTATTGTTGTTTATTTGACGTTGTTGTTATTGTTGTTGTTTATTTGACGTTGTTGTTGTTGTTTATTGGACGTTGTTGTTGTTGTTGTTGACGTTGTTGTTGTTGTTTATTTGACGTTGTTGTTGTTGACGTTGTTGTTGTTATTGTTATTTATTTGACGTTGTTGTTGTTGTTGTTGTTTATTTGATGTTGTTGTTGTTGTTTATTTGACGTTGTTGTTGTTTATTTGACATTATTGTTGTTGTTGTTATTGTTTATTTGACATTGTTGTTGTTTATTTGACGTTGTTGTTGTTGTTGACGTTGTTGTTGTTGTTGTTTATTTGACGTTGTTGTTGTTGTTGTTTATTTGACGTTGTTGTTGTTGTTGTTGTTTATTTGACGTTGTTGTTGTTGTTGTTTATTTGATGTTGTTGTTGTTGTTTATTTGACGGTGTTGTTGTTGTTGTTTATTTGACGTTTTTGTTGTTGTTGAAGTTGTTGTTTTTTTTGTAGTTGTTTATTTGACGTTGTTGTTGTTGTTTATTTGACGTTGTTGTTGTTGTTGTTTATTTAACGTTGTTATAGTTGTTATTATTGTTGTTGTTGTTTATTTGACGTTGTTGTTGTTGTTTATTTGACGTTGTTGTATTTGTTGTTGTTTATTTGACGTTGTTGTTGTTTATTTGATGTTGTTGTTGTTGTTTATTTGACGTTGTTGTTGTTGTTGTTTATTTGACGTTGTTGTTGTTGTTTATTTGACATTGTTGTTGTTGTTGTTGACGTTGTTGTTGTTGTTGTTTATTTGACATTGTTGTTGTTGTTGTTGGTGGTGGTGTTGTTGGTGTTTATTTGACGTTGTTGTTGTTGTTGTTGTTTATTTGACGTTGTTTTAGTTGTTGTTGTTGTTATTGTTGTTTATTTGGCGTTGTTGTTGTTGTTTATTTGACATTGTTGCTGTTGACATTGTTGTTGTTGTTGTTTATTTGACGAAGTTGTTGTTTATTTGACGTTGTTGTTGTTGTTTATTTGACATTGTTTTTGTCATTGTTTTTGTTGTTTATTTGACGTTGTTATTATTGTTGTTTATTTGACGTTGTTGTTGTTGTTGTTTATTTGAAGTTGTTGTTGTTGTTGACGTTGTTGTTGTTGTTTATTTGACGTCGTTGTTATTGTTGTTGTTGTTTATTTGACGTTGTTGTTGTTGTTGACGTTGTTGTTGTTGTTATTTATTTGACGTTTTTGTTGTTGTTGTTATTGTTGTTGTTGTTGTTGTTTATTTGACGTTGTTGTTGTTGTTGTTATTTATTTGACGTTGTTGTTGTTGTTTATTTGACATTGTTGTTGTTGTTATTGTTTATTTGACGTTGTTGTTGTTGTTGTTGTTTATTTGACGTTGTTGTTGTTCACGTTGTTGTTGTTGTTGTTGTTGTTTATTTGACATTGTTGTTGTTGTTGTTGTTTATTTGACGTTGTTGTTGTTGTTGTTGTTCATTTGACGTTGTTGTTGTTGTTATTGTTTATTTGACGTTGTTGTTGTTATTGATGTTGTTTATTTGACGTTGTTGTTGTTGTTGTTGTTTATTTAATGTTGTTGTTGTTGTTTATTTGACATTGTTGTTGTTGTTGACGTTGTTGTTGTTGTTGTTTATTTGACATTGTTGTTGTTGTTGTTTATTTGACGTTGTTGTTGTTGTTGTTTATTTGACGTTGTTTTAGATGTTGTTGTTTATTTGACGTTGTTGTTGTTGTTTATTTAACGTTGTTTTAGATGTTGTTGTTTATTTGACGGTGTTGTTGTTTATTTGACATTGTTGTTGTTGTTGTTGACGTTGTTGTTGTTTATTTGACATTGTTGTTGTTGTTGTTGTTGGTGTTGTTGTTTATTTGACGTTATTGTTGTTGTTGTTTATTTGACGTTGTTTTAGTTGTTTTTGTTTATTTGACGTTGTTGTTGTTGTTTATTTGACGTTTTTGTTATTGACATTGTTGTTGTTGTTTATATGAAGTTGTAGTTGTTGTTGTTGTTGTTTATTTGACATAGTTGTTGTTGTTGACGTTGTTGTTGTTGTTGTTGTTGTTTATTTGACGTTTTTGTTGTTGTTGATGTTGTTGTTGTTGTTTATTTGACGTTGTTATTATTGTTTATTTGACGTTGTTGTTGTTGTTGTTTATTTGATTATGTTGTTGTTGTTGTTATTGTTGTTGTTTATTTGACGTTGTTGTTGTTGTTGTTTATTTGATGTTGTTGTTGTTTATTTGACGTTGGTGTTGTTGTTGTTTATTTGACGTTGTTGTTGTTGTTATTTATTTGACGTTGATGTTGTTGTTATTGTTTATTTGACGTTGTTGCTGCTGTTGTTGTTGTTTATTTGACATTGTTATTGTTGTTTATTTGACGTTGTTTTTGTTATTTGACGTTGTTGTTGTTGTTGTATTTGTTGTTGTTGTTGTTCCTTATTTGACGTTGTTGTTATTGTTATTGTTTATTTGACGTTGTTGTTGCTGTTGTTTATTTGACGTTGTTGGTGTTGTTGTTTATTTGATGTTGTTGTTGTTGTTTAATTGACGTCCTTGTTGTTGACATTGTTGTTGTTGTTGCTTATTTGACGTTGTTATTGTTGTTGCTGTTGTTTATTTGACGTTGTTGTTGTCGTTGTTGTTGTTTATTTGACGTTGTTGTTGTTGTTGATGTTGTTTATTTGACGTTGTTGTTGTTGTTATTTATTTAACATTGTTGTTGTTGTTGTTGTTTATTTGACGTTGTTGTTGTTGTTGTTGTTTATTTGACGTTGTTGTTTATTTGACGTTGTTGTTATTGTTGTTATTTATTTGACATTGTTGTTGTTGTTTATTTGACATTGTTGTTGTTGTTGACGTTGTTGTTGTTGTTTATTTGACATTGTTGTTGTTGTTGTTCTTGGTGTTGTTGTTTATTTGACGTTGTTGTTGTTGTTGTTTATTTGACGTTGTTTTAGTTGTTGTTGTTTATTTGGCGTTGTTGTTGTTTATTTGACGTTGTTGTTGTTGACATTGTTGTTGTTGTTGTTTATTTGACGTAGTTGTTGTTGTTGACGTTGTTGTTGTTGTTGTTGTTTATTTGACGTTTTTGTTGTTGTTGATGTTGTTGTTGTTGTTTATTTGACGTTGTTGTTGTTGTTTATTTGACGTTGTTGTTGTTGTTGTTATTGTTGTTGTTTATATGATGTTGTTGTTGTTTATTTGATGTTGTTGTTGATGTTTATTTGACATTGTTGTTGTTGTTGACGTTGTTGTTGTTGTTTATTTGACATTGTTGTTGTTGTTGTTTATTTGACGTTGTTGTTGTTGTTTATTTGACGTAGTTGTTGTTGTTGACGTTGTTGTTGTTGTTGTTTATTTGACGTTTTTGTTGTTGTTGATGTTGTTGTTGTTGTTGTTTATTTGACGTTGTTGTTATTGTCTATTTGACGTTGTTGTTGTTGTTGTTTATTTGACGTTGTTGTTGTTGTTATTGTTGTTGTTTATTTGACGTTGCTATTGTTGTTTATTTGATGTTGTTGTTGTTGTTTATTTGACGTTGGTGTTGTTGTTGTTTATTTAACGTTGTTGTTGTTGTTATTTATTTGACGTTGTTGTTGTTGTTATTGTTTATTAGACGTTGTTGTTGTTGTTGTTGTTGTTTATTTGATGTTGTTATTGTTGTTTATTTGACGTTGTTGTTATTGTTGTTGTTTATTTGACGTTGTTGTTGTTGTTTATTGGACGTTGTTGTTGTTGTTGTTGTTGTTGTTTATTTGACGTTGTTGTTGTTGACGTTGTTGTTGTTATTGTTATTTATTTGAAGTTGTTGTTGTTGTTGTTGTTTATTTGATGGTGTTGTTGTTGTTTATTTGACGTTGTTGTTGTTTATTTGACATTGTTGTTGTTGTTGTTATTGTTTATTTGACATTGTTGTTGTTTATTTGACGTTGTTGTTGTTGTTGACGTTGTTGTTGTTGTTGTTTATTTGACGTTGTTGTTGTTGTTGTTTATTTGACGTTGTTGTTGTTGTTGTTTATTTGACGTTGTTGTTGTTGTTGTTTATTTGATGTTGTTGTTGTTGTTTATTTGACGGTGTTGTTGTTGTTGTTGTTTATTTGACGTTTTTGTTGTTGTTGATGTTGTTGTTTTTTTTGTAGTTGTTTATTTGACGTTGTTGTTGTTGTTTATTTGACGTTGTTGTTGTTGTTGTTTATTTAACGTTGTTATAGTTGTTATTATTGTTGTTGTTGTTTATTTGACGTTGTTGTTGTTGTTTATTTGACGTTGTTGTATTTGTTGTTGTTTATTTGACGTTGTTGTTGTTTATTTGATGTTGTTGTTGTTGTTTATTTGACGTTGTTGTTGTTGTTGTTGTTTATTTGACGTTGTTGTTGTTGTTTATTTGACATTGTTGTTGTTGTTGTTGACGTTGTTGTTGTTGTTGTTTATTTGACATTGTTGTTGTTGTTGTTGGTGGTGGTGTTGTTGGTGTTTATTTGACGTTGTTGTTGTTGTTGTTGTTGTTTATTTGACGTTGTTTTAGTTGTTGTTGTTGTTATTGTTGTTTATTTGGCGTTGTTGTTGTTGTTTATTTGACATTGTTGCTGTTGACATTGTTGTTGTTGTTGTTTATTTGACGAAGTTGTTGTTGTTGACGTTGTTGTTATTGTTGTTGTTTATTTGACGTTTTTGTTGTTGTTGATGTTGTTGTTGTTGTTTATTTGACGTTGTTGTTGTTGTTTATTTGACGTTGTTGTTGTTTATTTGACGTTGTTGTTGTTATTGTTGTTGTTTATTTGACGTTCTTGCTGTTGTTGTTTATTTGATGTTGTTGTTGTTGTTTATTTGACATTGTTGTTGTTGTTGACGTTGTTGTTGTTGTTTATTTGATGTTGTTGTTGTTGTTTATTTGACATTGTTGTTGTTGTTGACGTTGTTGTTGATGTTTATTTGACATTGTTGTTGTTGTTGTTTATTTGACGGTGTTGTTGTGGTTGTTTATTTGACGTTGTTGTTGTTGTTGTTGACGTTGTTGTTATTGTTGTTGTTGTTGTTTATTTGTCGTTTTTATTGTTGTTAATGTTGTTGTTGTTTTTGTAGTTGTTTATTTGACGTTGTTGTTGTTTATTTGACGTTGTTGTTGTTGTTGTTGTTTATTTGACGTTGTTGTTGTTGTTATTGTTGTTGTTGTTGTTGTTGTTTATTTGACGTTGTTATTGTTATTTATTTGACGTTGTTGTTGTTGTTGTTGTTATTTATTTGATGTTGTTGTTGTTGTTGTTGTTATTTATTTGACGTTGTTGTTGTTGTTTATTTGACGTTGTTGTTGTTGTTGTTGTTTATTTGACGTTGTTGTTGTTGTTGTTGTTGTTTATTTGACGTTGTTGTTGTTATTTATTTGACGTTGTTGTTGTTCTTGTTGTTGTTTATTTGACATTGTTGTTGTTGTTGTTGTTTATTTGACGTTGTTGTTGTTGTTTATTTGACGTTGTTGTTGTTGTTGTTGTTGTTTATTTGACGTTGTTGTTGTTTATTTGACGTTGTTGTTGTTGTTGTTGTTGTTTATTTGACGTTGTTGTTGTTTATTTGACGTAGTTGTTGTTGTTGACGTTGTTGTTGTTGTTATTGTTTGTTTATTTAAGGATTTTGTTGTTGTTGTTGTTGTTGTTTACTTGATGTTGTTATTGTTGTTGTTGTTTATTTGACGTTGTTGTTGTTGTTGACGTTGTTGTTGTTGTTTTTGTTGTTTATTTGACGTTGTTGTAGTTGTTTATTTGACGTTGTTGTTGTTCTTGTTGTTGTTGCTATTTATTTGACGATATTATTGTTGTTGTTGTTTATTTAACGTTGTTGTTGTTGTTGTTTATTTGACGTTGTTGTTGTTGTTGTTATTTATTTGACATTGTTGTTGTTGTTGTTCATTTGACGTTGTTGTTGTTGTTGTTTATTTGACGTTGTTGTTGTTGTTGTTGTTTATTTGACATTGTTTTTTTCATTGTTTTTGTTGTTTATTTGACGTTGTTATTGTTGTTGTTTATTTGACGTTGTTGTTGTTGTTTATTTGACGTTGTTGTTGTTGTTGACGTTGTTGTTGTTGTTTATTTGACATTGTTGTTATTGTTGTTGTTGTTTATTTGACGTTGTTGTTGTTGTTGACGTTGTTGTTTTTGTTGTTATTTATTTGACGTTTTTGTTGTTGTTGTTGTTATTGTTGTTGTTGTTGTTGTTTATTTGACATTGTTGTTGTTGTTATTTATTTGACGTTGTTTTTGTTGTTTATTTGACATTGTTGTTGTTGTTATTGTTTATTTGACGTTGTTGTTGTTGTTGTTTATTTGACGTTGTTGTTGTTGTTGTTTATTTGACGTCGTTGTTGTTGTTGTTTATTTGACGTTGTTGTTGTTGTTGACGTTGTTGTTGTTGTTGTTTATTTGACGTGGTTGTTGTTGTTGACATAGTTGTTGTTGTTGTTGTTTATTTCACGTTGTTGATGTTGTTGATGTTGTTGTTTATTTGACGTTGTTGTTTATTTGACGTTGTTTTAGTTGTTGTTTATTTGACGTTGTTGTTGTTGTTGTTTATTTGACATTGTTGTTGTTATTGACGTTGTTGTTGTTGTTATTTATTTGACATTGTTCTTGTTGTTGTTGACGTTGTTGGTGTTGTTGTTTATTTGACATTGTTATTGTTGTTGTTGTTGTTTATTTGACGTTGTTTTAGTTGTTGTTGTTTATTTGACATTGTTGTTGTTGTTTATTCGACGTTGTTGTTGTTGACATTGTTGTTGTTGTTTATTTGACGTTGTTGTTGTTTATTTGACTTAGTTGTTGTTGTTGACATTGTTGTTGTTGTTGTTGTTTATTTGACATTTTTGTTGTTGTTGATGTTGTTGTTGTTGTTGTTTATTTGACGTTGTTGTTATTGTTTATTTGACGTTGTTGTTGTTGACATTGTTGTTGTTGTTGTTTATTTGACGTTGTTGTTGTTGTTGTTTATTTGACTTAGTTGTTGTTGTTGACATTGTTGTTGTTGTTGTTTATTTGACGTTGTTGTTGTTGTTGATGTTGTTGTTGTTGTTGTTGTTTATTTGACGTTGTTGTTATTGTTTATTTGACGTTGTTGTTGTTTATTTGACGTTGTTGTTGTTGTTATTGTTGTTGTTTATTTGACGTTGTTGTTGTTGTTGTTTATTTGATGTTGTTGTTGTTTATTTGACGTTGGTGTTGTTGTTGTTGTTGTTGTTTATTTGATGTTGTTATTGTTGTTATTTATTTGACGTCCTTGTTGTTGTTATTGTTTACTTTACGTTGTTGTTGTTGTTGTTGTTTATTTGACGTTTTTATTGTTGTTTATTTGACGTTGTTTTTGTTATTTGACGTTGTTGTTGTTGTTGTTGTTGTTGTTGTATTTGTTGCTGTTGATGTTGTTGCTTATTTGACGTTGTTGTTATTGTTGTTGTTGTTTATTTGACGTTGTTGTTGCTGTTGTTTATTTGACGTTGTTGTTGTTGTTGTTTATTTGACGTTGTTGTTGTTGTTGTTTATTTGACGTTATTGTTGTTATTGACGTTGTTCTTGTTGTTGTTGTTTATTTGACGTTGTTGCTGTTGTTTATTTGACGTTGTTGTTGTCGTTGTTGTTGTTTATTTGACGCTGTTCTTGTTTATTTGACGTTGTTGTTGTTGTTGTTATATATTTGACGTTGTTGTTGTTGTTATTGTTTATTTGACGTTGTTGTTGTTGTTTATTTGTGGTTGTTGTTGTTGTTGACGTTGTTGTTGTTGTTGACGTTGTTGTTGTTGTTTATTTGACGATGTTGTTGTTGTTTATTTGACGTTGTTGTTGTTCACGTTGTTGTTGTTGTTGTTCATTTGACGTTGTTGTTGTTGTTTATTTGACGTTGTTGTTGTTGTTTATTTGACGTTGTTGTTGTTGTTTATTTGACGGTGTTGTTGTTGTTGTTGTTTATTTGACGTCGTTGTTGTTGTTGTTTATTTGACGTTGTTGTTGTTGTTGACGTTGTTGTTGTTTATTTGACGTGGTTGTTGTTGTTGACATAGTTGTTGTTGTTGTTGTTGTTGTTTATTTCACGTTGTTGATGTTGTTGTTTATTTGACGTTGTTGTTTATTTGACGTTGTTTTAGATGTTGTTGTTTATTTGACGTTGTTGTTGTTTATTTGACATTGTTGTTGTTGTTGACGTTGTTGTTGTTGTTGTTGTTGTTGTTGACGTTGTTGGTGTTGTTGTTTATTTGACGTTGTTTTAGTTGTTGTTGTTTATTTGACGTTGTTGTTGTTGTTGTTTATTTGATGTTTTTGTTATTGACATTGTTGTTGTTGTTGTTTATATGACGTTGTTGTTGTTGTTGTTTATTTGACATAGTTGTTGTTGTTGACGTTGTTGTTGTTGTTCATTTGACGTTTTTGTTGTTGTTGATGTTGTTGTTGTTGTTTATTTGACGTTGTTGTTATTATTTATTTGACGTTGTTGTTGTTGTTGACGTTGTTGTTGTTGTTGACGTTGTTGTTGTTGTTGTTTATTTGACATTGTTATTGTTGTTGTTTATTTGATGTTGTTGTTGTTGTTGTTTATTTGATGTTGCTGTTGTTGTTGTTGTTGTTTATTTGACGGTGTTGTTGTGGTTGTTTATTTGACGTTGTTGTTGTTGTTGACGTTGTTGTTATTGTTGTTGTTGTTGTTTATTTGTCGTTTTTATTGTTGTTGATGTTGTTGTTGTTTTTGTAGTTGTTTATTTGACGTTGTTGTTGTTTATTTGACGTTGTTGTTGTTGTTGTTGTTTATTTGACGTTGTTGTTGTTGTTATTGTTTATTTGACGTTGTTGCTGCTGTTGTTGTTGTTTATTTGACATTGTTATTGTTGTTTATTTGACGTTGTTTTTGTTATTTGACGTTGTTGTTGTTGTTGTATTTGTTGTTGTTGTTGTTCCTTATTTGACGTTGTTGTTATTGTTATTGTTTATTTGACGTTGTTGTTGCTGTTGTTTATTTGACGTTGTTGGTGTTGTTGTTTATTTGATGTTGTTGTTGTTGTTGTTTAATTGACGTCGTTGTTGTTGATGTTGTTGTTATTGTTGCTTATTTGACGTTGTTATTGTTGTTGCTGTTGTTTATTTGACGTTGTTGTTGTCGTTGTTGTTGTTTATTTGACGTTGTTGTTGTTGTTGATGTTGTTTATTTGACGTTGTTGTTGTTGTTATTTATTTAACATTGTTGTTGTTGTTGTTGTTTATTTGACGTTGTTGTTGTTGTTGTTTATTTGACGTTGTTGTTTATTTGACGTTGTTGTTATTGTTGTTATTTATTTGACATTGTTGTTGTTGTTTATTTGACATTGTTGTTGTTGTTGACGTTGTTGTTGTTGTTTATTTGACATTGTTGTTGTTGTTGTTCTTGGTGTTGTTGTTTATTTGACGTTGTTGTTGTTGTTTATTTGACGTTGTTTTAGTTGTTGTTGTTTATTTGGCGTTGTTGTTGTTTATTTGATGTTGTTGTTGTTGACATTGTTGTTGTTGTTGTTGTTTATTTGACGTAGTTGTTGTTGTTGACGTTGTTGTTGTTGTTGTTGTTGTTGTTGTTTATTTGACGTTTTTGTTGTTGTTGATGTTGTTGTTGTTGTTTATTTAACGTTGTTGTTGTTGTTTATTTGACGTTGTTGTTGTTGTTGTTGTTGTTATTGTTGTTGTTTATATGACGTTGTTGTTGTTTATTTGATGTTGTTGTTGATGTTTATTTGACATTGTTGTTGTTGTTGACGTTGTTGTTGTTGTTGTTGTTTAATTGACATTGTTGTTGTTGTTGTTTATTTGACGTTGTTGTTGTTGTTTATTTGATGTAGTTGTTGTTGTTGACGTTGTTGTTGTTGTTGTTGTTGTTTATTTGACGTTTTTGTTGTTGTTGATGTTGTTGTTGTTGTTGTTGTT
Source organism: Vicia faba (assembly GCA_948472305.1). Lineage (NCBI taxonomy): Eukaryota > Viridiplantae > Streptophyta > Magnoliopsida > Fabales > Fabaceae > Vicia > Vicia faba. The sequence continues at coordinate 314,141,686 of OX451739.1, read as the reverse complement.
TATTTGACGTTGTTGTTATTGTCTATTTGACGATGTTGTTGTTGTTGTTGTTTATTTGACGTTGTTGTTGTTGTTATTGTTGTTGTTTATTTGACGTTGCTATTGTTGTTTATTTGATGTTGTTGTTGTTGTTTATTTGACGTTGGTGTTGTTGTTGTTTATTTGACGTTGTTGTTGTTGTTATTTATTTGACGTTGTTGTTGTTATTGTTTATTAGACGTTGTTGTTGTTGTTGTTGTTTATTTGTTGTTGTTATTGTTGTTTATTTGACGTTGTTGTTATTGTTGTTGTTTATTTGACGTTGTTGTTGTTGTTTATTGGACGTTGTTGTTGTTGTTGACGTTGTTGTTGTTGTTTATTTGACGTTGTTGTTGTTGACGTTGTTGTTGTTATTGTTATTTATTTGACGTTGTTGTTGTTGTTGTTGTTTATTTGACGTTGTTGTTGTTGTTTATTTGACGTTGTTGTTGTTTATTTGACATTGTTGTTGTTGTTGTTATTGTTTATCTGACATTGTTGTTGTTTATTTGACGTTGTTGTTGTTGACGTTGTTGTTGTTGTTGTTTATTTGACGTTGTTGTTGTTGTTGTTGTTTATTTGACGTTGTTGTTGTTGTTGTTTATTTGACGTTGTTGTTGTTGTTGTTTATTTGATGTTGTTGTTGTTGTTTGTTTGACGGTGTTGTTGTTGTTGTTGTTTATTTGACGTTTTTGTTGTTGTTGATGTTGTTGTTGTTTTTGTAGTTGTTTATTTGACGTTGTTGTTGTTGTTTATTTGACGTTGTTGTTGTTGTTGTTTATTTAACGTTGTTATAGTTGTTGTTGTTTATTTGACGTTGTTGTTGTTGTTTATTTGACATTGTTGTTGTTGTTGTTGTTGTTTATTTAACGTTGTTATAGTTGTTATTGTTGTTGTTGTTGTTTATTTGACGTTGTTGTTGTTGTTTATTTGACGTTGTTGTATTTGTTGTTGTTTATTTGACGTTGTTGTTGTTTATTTGATGTTGTTGTTGTTGTTTATTTGACGTTGTTGTTGTTGTTGTTGTTGTTTATTTGACGTTGTTGTTGTTGTTGTTGTTTATTTGACATTGTTGTTGTTGTTGTTGACGTTGTTGTTGTTGTTGTTTATTTGACATTGTTGTTGTTGTTGTTGGTGGTGGTGGTGTTGTTGTTTATTTGACGTTGTTGTTGTTGTTGTTGTTTATTTGACGTTGTTTTAGTTGTTGTTGTTGTTATTGTTGTTTATTTGGCGTTGTTGTTGTTTATTTGACATTGTTGCTGTTGACATTGTTGTTGTTGTTGTTTATTTGACGAAGTTGTTGTTGTTGACGTTGTTGTTATTGTTGTTATTTATTTGACGTTTTTGTTGTTGTTGATGTTGTTGTTGTTGTTTATTTGACGTTGTTGTTGTTGTTTATTTGATGTTGTTGTTGTTTATTTGACGTTGTTGTTGTTATTGTTGTTGTTTATTTGACGTTCTTGCTGTTGTTGTTTATTTGATGTTGTTGTTGTTGTTTATTTGACATTGTTGTTGTTGTTGACGTTGTTGTTGTTGTTTATTTGATGTTGTTGTTGTTGTTGTTTATTTGACATTGTTGTTGTTGTTGACGTTGTTGTTGTTGTTTATTTGACATTGTTGTTGTTGTTGTTGTTTATTTGACGGTGTTGTTGTGGTTGTTTATTTGACGTTGTTGTTGTTGTTGACGTTGTTGTTATTGTTGTTGTTGTTGTTTATTTGTCGTTTTTATTGTTGTTGATGTTGTTGTTTTTGTAGTTGTTTATTTGACGTTGTTGTTGTTTATTTGACGTTGTTGTTGTTGTTGTTGTTTATTTGACGTTGTTGTTGTTGTTATTGTTGTTGTTGTTGTTGTTGTTTATTTGACGTTGTTGTTGTTATTTATTTGACGTTGTTGTTGTTGTTATTTATTTGATGTTGTTGTTGTTTTTGTTGTTATTTATTTGACGTTGTTGTTGTTGTTTATTTGACGTTGTTGTTGTTGTTGTTTATTTGACGTTGTTGTTGTTGTTGTTTATTTGACATTGTTGTTGTTATTTATTTGACGTTGTTGTTCTTGTTCTTGTTGTTGTTTATTTGACATTGTTGTTGTTGTTGTTGTTTATTTGACGTTGTTGTTGTTTATTTGACGTTGTTGTTGTTGTTGTTGTTTATTTGACGTTGTTGTTGTTTATTTGACGTAGTTGTTGTTGTTGACGTTGTTGTTGTTGTTATTGTTTGTTTATTTAAGGATTTTGTTGTTGTTGTTGTTGTTGTTGTTTACTTGATGTTGTTATTGTTGTTGTTGTTTACTTGATGTTGTTATTGTTGTTGACGTTGTTGTTGTTGTTTATGTTGTTTATTTGACGTTGTTGTAGTTGTTTATTTGACGTTGTTGTTGTTCTTGTTGTTGTTGCTATTTATTTGACCATATTATTGTTGTTGTTGTTTATTTGACGTTGTTGTTGTTGTTGTTTATTTGACGTTGTTGTTGTTGTTGTTATTTATTTGACATTGTTGTTGTTGTTGTTCATTTGACGTTGTTGTTGTTGTTGTTTATTTGACGTTGTTGTTGTTGTTGTTGTTTATTTGACATTGTTTTTTTCATTGTTTTTGTTGTTTATTTGAAGTTGTTATTGTTGTTGTTTATTTGACGTTGTTGTTGTTGTTTATTTGACGTTGTTGTTGTTGTTGACGTTGTTGTTGTTGTTTATTTGACATTGTTGTTATTGTTGTTGTTGTTTATTTGACGTTGTTGTTGTTGTTGACGTTGTTGTTTTTGTTGTTATTTATTTGACGTTTTTGTTGTTGTTGTTGTTATTGTTGTTGTTGTTGTTGTTTATTTGACGTTGTTGTTGTTGTTATTTATTTGACGTTGTTTTTGTTGTTTATTTGACATTGTTGTTGTTGTTATTGTTTATTTGACGTTGTTGTTGTTGTTTATTTGACGTTGTTGTTGTTGTTGTTTATTTGACGTCGTTGTTGTTGTTGTTTATTTGACGTTGTTGTTGTTGTTGACGTTGTTGTTGTTGTTTATTTGACGTGGTTGTTGTTGTTGACATAGTTGTTGTTGTTGTTGTTGTTGTTTATTTCACGTTGTTGATGTTGTTGATGTTGTTGTTTATTTGACGTCGTTGTTTATTTGACGTTGTTTTAGTTATTGTTTATTTGACGTTGTTGTTGTTGTTGTTTATTTGACATTGTTGTTGTTATTGACGTTGTTGTTGTTGTTATTTATTTGACATTGTTCTTGTTGTTGTTGACGTTGTTGGTGTTGTTGTTTATTTGACATTGTTATTGTTGTTGTTGTTGTTTATTTGACGTTGTTTTAGTTGTTGTTGTTTATTTGACATTGTTGTTGTTGTTTATTCGACGTTGTTGTTGTTGACATTATTGTTGTTGTTTATTTGACGTTGTTGTTGTTTATTTGACTTAGTTGTTGTTGTTGACATTGTTGTTGTTGTTGTTGTTTATTTGACATTTTTGTTGTTGTTGATGTTGTTGTTGTTGTTGTTGTTTATTTGACGTTGTTGTTATTGTTTATTTGACGTTGTTGTTGTTGACATTGTTGTTGTTGTTGTTTATTTGACGTTGTTGTTGTTGTTTATTTGACTTAGTTGTTGTTGTTGACATTGTTGTTGTTGTTGTTGTTGTTGTTTATTTGACATTTTTGTTGTTGTTGTTGATGTTGTTGTTGTTGTTGTTTATTTGACGTTGTTGTTATTGTTTATTTGACGTTGTTGTTGTTTATTTGACGTTGTTGTTGTTGTTATTGTTGTTGTTTATTTGACGTTGTTGTTGTTGTTGTTTATTTGATGTTGTTATTGTTGTTATTTATTTGACGTCCTTGTTGTTGTTATTGTTTACTTTACATTGTTGTTGTTGTTGTTGTTTATTTGACGTTTTTGTTGTTGTTTATTTGACGTTGTTTTTGTTATTTGACGTTGTTGTTGTTGTTGTTGTATTTGTTGCTGTTGATGTTGTTGCTTATTTGACGTTGTTGTTATTGTTGTTGTTGTTGTTTATTTGACGTTGTTGTTGCTGTTGTTTATTTGACGTTGTTGTTGTTGTTTATTTGACGTTGTTGTTGTTGTTGTTTATTTGACGTTATTGTTGTTATTGACGTTGTTCTTGTTGTTGTTGTTGTTTATTTGACGTTGTTGCTGTTGTTTATTTGACGTTGTTGTTGTCGTTGTTGTTGTTTATTTGACGTTGTTGTTGTTGTTGTTATATATTTGACGTTGTTGTTGTTGTTATTGTTTATTTGGCGTTGTTGTTGTTGTTTATTTGTGGTTGTTGTTGTTGTTGACGTTGTTGTTGTTGTTGACGTTGTTGTTGTTGTTTATTTGACGATGTTGTTATTGTTTATTTGACGTTGTTGTTGTTCACGTTGTTGTTGTTGTTGTTTATTTGACGTTGTTGTTGTTGTTTATTTGACGTTGTTGTTGTTGTTTATTTGACGTTGTTGTTGTTGTTTATTTGACGGTGGTGTTGTTGTTGTTTATTTGACGTCGTTGTTGTTGTTGTTTACTTGACGTTGTTGTTGTTGTTGACGTTGTTGTTGTTTATTTGACGTTGTTGTTGTTTATTTGACATTGTTGTTGTTGTTGTTGTTGTTGTTTATTTGACGTTGTTGTTGTTGTTGTTGTTATTGTTGTTGTTGTTGTTTATTTGACGTTGTTATTGTTATTTATTTGACGTTGTTGTTGTTGTTGTTTATTTGATGTTGTTGTTGTTGTTGTTATTTATTTGACGTTGTTGTTGTTGTTGTTGTTGTTTATTTGACGTTGTTGTTGTTTATTTGACGTTGTTGTTGTTGTTGTTTATTTGACGTTGTTGTTGTTATTTATTTGACGTTGTTGTTGTTGTTTATTTGACATTGTTGTTGTTGTTGTTGTTTATTTGACGTTGTTGTTGTTGTTTATTTGACGTTGTTGTTGTTGACGTTGTTGTTGGTTTTGTTGTTGTTTATTTAAAGTTGTTGGTGTTTATTTGACGTAGTTGTTGTTGTTGACGTTGTTGTTGTTGTTATTGTTTGTTTATTTAAGGATTTTGTTGTTGTTGTTGTTGTTGTTTACTTGATGTTGTTGTTGTTGTTGTTTATTTGACGTTGTTGTTGTTGTTGACGTTGTTGTTGGTGTTTTTGTTGTTTATTTGACGTTGTTGTAGTTGTTTATTTGACGTTGTTGTTGTTCTTGTTGTTGTTGCTATTTATTTGACGATATTATTGTTGTTGTTGTTTATTTGACGTTGTTGTTGTTGTTTATTTGACGTTGTTGTTGTTGTTGTTATTTATTTGACATTGTTGTTGTTGTTGTTCATTTGACGTTGTTGTTGTTGTTTATTTGACGTTGTTGTTGTTGTTTATTTGACATTGTTTTTGTCATTGTTTTTGTTGTTTATTTGACATTGTTATTGTTGTTGTTTATTTGACGTTGTTGTTGTTGTTTATTTGACGTTGTTGTTGTTGTTGACGTTGTTGTTGTTGTTTATTTGACGTTGTTGTTATTGTTTATTTGACGTTGTTGTTGTTTATTTGACGTTGTTGTTGTTGTTGTTGTTTATTTGACGTTGTTGTTGTTGTTGTTTATTTGACGTTGTTGTTGTTTATTTGACGGTGTTGTTGTGGTTGTTTATTTGACGTTGTTGTTGTTGTTGACGTTGTTGTTATTGTGTTTGTTGTTGTTGTTGTTGTTTATTTGTCGTTTTTGTTGTTGTTGATGTTGTTGTTGTTTTTGTAGTTGTTTATTTGACGTTGTTGTTGTTGTTGTTGTTTATTTGACGTTGTTGTTGTTGTTATTGTTGTTGTTGTTGTTGTTGTTTATTTGACGTTGTTATTGTTATTTATTTGACGTTGTTGTTGTTGTTGTTGTTGTTTATTTGATGTTGTTGTTGTTGTTGTTATTTATTTGACGTTGTTGTTGTTGTTGTTGTTTATTTGACGTTGTTGTTGTTGTTGTTTATTTGACGTTGTTGTTGTTGTTTATTTGACGTTGTTGTTATTTATTTGACGTGGTTGTTGTTGTTGTTGTTTATTTGACATTGTTGTTGTTGTTGTTGTTTATTTGACGTTGTTGTTGTTGTTTATTTGACGTTGTTGTTGACGTTGTTGTTGTTGTTGTTGTTTATTTGACGTTGTTGGTGTTTATTTGACGTAGTTGTTGTTGTTTACTTGATGTTGTTGTTGTTGTTTATTTGACGTTGTTGTTGCTATTTATTTGACGATATTATTGTTGTTGTTGTTTATTTGATGTTGTTGTTGTTGTTTATTTGACGTTGTTGTTGTTGTTGTTATTTATTTGACATTGTTGTTGTTGTTGTTCATTTGACGTTGTTGTTGTTTATTTGACGTTGTTGTTGTTGTTGTTTATTTGACATTGTTTTTGTCATTGTTTTTGTTGTTTATTTGACGTTGTTATTATTGTTGTTTATTTGACGTTGTTGTTGTTGTTGTTTATTTGAAGTTGTTGTTGTTGTTGACGTTGTTGTTGTTGTTTATTTGACGTTGTTGTTATTGTTGTTGTTGTTTATTTGACGTTGTTGTTGTTGTTGACGTTGTTGTTGTTGTTATTTATTTGACGTTTTTGTTGTTGTTGTTATTGTTGTTATTGTTGTTGTTGTTTATTTGACGTTGTTGTTGTTGTTATTTATTTGACGTTGTTGTTGTTGTTGTTTATTTGACATTGTTGTTGTTGTTATTGTTTATTTGACGTTGTTGTTGTTGTTGTTTATTTGACGTTGTTGTTGTTCACGTTGTTGTTGTTGTTGTTGTTGTTTATTTGACATTGTTGTTGTTGTTGTTGTTTATTTGACGTTGTTGTTGTTGTTGTTGTTCATTTGATGTTGTTGTTGTTGTTGTTGTTTATTTGACGTTGTTGTTGTTATTGATGTTGTTTATTTGACGTTGTTGTTGTTGTTGTTTATTTAATGTTGTTGTTGTTGTTTATTTGACATTGTTGTTGTTGTTGACGTTGTTGTTGTTGTTTATTTGACATTGTTGTTGTTGTTGTTTATTTGACGTTGTTGTTGTTGTTGTTGTTTATTTGACGTTGTTTTAGATGTTGTTGTTTATTTGACGTTGTTGTTGTTGTTGTTTATTTAACATTGTTTTAGATGTTGTTGTTTATTTGACGGTGTTGTTGTTTATTTGACATTGTTATTGTTGTTGTTGACGTTGTTGTTGTTTATTTGACATTGTTGTTGTTGTTGTTGGTGTTGTTGTTTATTTGACGTTATTGTTGTTGTTGTTTATTTGACGTTGTTTTAGTTGTTGTTGTTTATTTGACGTTGTTGTTGTTGTTTATTTAACGTTTTTGTTATTGACATTGTTGTTGTTGTTTATATGAAGTTGTAGTTGTTGTTGTTGTTGTTTATTTGACATAGTTGTTGTTGTTGACATTGTTGTTGTTGTTGTTGTTTATTTGACGTTTTTGTTGTTGTTGATGTTGTTGTTGTTTATTTGACGTTGTTATTATTGTTTATTTGACGTTGTTGTTGTTGTTGTTTATTTGATTATGTTGTTGTTGTTGTTATTGTTGTTGTTTATTTGACGTTGTTGTTGTTGTTGTTTATTTGATGTTGTTGTTGTTTATTTGACGTTGGTGTTGTTGTTGTTTATTTGACGTTGTTGTTGTTGTTATTTATTTGACGTTGTTGTTGTTGTTATTGTTTATTTGACGGTTTTGCTGCTGTTGTTGTTGTTTATTTGACATTGTTATTGTTGTTTATTTGACGTTGTTTTTGTTATTTGACGTTGTTGTTGTTGTATTTGTTGTTGTTGTTGTTCCTTATTTGACGTTGTTGTTATTGTTATTGTTTATTTGACGTTGTTGTTGCTGTTGTTATTTGACGTTGTTGGTGTTGTTGTTTATTTGATGTTGTTGTTGTTGTTTAATTGACGTCGTTGTTGTTGACGTTGTTGTTGTTGTTGCTTATTTGACGTTGTTATTGTTGTTGCTGTTGTTTATTTGACGTTGTTGTTGTCGTTGTTGTTGTTTATTTGACGTTGTTGTTGTTGTTGATGTTGTTTATTTGACGTTGTTGTTGTTGTTATTTATTTGACATTGTTGTTGTTGTTTATTTGACATTGTTGTTGTTGTTGACGTTGTTGTTGTTGTTTATTTGACATTGTTGTTGTTGTTGTTCTTGGTGTTGTTGTTTATTTGACGTTGTTGTTGTTGTTGTTTATTTGACGTTGTTTTAGTTGTTGTTGTTTATTTGGCGTTGTTGTTGTTTATTTGACGTTGTTGTTGTTTACATTATTGTTGTTGTTGTTTATTTGACGTAGTTGTTGTTGTTGACGTTGTTGTTGTTGTTGTTGTTGTTTATTTGACGTTTTTGTTGTTGTTGATGTTGTTGTTGTTGTTTATTTGACGTTGTTGTTGTTGTTTATTTGACGTTGTTGTTGTTGTTATTGTTGTTGTTTATGTGACGTTGTTGTTGTTTATTTGATGTTGTTGTTGATGTTTATTTGACATTGTTGTTGTTGTTGACGTTGTTGTTGTTGTTGTTTATTTGACATTGTTGTTGTTGTTGTTTATTTGACGTTGTTGTTGTTGTTTATTTGACGTAGTTGTTGTTGTTGACGTTGTTGTTGTTGTTGTTTATTTGACGTTTTTGTTGTTGTTGATGTTGTTGTTGTTGTTTATTTGACGTTGTTGTTATTGTCTATTTGACGTTGTTGTTGTTGTTGTTGTTTATTTGACGTTGTTGTTGTTGTTATTGTTGTTGTTTATTTGACGTTGCTATTGTTGTTTATTTGATGTTGTTGTTGTTGTTTATTTGACGTTGGTGTTGTTGTTGTTTATTTGACGTTGTTGTTGTTGTTATTTATTTGACGTTGTTGTTGTTGTTATTGTTTATTAGACGTTGTTGTTGTTGTTGTTGTTTATTTGATGTTGTTATTGTTGTTTATTTGACGTTGTTGTTATTGTTGTTGTTTATTTGACGTTGTTGTTGTTGTTTATTGGACGTTGTTGTTGTTGTTGTTGTTGACGTTGTTGTTGTTGTTTATTTGACGTTGTTGTTGTTGACGTTGTTGTTGTTATTGTTATTTATTTGACGTTGTTGTTGTTGTTGTTTATTTGACGTTGTTGTTGTTGTTTATTTGACGTTGTTGTTGTTTATTTGACATTGTTGTTGTTGTTGTTATTGTTTATTTGACGTTGTTGTTGTTTATTTGACGTTGTTGTTGTTGTTGACGTTGTTGTTGTTGTTGTTTATTTGACGTTGTTGTTGTTGTTGTTGTTTATTTGACGTTGTTGTTGTTGTTGTTTATTTGACGTTGTTGTTGTTGTTGTTGTTTATTTGATGTTGTTGTTGTTGTTTATTTGACGGTGTTGTTGTTGTTGTTTATTTGACGTTTTTGTTGTTGTTGATGTTGTTGTTGTTTTTGTAGTTGTTTATTTGACGTTGTTGTTGTTGTTTATTTGACGTTGTTGTTGTTGTTGTTTATTTAACGTTGTTATTGTTGTTGTTGTTGTTTATTTGACGTTGTTGTTGTTGTTTATTTGACGTTGTTGTATTTGTTGTTGTTTATTTGACGTTGTTGTTGTTTATTTGATGTTGTTGTTGTTGTTGTTTATTTGACGTTGTTGTTGTTGTTTATTTGACGTTGTTGTTGTTGTTGTTTATTTGACATTGTTGTTGTTGTTGTTGACGTTGTTGTTGTTGTTGTTTATTTGACATTGTTGTTGTTGTTGTTGGTGGTGGTGTTATTGTTGTTTATTTGACGTTGTTGTTGTTGTTGTTGTTGTTGTTTATTTGACGTTGTTTTAGTTGTTGTTGTTGTTATTGTTGTTTATTTGGCGTTGTTGTTGTTTATTTGACATTGTTGCTGTTGACATTGTTGTTGTTGTTGTTTATTTGACGAAGTTGTTGTTGTTGACGTTGTTGTTATTGTTGTTGTTTATTTGACGTTTTTGTTGTTGTTGATGTTGTTGTTGTTGTTTATTTGACGTTGTTGTTGTTGTTTATTTGACGTTGTTGTTGTTTATTTGACGTTGTTGTTGTTATTGTTGTTGTTTATTTGACGTTCTTGCTGTTGTTGTTTATTTGATGTTGTTGTTGTTTATTTGACATTGTTGTTGTTGTTGACGTTGTTGTTGTTGTTTATTTGATGTTGTTGTTGTTGTTGTTTATTTGACATTGTTGTTGTTGTTGACGTTGTTGTTGTTGTTTATTTGACATTGTTGTTGTTGTTGTTGTTTATTTGACGGTGTTGTTGTGGTTGTTTATTTGACGTTGTTGTTGTTGTTGACGTTGTTGTTATTGTTGTTGTTGTTGTTTATTTGTCGTTTTTATTGTTGTTGATGTTGTTGTTGTTTTTGTAGTTGTTTATTTGACGTTGTTGTTGTTTATTTGACGTTGTTGTTGTTGTTGTTGTTTATTTGACGTTGTTGTTGTTGTTATTGTTGTTGTTTATTTGACGTTGTTATTGTTATTTATTTGACGTTGTTGTTGTTGTTGTTGTTATTTATTTGATGTTGTTGTTGTTGTTGTTGTTATTTATTTGACGTTGTTGTTGTTGTTGTTTATTTGACGTTGTTGTTGTTGTTGTTGTTTATTTGACGTTGTTGTTGTTGTTGTTTATTTGACGTTGTTGTTGTTATTTATTTGACGTTGTTGTTGTTCTTGTTGTTGTTTATTTGACATTGTTGTTGTTGTTGTTGTTTATTTGACGTTGTTGTTGTTGTTTATTTGACGTTGTTGTTGTTGTTGTTGTTTTTTATTTGACGTTGTTGTTGTTTATTTGACGTAGTTGTTGTTGTTGACGTTGTTGTTGTTGTTATTGTTTGTTTATTTAAGGATTTTTTTGTTGTTGTTGTTGTTGTTTACTTGATGTTGTTATTGTTGTTGTTGTTTATTTGACGTTGTTGTTGTTGTTGACGTTGTTGTTGTTGTTTTTGTTGTTTATTTGACGTTGTTGTAGTTGTTTATTTGACGTTGTTGTTGTTCTTGTTGTTGTTGCTATTTATTTGACGATCTTATTGTTGTTGTTGTTTATTTGACGTTGCTGTTGTTGTTGTTTATTTGACGTTGTTGTTGTTGTTGTTATTTATTTGACATTGTTGTTGTTGTTGTTCATTTGACGTTGTTGTTGTTGTTGTTGTTTATTTGACGTTGTTGTTGTTGTTGTTTATTTGACATTGTTTTTTTCATTGTTTTTGTTGTTTATTTGACGTTGTTATTGTTGTTGTTTATTTGACGTTGTTGTTGTTGTTTATTTGACGTTGTTGTTGTTGTTGACGTTGTTGTTGTTGTTTATTTGACATTGTTGTTATTGTTGTTGTTGTTTATTTGACGTTGTTGTTGTTGTTGACGTTATTGTTTTTGTTGTTATTTATTTGACGTTTTTGTTGTTGTTGTTGTTATTGTTGTTGTTGTTGTTGTTTATTTGACGTTGTTGTTGTTGTTATTTATTTGACGTTGTTTTTGTTGTTTATTTGACATTGTTGTTGTTGTTATTGTTTATTTGACGTTGTTGTTGTTGTTTATTTGACGTTGTTGTTGTTGTTGTTTATTTGACGTCGTTGTTGTTGTTGTTTATTTGACGTTGTTGTTGTTGTTGACGTTGTTGTTGTTGTTTATTTGACGTGGTTGTTGTTGTTGACATAGTTGTTGTTGTTGTTGTTGTTTATTTCACGTTGTTGATGTTGTTGATGTTGTTGTTTATTTGACGTTGTTGTTTATTTGACGTTGTTTTAGTTGTTGTTTATTTGACGTTGTTCTTGTTGTTGTTTATTTGACATTGTTGTTGTTATTGACGTTGTTGTTGTTGTTATTTATTTGACATTGTTCTTGTTGTTGTTGACGTTGTTGGTGTTGTTGTTTATTTGACATTTTTGTTGTTGTTGATGTTGTTGTTGTTGTTGTTGTTTATTTGACGTTGTTGTTATTGTTTATTTGACGTTGTTGTTGTTGACATTGTTGTTGTTGTTGTTTATTTGAAGTTGTTGTTGTTGTTTATTTGACTTAGTTGTTGTTGTTGACATTGTTGTTGTTGTTGTTGTTGTTTATTTGACATTTTTGTTGTTGTTGATGTTGTTGTTGTTGTTGTTGTTTATTTGACGTTGTTGTTATTGTTTATTTGACGTTGTTGTTGTTTATTTGACGTTGTTGTTGTTGTTATTGTTGTTGTTTATTTGACGTTGTTGTTGTTGTTTATTTGATGTTGTTGTTGTTTATTTGACGTTGGTGTTGTTGTTGTTGTTGTTGTTTATTTGATGTTGTTACTGTTGTTATTTATTTGACGTCCTTGTTGTTGTTATTGTTTACTTTACGTTGTTGTTGTTGTTTTTGTTGTTTATTTGACGTTTTTATTGTTGTTTATTTGACGTTGTTTTTGTTATTTGACGTTGTTGTTGTTGTTGTTGTTGTATTTGTTGGTGTTGTTGTTGTTGCTTATTTGACGTTGTTGTTATTGTTGTTGTTGTTTATTTGACGTTGTTGTTGCTGTTGTTTATTTGACGTTGTTGTTGTTGTTTATTTGACGTTGTTATTGTTGTTGTTTATTTGACGTTATTGTTGTTATTGACATTGTTCTTGTTGTTGTTGTTTATTTGACGTTGTTGCTGTTGTTTATTTGACGTTGTTGTTGTCGTTGTTGTTGTTTATTTGACGTTGTTGTTGTTTATTTGACGTTGTTGTTGTTGTTGTTATATATTTGACGTTGTTGTTGTTGTTATTGTTTATTTGACGTTGTTGTTGTTGTTTATTTGTGGTTGTTGTTGTTGTTGTTGACGTTGTTGTTGTTGTTGTTTATTTGACGTTGTTGTTGTTGTTTATTTGACGTTGTTGTTGTTCACGTTGTTGTTGTTGTTGTTTATTTGACGTTGTTGTTGTTGTTTATTTGACGTTGTTGTTGTTGTTGTTTATTTGACGTTGTTGTTGTTGTTGTTTATTTGACGGTGTTGTTGTTGTTGTTTATTTGACGTCGTTGTTGTTGTTGTTTATTTGACGTTGTTGTTGTTGTTGACGTTGTTGTTGTTTATTTGACGTGGTTGTTGTTGTTGACATAGTTGTTGTTGTTGTTGTTGTTGTTTATTTCACGTTGTTGATGTTGTTGTTTATTTGACGTTGTTGTTTATTTGACGTTGTTTTAGATGTTGTTGTTTATTTGACGTTGTTGTTGTTTATTTGACATTGTTGTTGTTGTTGACGTTGTTGTTGTTGTTGTTGTTGTTGTTGTTGTTGTTGACGTTGTTGGTGTTGTTGTTTATTTGACGTTGTTTTAGTTGTTGTTGTTTATTTGACGTTGTTGTTGTTGTTGTTTATTTGATGTTTTTGTTATTGACATTGTTGTTGTTGTTGTTTATATGACGTTGTTGTTGTTGTTGTTTATTTGACATAGTTGTTGTTGTTGACATTGTTGTTGTTGTTTATTTGACGTTTTTGTTGTTGTTGATGTTGTTGTTGTTGTTTATTTGACGTTGTTGTTATTGTTTATTTGACGTTGTTATTGTTGTTGACGTTGTTGTTGTTGTTGACGTTGTTGTTGTTGTTTATTTGACATTGTTTTGTTGTTGTTTATTTGATGTTGTTGTTGTTGTTGTTTATTTGATGTTGCTGTTGTTGTTGTTGTTTATTTGACGGTGTTGTTGTGGTTGTTTATTTGACGTTGTTGTTGTTGTTGACGTTGTTGTTATTGTTGTTGTTGTTGTTGTTTATTTGTCATTTTTATTGTTGTTGATGTTGTTGTTGTTTTTGTAGTTGTTTATTTGACGTTGTTGTTGTTGTTGTTGTTTATTTGACGTTGTTGTTGTTGTTATTGTTGTTGTTGTTGTTGTTGTTTATTTGACGTTGTTATTGTTATTTATTTGACGTTGTTGTTGTTGTTGTTATTTATTTGATGTTGTTGTTGTTGTTGTTGTTATTTATTTGACGTTGTTGTTGTTGTTGTTTATTTGACGTTGTTGTCGTTGTTGTTTATTTGACGTTGTTGTTGTTGTTGTTTATTTGACGTTGTTGTTGTTATTTATTTGACGTTGTTGTTGTTCTTGTTGTTGTTTATTTGACATTGTTGTTGTTGTTGTTGTTTATTTGACGTTGTTGTTGTTGTTTATTTGACGTTGTTGTTGTTGTTGTTGTTTATTTGACGTTGTTGTTGTTGTTTATTTGACGTAGTTGTTGTTGTTGACGTTGTTGTTGTTGTTGTTATTGTTTGTTTATTTAAGGATTTTGTTGTTGTTGTTGTTGTTGTTTACTTGATGTTGTTATTGTTGTTGTTTATTTGACGTTGTTGTTGTTGTTGACGTTGTTGTTGTTGTTTTTGTTGTTTATTTGACGTTGTTGTAGTTGTTTATTTGACGTTGTTGTTGTTCTTGTTGTTATTGCTATTTATTTGACGATATTATTGTTGTTGTTGTTTATTTGACGGTGTTGTTGTTGTTGTTTATTTGACGTTGTTGTTGTTGTTGTTATTTATTTGACATTGTTGTTGTTGTTGTTCATTTGACGTTGTTGTTGTTGTTGTTTATTTGACGTTGTTGTTGTTGTTGTTGTTGTTTATTTGACATTGTTTTTTTCATTGTTTTTGTTGTTTATTTGACGTTGTTATTGTTGTTGTTTATTTGACGTTGTTGTTGTTGTTGTTTATTTGACGTTGTTGTTGTTGTTGACGTTGTTGTTGTTGTTTATTTGACATTGTTGTTATTGTTGTTGTTGTTTATTTGACGTTGTTGTTGTTGTTGACGTTGTTGTTGTTGTTGTTATTTATTTGACGTTTTTGTTGTTGTTGTTATTGTTGTTGTTGTTGTTTATTTGACGTTGTTGTGGTTGTTATTTATTTGACGTTGTTTTTGTTGTTTATTTGACATTGTTGTTGTTGTTATTGTTTATTTGACGTTATTGTTGTTGTTTAATTGACGTTGTTGTTGTTGTTTATTTGACGTCGTTGTTGTTGTTGTTTATTTGATGTTGTTGTTGTTGTTGACGTTGTTGTTGTTTATTTGACGTGGTTGTTGTTGTTGACATAGTTGTTGTTGTTGTTGTTGTTGTTTATTTCACGTTGTTGATGTTGTTGATGTTGTTGTTTATTTGACGTTGTTGTTTATTTGACGTTGTTTTAGTTGTTGTTTATTTGACGTTGTTGTTGTTGTTGTTTATTTGACATTGTTGTTGTTATTGACGTTGTTGTTGTTGTTATTTATTTGACATTGTTCTTGTTGTTGTTGACGTTGTTGGTGTTGTTGTTTATTTGACATTGTTATTGTTGTTGTTGTTGTTGTTTATTTGACGTTGTTTTAGTTGTTGTTGTTTATTTGACATTGTTGTTGTTGTTTATTCGACGTTGTTGTTGTTGACATTGTTGTTGTTGTTTATTTGACGTTGTTGTTGTTTATTTGACTTAGTTGTTGTTGTTGACATTGTTGTTGTTGTTGTTGTTATTTATTTGACATTTTTGTTGTTGTTGATGTTGTTGTTGTTGTTGTTTATTTGACGTTGTTGTTATTGTTTATTTGACGTTGTTGTTGTTGACATTGTTGTTGTTGTTGTTTATTTGACGTTGTTGTTGTTGTTTATTTGACTTAGTTGTTGTTGTTGACATTGTTGTTGTTGTTGTTGTTGTTTATTTGACATTTTTGTTGTTGTTGATGTTGTTGTTGTTGTTGTTGTTTATTTGACGTTGTTGTTATTGTTTATTTGACGTTGTTGTTGTTTATTTGACGTTGTTGTTGTTGTTATTGTTGTTGTTTATTTGACGTTGTTGTTGTTGTTGTTGTTTATTTGATGTTGTTGTTGTTTATTTGACGTTGGTGTTGTTGTTGTTGTTGTTGTTTATTTGATGTTGTTATTGTTGTTATTTATTTGACGTCCTTGTTGTTGTTATTGTTTACTTTACGTTGTTGTTGTTGTTGTTGTTTATTTGACGTTTTTATTGTTGTTTATTTGACGTTGTTTTTGTTATTTGACGTTGTTGTTGTTGTTGTTGTTGTTGTATTTGTTGTTGTTGATGTTGTTGCTTATTTGACGTTGTTGTTATTGTTGTTGTTGTTTATTTGACGTTGTTGTTGCTGTTGTTTATTTGACGTTGTTGTTGTTGTTTATTTGACGTTGTTGTTGTTGTTGTTGTTTATTTGACGTTATTGTTGTTATTGACGTTGTTGTTGTTGTTGTTGTTTATTTGACGTTGTTGCTGTTGTTTATTTGACGTTGTTGTTGTCGTTGTTGTTGTTTATTTGACGTTGTTGTTGTTTATTTGACGTTGTTGTTGTTGTTGTTATATATTTGACGTTGTTGTTGTTGTTATTGTTTATTTGACGTTGTTGTTGTTGTTTATTTGTGGTTGTTGTTGTTGTTGACGTTGTTGTTGTTGTTGTTGACGTTGTTGTTGTTGTTGTTTATTTGACATTGTTGTTGTTGTTGTTTATTTGATGTTGTTGTTGTTGTTGTTGTTTATTTGATGTTGTTGTTGTTGTTGTTGTTTATTTGACGGTGTTGTTGTGGTTGTTTATTTGACGTTGTTGTTGTTGTTGACGTTGTTGTTATTGTTGTTGTTGTTGTTGTTTATTTGTCGTTTTTATTGTTGTTGATGTTGTTGTTGTTTTTGTAGTTGTTTATTTGACGTTGTTGTTGTTTATTTGACGTTGTTGTTGTTGTTGTTGTTGTTTATTTGACGTTGTTGTTGTTGTTGTTATTGTTGTTGTTGTTGTTGTTGTTTATTTGACGTTGTTATTGTTATTTATTTGACGTTGTTGTTGTTGTTGTTATTTATTTGATGTTGTTGTTGTTGTTGTTATTTATTTGACGTTGTTGTTGTTGTTGTTGTTTATTTGACGTTGTTGTTGTTGTTGTTGTTTATTTGACGTTGTTGTTGTTGTTGTTTATTTGACGTTGTTATTGTTATTTATTTGACGTTGTTGTTGTTCTTGTTGTTGTTTATTTGACATTGTTGACGTTGTTGTTGTTGTTGTTGTTTATTTGACGTTGTTGTTGTTCACGTTGTTGTTGTTGTTGTTGTTGTTTATTTGACATTGTTGTTGTTGTTGTTGTTTATTTGACGTTGTTGTTGTTGTTGTTGTTCATTTGACGTTGTTGTTGTTGTTATTGTTTATTTGACGTTGTTGTTGTTATTGATGTTGTTTATTTGACGTTGTTGTTGTTGTTGTTTATTTAATGTTGTTGTTGTTGTTTATTTGACATTGTTGTTGTTGTTGACGTTGTTGTTGTTGTTGTTTATTTTACATTGTTGTTGTTGTTGTTTATTTGACGTTGTTGTTGTTGTTGTTTATTTGACGTTGTTTTAGATGTTGTTGTTTATTTGACGTTGTTGTTGTTGTTTATTTAACATTGTTTTAGATGTTGTTGTTTATTTGACGGTGTTGTTGTTTATTTGACATTGTTGTTGTTGTTGTTGACGTTGTTGTTGTTTATTTGACATTGTTGTTGTTGTTGTTGTTGGTGTTGTTGTTTATTTGACGTTATTGTTGTTGTTGTTTATTTGACGTTGTTTTAGTTGTTGTTGTTTATTTGACGTTGTTGTTGTTGTTTATTTGACGTTTTTGTTATTGACATTGTTGTTGTTGTTTATATGAAGTTGTAGTTGTTGTTGTTGTTGTTTATTTGACATAGTTGTTGTTGTTGACGTTGTTGTTGTTGTTGTTGTTTATTTGACGTTTTTGTTGTTGTTGATGTTGTTGTTGTTGTTTATTTGACGTTGTTATTATTGTTTATTTGACGTTGTTGTTGTTGTTGTTTATTTGATTATGTTGTTGTTGTTGTTATTGTTGTTGTTTATTTGACGTTGTTGTTGTTGTTGTTTATTTGATGTTGTTGTTGTTTATTTGACGTTGGTGTTGTTGTTGTTTATTTGACGTTGTTGTTGTTGTTATTTATTTGACGTTGATGTTGTTGTTATTGTTTATTTGACGTTGTTGCTGCTGTTGTTGTTGTTTATTTGACATTGTTATTGTTGTTTATTTGACGTTGTTTTTGTTATTTGACGTTGTTGTTGTTGTTGTATTTGTTGTTGTTGTTGTTCCTTATTTGACGTTGTTGTTATTGTTATTGTTTATTTGACGTTGTTGTTGCTGTTGTTTATTTGACGTTGTTGGTGTTGTTGTTTATTTGATGTTGTTGTTGTTGTTTAATTGACGTCCTTGTTGTTGACATTGTTGTTGTTGTTGCTTATTTGACGTTGTTATTGTTGTTGCTGTTGTTTATTTGACGTTGTTGTTGTCGTTGTTGTTGTTTATTTGACGTTGTTGTTGTTGTTGATGTTGTTTATTTGACGTTGTTGTTGTTGTTATTTATTTAACATTGTTGTTGTTGTTGTTTATTTGACGTTGTTGTTGTTGTTGTTGTTTATTTGACGTTGTTGTTTATTTGACGTTGTTGTTATTGTTGTTATTTATTTGACATTGTTGTTGTTGTTTATTTGACATTGTTGTTGTTGTTGACGTTGTTGTTGTTGTTTATTTGACATTGTTGTTGTTGTTGTTCTTGGTGTTGTTGTTTATTTGACGTTGTTGTTGTTGTTGTTTATTTGACGTTGTTTTAGTTGTTGTTGTTTATTTGGCGTTGTTGTTGTTTATTTGACGTTGTTGTTGTTGACATTGTTGTTGTTGTTGTTTATTTGACGTAGTTGTTGTTGTTGACGTTGTTGTTGTTGTTGTTGTTTATTTGACGTTTTTGTTGTTGTTGATGTTGTTGTTGTTGTTTATTTGACGTTGTTGTTGTTGTTTATTTGACGTTGTTGTTGTTGTTGTTGTTATTGTTGTTGTTTATATGATGTTGTTGTTGTTTATTTGATGTTGTTGTTGATGTTTATTTGACATTGTTGTTGTTGTTGACGTTGTTGTTGTTGTTGTTTATTTGACATTGTTATTGTTGTTGTTTATTTGACGTTGTTGTTGTTGTTTATTTGACGTAGTTGTTGTTGTTGACGTTGTTGTTGTTGTTGTTTATTTGACGTTTTTGTTGTTGTTGATGTTGTTGTTGTTGTTGTTTATTTGACGTTGTTGTTATTGTCTATTTGACGTTGTTGTTGTTGTTGTTTATTTGACGTTGTTGTTGTTGTTATTGTTGTTGTTTATTTGACGTTGCTATTGTTGTTTATTTGATGTTGTTGTTGTTGTTTATTTGACGTTGGTGTTGTTGTTGTTTATTTGACGTTGTTGTTGTTGTTATTTATTTGACGTTGTTGTTGTTGTTATTGTTTATTAGACGTTGTTGTTGTTGTTGTTGTTGTTTATTTGATGTTGTTATTGTTGTTTATTTGACGTTGTTGTTATTGTTGTTGTTTATTTGACGTTGTTGTTGTTGTTTATTGGACGTTGTTGTTGTTGTTGTTGACGTTGTTGTTGTTGTTTATTTGACGTTGTTGTTGTTGACGTTGTTGTTGTTATTGTTATTTATTTGACGTTGTTGTTGTTGTTGTTTATTTGATGTTGTTGTTGTTGTTTATTTGACGTTGTTGTTGTTTATTTGACATTGTTGTTGTTGTTGTTATTGTTTATTTGACATTGTTGTTGTTTATTTGACGTTGTTGTTGTTGTTGACGTTGTTGTTGTTGTTGTTTATTTGACGTTGTTGTTGTTGTTGTTTATTTGACGTTGTTGTTGTTGTTGTTGTTTATTTGACGTTGTTGTTGTTGTTGTTTATTTGATGTTGTTGTTGTTGTTTATTTGACGGTGTTGTTGTTGTTGTTTATTTGACGTTTTTGTTGTTGTTGATGTTGTTGTTTTTTTTGTAGTTGTTTATTTGACGTTGTTGTTGTTGTTTATTTGACGTTGTTGTTGTTGTTGTTTATTTAACGTTGTTATAGTTGTTATTATTGTTGTTGTTGTTTATTTGACGTTGTTGTTGTTGTTTATTTGACGTTGTTGTATTTGTTGTTGTTTATTTGACGTTGTTGTTGTTTATTTGATGTTGTTGTTGTTGTTTATTTGACGTTGTTGTTGTTGTTGTTGTTTATTTGACGTTGTTGTTGTTGTTTATTTGACATTGTTGTTGTTGTTGTTGACGTTGTTGTTGTTGTTGTTTATTTGACATTGTTGTTGTTGTTGTTGGTGGTGGTGTTGTTGGTGTTTATTTGACGTTGTTGTTGTTGTTGTTGTTGTTTATTTGACGTTGTTTTAGTTGTTGTTGTTGTTATTGTTGTTTATTTGGCGTTGTTGTTGTTGTTTATTTGACATTGTTGCTGTTGACATTGTTGTTGTTGTTGTTTATTTGACGAAGTTGTTGTTGTTGACGTTGTTGTTATTGTTGTTGTTTATTTGACGTTTTTGTTGTTGTTGATGTTGTTGTTGTTGTTTATTTGACGTTGTTGTTGTTGTTTATTTAACGTTGTTGTTGTTTATTTGACGTTGTTGTTGTTATTGTTGTTGTTTATTTGACGTTCTTGCTGTTGTTGTTTATTTGATGTTGTTGTTGTTGTTTATTTGACATTGTTGTTGTTGTTGACGTTGTTGTTGTTGTTTATTTGATGTTGTTGTTGTTGTTTATTTGACATTGTTGTTGTTGTTGACGTTGTTGTTGATGTTTATTTGACATTGTTGTTGTTGTTGTTGTTTATTTGACGGTGTTGTTGTGGTTGTTTATTTGACGTTGTTGTTGTTGTTGTTGACGTTGTTGTTATTGTTGTTGTTGTTGTTTATTTGTCGTTTTTATTGTTGTTAATGTTGTTGTTGTTTTTGTAGTTGTTTATTTGACGTTGTTGTTGTTTATTTGACGTTGTTGTTGTTGTTATTGTTTATTTGACGTTGTTGTTGTTGTTATTGTTGTTGTTGTTGTTGTTGTTTATTTGACGTTGTTATTGTTATTTATTTGACGTTGTTGTTGTTGTTGTTGTTATTTATTTGATGTTGTTGTTGTTGTTGTTGTTATTTATTTGACGTTGTTGTTGTTGTTTATTTGACGTTGTTGTTGTTGTTGTTGTTTATTTGACGTTGTTGTTGTTGTTGTTGTTGTTTATTTGACGTTGTTGTTGTTATTTATTTGACGTTGTTGTTGTTCTTGTTGTTGTTTATTTGACATTGTTGTTGTTGTTGTTGTTTATTTGACGTTGTTGTTGTTGTTTATTTGACGTTGTTGTTGTTGTTGTTGTTGTTTATTTGACGTTGTTGTTGTTTATTTGACGTTGTTGTTGTTGTTGTTGTTGTTGTTTATTTGACGTTGTTGTTGTTTATTTGACGTAGTTGTTGTTGTTGACGTTGTTGTTGTTGTTATTGTTTGTTTATTTAAGGATTTTGTTGTTGTTGTTGTTGTTGTTTACTTGATGTTGTTATTGTTGTTGTTGTTTATTTGACGTTGTTGTTATTGTTGACGTTGTTGTTGTTGTTTTTGTTGTTTATTTGACGTTGTTGTAGTTGTTTATTTGACGTTGTTGTTGTTCTTGTTGTTGTTGCTATTTATTTGACGATATTATTGTTGTTGTTGTTTATTTAACGTTGTTGTTGTTGTTGTTTATTTGACGTTGTTGTTGTTGTTGTTATTTATTTGACATTGTTGTTGTTGTTGTTGTTCATTTGACGTTGTTGTTGTTGTTGTTGTTTATTTGACGTTGTTGTTGTTGTTGTTGTTTATTTGACATTGTTTTTTTCATTGTTTTTGTTGTTTATTTGACGTTGTTATTGTTGTTGTTTATTTGACGTTGTTGTTGTTGTTTATTTGACGTTGTTGTTGTTGTTGACGTTGTTGTTGTTGTTTATTTGACATTGTTGTTATTGTTGTTGTTGTTTATTTGACGTTGTTGTTGTTGTTGACGTTGTTGTTTTTGTTGTTATTTATTTGACGTTTTTGTTGTTGTTGTTGTTATTGTTGTTGTTGTTGTTGTTTGTTTGACATTGTTGTTGTTGTTATTTATTTGACGTTGTTTTTGTTGTTTATTTGACATTGTTGTTGTTGTTATTGTTTATTTGACGTTGTTGTTGTTGTTTATTTGACGTTGTTGTTGTTGTTGTTTATTTGACGTCGTTGTTGTTGTTGTTTATTTGACGTTGTTGTTGTTGTTGACGTTGTTGTTGTTGTTGTTTATTTGACGTGGTTGTTGTTGTTGACATAGTTGTTGTTGTTGTTGTTTATTTCACGTTGTTGATGTTGTTGATGTTGTTATTTATTTGACGTTGTTGTTTATTTGACGTTGTTTTAGTTGTTGTTTATTTGACGTTGTTGTTGTTGTTGTTTATTTGACATTGTTGTTGTTATTGACGTTGTTGTTGTTGTTATTTATTTGACATTGTTCTTGTTGTTGTTGACGTTGTTGGTGTTGTTGTTTATTTGACATTGTTATTGTTGTTGTTGTTGTTTATTTGACGTTGTTTTAGTTGTTGTTGTTTATTTGACATTGTTGTTGTTGTTTATTCGACGTTGTTGTTGTTGACATTGTTGTTGTTGTTTATTTGACGTTGTTGTTGTTTATTTGACTTAGTTGTTGTTGTTGACATTGTCGTTGTTGTTGTTGTTTATTTGACATTTTTGTTGTTGTTGATGTTGTTGTTGTTGTTGTTTATTTGACGTTGTTGTTATTGTTTATTTGACGTTGTTGTTGTTGACATTGTTGTTGTTGTTGTTTATTTGACGTTGTTGTTGTTGTTGTTTATTTGACTTAGTTGTTGTTGTTGACATTGTTGTTGTTGTTGTTTATTTGACGTTGTTGTTGTTGTTGATGTTGTTGTTGTTGTTGTTGTTTATTTGACGTTGTTGTTATTGTTTATTTGACGTTGTTGTTGTTTATTTGACGTTGTTGTTGTTGTTATTGTTGTTGTTTATTTGACGTTGTTGTTGTTGTTGTTTATTTGATGTTGTTGTTGTTTATTTGACGTTGGTGTTGTTGTTGTTGTTGTTGTTTATTTGATGTTGTTATTGTTGTTATTTATTTGACGTCCTTGTTGTTGTTATTGTTTACTTTACGTTGTTGTTGTTGTTGTTGTTTATTTGACGTTTTTATTGTTGTTTATTTGACGTTGTTTTTGTTATTTGACGTTGTTGTTGTTGTTGTTGTTGTATTTGTTGCTGTTGATGTTGTTGCTTATTTGACGTTGTTGTTATTGTTGTTGTTGTTTATTTGACGTTGTTGTTGCTGTTGTTTATTTGACGTTGTTGTTGTTGTTGTTTATTTGACGTTGTTGTTGTTGTTGTTTATTTGACGTTATTGTTGTTATTGACGTTGTTCTTGTTGTTGTTGTTTATTTGACGTTGTTGCTGTTGTTTATTTGACGTTGTTGTTGTCGTTGTTGTTGTTTATTTGACGCTGTTGTTGTTTATTTGACGTTGTTGTTGTTGTTGTTATATATTTGACGTTGTTGTTGTTGTTATTGTTTATTTGACGTTGTTGTTGTTGTTTATTTGTGGTTGTTGTTGTTGTTGACGTTGTTGTTGTTGTTGACGTTGTTGTTGTTGTTTATTTGACGATGTTGTTGTTGTTTATTTGACGTTGTTGTTGTTCACGTTGTTGTTGTTGTTGTTCATTTGACGTTGTTGTTGTTGTTTATTTGACGTTGTTGTTGTTGTTTATTTGACGTTGTTGTTGTTGTTTATTTGACGGTGTTGTTGTTGTTGTTGTTTATTTGACGTCGTTGTTGTTGTTGTTTATTTGACGTTGTTGTTGTTGTTGACGTTGTTGTTGTTTATTTGACGTGGTTGTTGTTGTTGACATAGTTGTTGTTGTTGTTGTTGTTGTTGTTTATTTCACGTTGTTGATGTTGTTGTTTATTTGACGTTGTTGTTGTTGTTGTTGTTTATTTGACGTTGTTGTTGTTGTTGTTGTTTATTTGATGTTGTTGTTGTTGTTTATTTGACGGTGTTGTTGTTGTTGTTTATTTGACGTTTTTGTTGTTGTTGATGTTGTTGTTTTTTTTGTAGTTGTTTATTTGACGTTGTTGTTGTTGTTTATTTGACGTTGTTGTTGTTGTTGTTTATTTAACGTTGTTATAGTTGTTATTATTGTTGTTGTTGTTTATTTGACGTTGTTGTTGTTGTTTATTTGACGTTGTTGTATTTGTTGTTGTTTATTTGACGTTGTTGTTGTTTATTTGATGTTGTTGTTGTTGTTTATTTGACGTTGTTGTTGTTGTTGTTGTTTATTTGACGTTGTTGTTGTTGTTTATTTGACATTGTTGTTGTTGTTGACGTTGTTGTTGTTGTTGTTTATTTGACATTGTTGTTGTTGTTGTTGGTGGTGGTGTTGTTGGTGTTTATTTGACGTTGTTGTTGTTGTTGTTGTTGTTGTTTATTTGACGTTGTTTTAGTTGTTGTTGTTGTTATTGTTGTTTATTTGGCGTTGTTGTTGTTGTTTATTTGACATTGTTGCTGTTGACATTGTTGTTGTTGTTGTTTATTTGACGAAGTTGTTGTTGTTGACGTTGTTGTTATTGTTGTTGTTTATTTGACGTTTTTGTTGTTGTTGATGTTGTTGTTGTTGTTTATTTGACGTTGTTGTTGTTGTTTATTTGACGTTGTTGTTGTTTATTTGACGTTGTTGTTGTTATTGTTGTTGTTTATTTGACGTTCTTGCTGTTGTTGTTTATTTGATGTTGTTGTTGTTGTTTATTTGACATTGTTGTTGTTGTTGACGTTGTTGTTGTTGTTTATTTGATGTTGTTGTTGTTGTTTATTTGACATTGTTGTTGTTGTTGACGTTGTTGTTGATGTTTATTTGACATTGTTGTTGTTGTTGTTTATTTGACGGTGTTGTTGTGGTTGTTTATTTGACGTTGTTGTTGTTGTTGTTGACGTTGTTGTTATTGTTGTTGTTGTTGTTTATTTGTCGTTTTTATTGTTGTTAATGTTGTTGTTGTTTTTGTAGTTGTTTATTTGACGTTGTTGTTGTTTATTTGACGTTGTTGTTGTTGTTATTGTTTATTTGACGTTGTTGTTGTTGTTATTGTTGTTGTTGTTGTTGTTGTTTATTTGACGTTGTTATTGTTATTTATTTGACGTTGTTGTTGTTGTTGTTGTTATTTATTTGATGTTGTTGTTGTTGTTGTTATTTATTTGACGTTGTTGTTGTTGTTTATTTGACGTTGTTGTTGTTGTTGTTGTTTATTTGACGTTGTTGTTGTTGTTGTTGTTGTTGTTTATTTGACGTTGTTGTTGTTATTTATTTGACGTTGTTGTTGTTCTTGTTGTTGTTTATTTGACATTGTTGTTGTTGTTGTTTATTTGACGTTGTTGTTGTTGTTTATTTGACGTTGTTGTTGTTGTTGTTGTTTATTTGACGTTGTTGTTGTTTATTTGACGTTGTTGTTGTTGTTGTTGTTGTTTATTTGACGTTGTTGTTGTTTATTTGACGTAGTTGTTGTTGTTGACGTTGTTGTTGTTGTTGTTATTGTTTGTTTATTTAAGGATTTTGTTGTTGTTGTTGTTGTTGTTTACTTGATGTTGTTATTGTTGTTGTTGTTTATTTGACGTTGTTGTTGTTGTTGACGTTGTTGTTGTTGTTTTTGTTGTTTATTTGACGTTGTTGTAGTTGTTTATTTGACGTTGTTGTTGTTCTTGTTGTTGTTGCTATTTATTTGACGATATTATTGTTGTTGTTGTTTATTTAACGTTGTTGTTGTTGTTGTTTATTTGACGTTGTTGTTGTTGTTGTTATTTATTTGACATTGTTGTTGTTGTTGTTCATTTGACGTTGTTGTTGTTGTTGTTGTTTATTTGACGTTGTTGTTGTTGTTGTTGTTTATTTGACATTGTTTTTTTCATTGTTTTTGTTGTTTATTTGACGTTGTTATTGTTGTTGTTTATTTGACGTTGTTGTTGTTGTTTATTTGACGTTGTTGTTGTTGTTGACGTTGTTGTTGTTGTTTATTTCACATTGTTGTTATTGTTGTTGTTGTTTATTTGACGTTGTTGTTGTTGTTGACGTTGTTGTTTTTGTTGTTATTTATTTGACGTTTTTGTTGTTGTTGTTGTTATTGTTGTTGTTGTTGTTGTTTATTTGACATTGTTGTTGTTGTTATTTATTTGACGTTGTTTTTGTTGTTTATTTGACATTGTTGTTGTTGTTATTGTTTATTTGACGTTGTTGTTGTTGTTTATTTGACGTTGTTGTTGTTGTTGTTTATTTGACGTCGTTGTTGTTGTTGTTTATTTGACGTTGTTGTTGTTGTTGACGTTGTTGTTGTTGTTGTTTATTTGACGTGGTTGTTGTTGTTGACATAGTTGTTGTTGTTGTTGTTTATTTCACGTTGTTGATGTTGTTGATGTTGTTGTTTATTTGACGTTGTTGTTTATTTGACGTTGTTTTAGTTGTTGTTTATTTGACGTTGTTGTTGTTGTTGTTTATTTGACATTGTTGTTGTTATTGACGTTGTTGTTGTTGTTATTTATTTGACATTGTTCTTGTTGTTGTTGACGTTGTTGGTGTTGTTGTTTATTTGACATTGTTATTGTTGTTGTTGTTGTTTATTTGACGTTGTTTTAGTTGTTGTTGTTTATTTGACATTGTTGTTGTTGTTTATTCGACGTTGTTGTTGTTGACATTGTTGTTGTTGTTTATTTGACGTTGTTGTTGTTTATTTGACTTAGTTGTTGTTGTTGACATTGTTGTTGTTGTTGTTGTTTATTTGACATTTTTGTTGTTGTTGATGTTGTTGTTGTTGTTGTTTATTTGACGTTGTTGTTATTGTTTATTTGACGTTGTTGTTGTTGACATTGTTGTTGTTGTTGTTTATTTGACGTTGTTGTTGTTGTTGTTTATTTGACTTAGTTGTTGTTGTTGACATTGTTGTTGTTGTTGTTTATTTGACGTTGTTGTTGTTGTTGATGTTGTTGTTGTTGTTGTTGTTTATTTGACGTTGTTGTTATTGTTTATTTGACGTTGTTGTTGTTTATTTGACGTTGTTGTTATTGTTATTGTTGTTGTTTATTTGACGTTGTTGTTGTTGTTGTTTATTTGATGTTGTTGTTGTTTATTTGACGTTGGTGTTGTTGTTGTTGTTGTTGTTGTTTATTTGATGTTGTTATTGTTGTTATTTATTTGACGTCCTTGTTGTTGTTATTGTTTACTTTACGTTGTTGTTGTTGTTGTTGTTTATTTGACGTTTTTCTTGTTGTTTATTTGACGTTGTTTTTGTTATTTGACGTTGTTGTTGTTGTTGTTGTTGTTGTATTTGTTGCTGTTGATGTTGTTGCTTATTTGACGTTGTTGTTATTGTTGTTGTTGTTTATTTGACGTTGTTGTTGCTGTTGTTTATTTGACGTTGTTGTTGTTGTTGTTTATTTGACGTTGTTGTTGTTGTTGTTTATTTGACGTTATTGTTGTTATTGACGTTGTTCTTGTTGTTGTTGTTTATTTGACGTTGTTGCTGTTGTTTATTTGACGTTGTTGTTGTCGTTGTTGTTGTTTATTTGACGCTGTTGTTGTTTATTTGACGTTGTTGTTGTTGTTGTTATATATTTGACGTTGTTGTTGTTGTTATTGTTTATTTGACGTTGTTGTTGTTGTTTATTTGTGGTTGTTGTTGTTGTTGACGTTGTTGTTGTTGTTGACGTTGTTGTTGTTGTTTATTTGACGATGTTGTTGTTGTTTATTTGACGTTGTTGTTGTTGTTGTTCATTTGACGTTGTTGTTGTTGTTTATTTGACGTTGTTGTTGTTGTTTATTTGACGTTGTTGTTGTTGTTTATTTGACGGTGTTGTTGTTGTTGTTGTTTATTTGACGTCGTTGTTGTTGTTGTTTATTTGACGTTGTTGTTGTTGTTGACGTTGTTGTTGTTTATTTGACGTGGTTGTTGTTGTTGACATAGTTGTTGTTGTTGTTGTTGTTGTTGTTTATTTCACGTTGTTGATGTTGTTGTTTATTTGACGTTGTTGTTTATTTGACGTTGTTTTAGATGTTGTTGTTTATTTGACGTTGTTGTTGTTTATTTGACATTGTTGTTGTTGTTGACGTTGTTGTTGTTGTTGTTGTTGTTGTTGTTGACGTTGTTGGTGTTGTTGTTTATTTGACGTTGTTTTAGTTGTTGTTGTTTATTTGACGTTGTTGTTGTTGTTGTTGTTTATTTGATGTTTTTGTTATTGACATTGTTGTTGTTGTTGTTTATATGACGTTGTTGTTGTTGTTGTTTATTTGACATAGTTGTTGTTGTTGACGTTGTTGTTGTTGTTCATTTGACGTTTTTGTTGTTGTTGATGTTGTTGTTGTTGTTTATTTGACGTTGTTGTTATTATTTATTTGACGTTGTTGTTGTTGTTGACGTTGTTGTTGTTGTTGACGTTGTTGTTGTTGTTGTTGTTTATTTGACATTGTTATTGTTGTTGTTTATTTGATGTTGTTGTTGTTGTTGTTTATTTGATGTTGTTGTTGTTGTTGTTGTTGTTTATTTGACGGTGTTGTTGTGGTTGTTTATTTGACGTTGTTGTTGTTGTTGACGTTGTTGTTATTGTTGTTGTTGTTGTTTATTTGTCGTTTTTATTGTTGTTGATGTTGTTGTTGTTTTTGTAGTTGTTTATTTGACGTTGTTGTTGTTTATTTGACGTTGTTGTTGTTGTTGTTGTTTATTTGACGTTGTTGTTGTTGTTATTGTTTATTTGACGTTGTTGCTGCTGTTGTTGTTGTTTATTTGACATTGTTATTGTTGTTTATTTGACGTTGTTTTTGTTATTTGACGTTGTTGTTGTTGTTGTATTTGTTGTTGTTGTTGTTCCTTATTTGACGTTGTTGTTATTGTTATTGTTTATTTGACGTTGTTGTTGCTGTTGTTTATTTGACGTTGTTGGTGTTGTTGTTTATTTGATGTTGTTGTTGTTGTTTAATTGACGTCGTTGTTGTTGATGTTGTTGTTGTTGTTGCTTATTTGACGTTGTTATTGTTGTTGTTGTTGTTTATTTGACGTTGTTGTTGTCGTTGTTGTTGTTTATTTGACGTTGTTGTTGTTGTTGATGTTGTTTATTTGACGTTGTTGTTGTTGTTATTTATTTAACATTGTTGTTGTTGTTGTTGTTGTTTATTTGACGTTGTTGTTGTTGTTGTTTATTTGACGTTGTTGTTATTGTTGTTATTTATTTGACATTGTTGTTGTTGTTTATTTGACATTGTTGTTGTTGTTGACGTTGTTGTTGTTGTTTATTTGACATTGTTGTTGTTGTTGTTCTTGGTGTTGTTGTTTATTTGACGTTGTTGTTGTTGTTTATTTGACGTTGTTTTAGTTGTTGTTGTTTATTTGGCGTTGTTGTTGTTTATTTGATGTTGTTGTTGTTGACATTGTTGTTGTTGTTGTTGTTTATTTGACGTAGTTGTTGTTGTTGACGTTGTTGTTGTTGTTGTTGTTGTTGTTGTTTATTTGACGTTTTTGTTGTTGTTGATGTTGTTGTTGTTGTTTATTTAACGTTGTTGTTGTTGTTTATTTGACGTTGTTGTTGTTGTTGTTGTTATTGTTGTTGTTTATATGACGTTGTTGTTGTTTATTTGATGTTGTTGTTGATGTTTATTTGACATTGTTGTTGTTGTTGACGTTGTTGTTGTTGTTGTTTAATTGACATTGTTGTTGTTGTTGTTTATTTGACGTTGTTGATGTTGTTTATTTGATGTAGTTGTTGTTGTTGACGTTGTTGTTGTTGTTGTTGTTGTTTATTTGACGTTTTTGTTGTTGTTGATGTTGTTGTTGTTGTTGTTGTTTATTTGACGTTGTTGTTATTGTCTATTTGACGATGTTGTTGTTGTTGTTGTTTATTTGACGTTGTTGTTGTTGTTATTGTTGTTGTTTATTTGACGTTGCTATTGTTGTTTATTTGATGTTGTTGTTGTTGTTTATTTGACGTTGGTGTTGTTGTTGTTTATTTGACGTTGTTGTTGTTGTTATTTATTTGACGTTGTTGTTGTTATTGTTTATTAGACGTTGTTGTTGTTGTTGTTGTTTATTTGATGTTGTTATTGTTGTTTATTTGACGTTGTTGTTATTGTTGTTGTTTATTTGACGTTGTTGTTGTTGTTTATTGGACGTTGTTGTTGTTGTTGTTGACGTTGTTGTTGTTGTTTATTTGACGTTGTTGTTGTTGACGTTGTTGTTGTTATTGTTATTTATTTGACGTTGTTGTTGTTGTTGTTTATTTGACGTTGTTGTTGTTGTTTATTTGACGTTGTTGTTGTTTATTTGACATTGTTGTTGTTGTTGTTATTGTTTATCTGACATTGTTGTTGTTTATTTGACGTTGTTGTTGTTGTTGACGTTGTTGTTGTTGTTGTTTATTTGACGTTGTTGTTGTTGTTGTTGTTTATTTGACGTTGTTGTTGTTGTTGTTTATTTGACGTTGTTGTTGTTGTTGTTTATTTGATGTTGTTGTTGTTGTTTGTTTGACGGTGTTGTTGTTGTTGTTGTTTATTTGACGTTTTTGTTGTTGTTGATGTTGTTGTTGTTTTTGTAGTTGTTTATTTGACGTTGTTGTTGTTATTTATTTGACGTTGTTGTTGTTGTTGTTTATTTAACGTTGTTATAGTTGTTGTTGTTTTTGTTGTTGTTTATTTGACGTTGTTGTTGTTGTTTATTTGACGTTGTTGTTGTTGTTGTTGTTGTTTATTTAACGTTGTTATAGTTGTTATTGTTGTTGTTGTTGTTTATTTGACGTTGTTGTTGTTGTTTATTTGACGTTGTTGTATTTGTTGTTGTTTATTTGACGTTGTTGTTGTTTATTTGATGTTGTTGTTGTTGTTTATTTGACGTTGTTGTTGTTGTTGTTGTTTATTTGACGTTGTTGTTGTTGTTGTTTATTTGACATTGTTGTTGTTGTTGTTGACGTTGTTGTTGTTGTTGTTTATTTGACATTGTTGTTGTTGTTGTTGGTGGTGGTGTTGTTGTTGTTTATTTGACGTTGTTGTTGTTGTTGTTGTTTATTTGACGTTGTTTTAGTTGTTGTTGTTGTTATTGTTGTTTATTTGGCGTTGTTGTTGTTTATTTGACATTGTTGCTGTTGACATTGTTGTTGTTGTTGTTTATTTGACGAAGTTGTTGTTGTTGACGTTGTTGTTATTGTTGTTATTTATTTGACGTTTTTGTTGTTGTTGATGTTGTTGTTGTTGTTTATTTGACGTTGTTGTTGTTGTTTATTTGATGTTGTTGTTGTTTATTTGACGTTGTTGTTGTTATTGTTGTTGTTTATTTGACGTTCTTGCTGTTGTTGTTTATTTGATGTTGTTGTTGTTGTTTATTTGACATTGTTGTTGTTGTTGACGTTGTTGTTGTTGTTTATTTGATGTTGTTGTTGTTGTTGTTTATTTGACATTGTTGTTGTTGTTGACGTTGTTGTTGTTGTTTATTTGACATTGTTGTTGTTGTTGTTGTTTATTTGACGGTGTTGTTGTGGTTGTTTATTTGACGTTGTTGTTGTTGTTGACGTTGTTGTTATTGTTGTTGTTGTTGTTTATTTGTCGTTTTTATTGTTGTTGATGTTGTTGTTTTTGTAGTTGTTTATTTGACGTTGTTGTTGTTTATTTGACGTTGTTGTTGTTGTTGTTGTTTATTTGACGTTGTTGTTGTTGTTATTGTTGTTGTTGTTGTTGTTGTTTATTTGACGTTGTTATTGTTATTTATTTGACGTTGTTGTTGTTGTTGTTATTTATTTGATGTTGTTGTTGTTGTTGTTGTTATTTATTTGACGTTGTTGTTGTTGTTGTTTATTTGACGTTGTTGTTGTTGTTGTTTATTTGACGTTGTTGTTGTTGTTTATTTGACATTGTTGTTGTTATTTATTTGACGTTGTTGTTCTTGTTCTTGTTGTTGTTTATTTGACATTGTTGTTGTTGTTGTTGTTTATTTGACGTTGTTGTTGTTTATTTGACGTTGTTGTTGTTGTTGTTTATTTGACGTTGTTGTTGTTTATTTGACGTAGTTGTTGTTGTTGACGTTGTTGTTGTTGTTATTGTTTGTTTATTTAAGGATTTTGTTGTTGTTGTTGTTGTTGTTGTTTACTTGATGTTGTTATTGTTGTTGTTGTTTACTTGATGTTGTTATTGTTGTTGACGTTGTTGTTGTTGTTTATGTTGTTTATTTGACGTTGTTGTAGTTGTTTATTTGACGTTGTTGTTGTTCTTGTTGTTGTTGCTATTTATTTGACCATATTATTGTTGTTGTTGTTTATTTGACGTTGTTGTTGTTGTTGTTTATTTGACGTTGTTG
This sequence comes from Vicia faba, assembly GCA_948472305.1. NCBI lineage: Eukaryota > Viridiplantae > Streptophyta > Magnoliopsida > Fabales > Fabaceae > Vicia > Vicia faba. The sequence goes on along the minus strand of OX451739.1, from coordinate 314,109,641 downwards.
TTGTTGTTGTTATTTATTTGACATTGTTGTTGTTGTTGTTCATTTGACGTTGTTGTTGTTGTTGTTTATTTGACGTTGTTGTTGTTGTTGTTTATTTGACATTGTTTTTTTCATTGTTTTTGTTGTTTATTTGAAGTTGTTATTGTTGTTGTTTATTTGACGTTGTTGTTGTTGTTTATTTGACGTTGTTGTTGTTGTTGACGTTGTTGTTGTTGTTTATTTGACATTGTTGTTATTGTTGTTGTTGTTTATTTGACGTTGTTGTTGTTGTTGACGTTGTTGTTTTTGTTGTTATTTATTTGACGTTTTTGTTGTTGTTGTTGTTATTGTTGTTGTTGTTGTTGTTTATTTGACGTTGTTGTTGTTGTTATTTATTTGACGTTGTTTTTGTTGTTTATTTGACATTGTTGTTGTTGTTATTGTTTATTTGACGTTGTTGTTGTTGTTTATTTGACGTTGTTGTTGTTGTTGTTTATTTGACGTCGTTGTTGTTGTTGTTTATTTGACGTTGTTGTTGTTGTTGACGTTGTTGTTGTTGTTTATTTGACGTGGTTGTTGTTGTTGACATAGTTGTTGTTGTTGTTGTTGTTGTTTATTTCACGTTGTTGATGTTGTTGATGTTGTTGTTTATTTGACGTCGTTGTTTATTTGACGTTGTTTTAGTTATTGTTTATTTGACGTTGTTGTTGTTGTTGTTTATTTGACATTGTTGTTGTTATTGACGTTGTTGTTGTTGTTATTTATTTGACATTGTTCTTGTTGTTGTTGACGTTGTTGGTGTTGTTGTTTATTTGACATTGTTATTGTTGTTGTTGTTGTTTATTTGACGTTGTTTTAGTTGTTGTTGTTTATTTGACATTGTTGTTGTTGTTTATTCGACGTTGTTGTTGTTGACATTATTGTTGTTGTTTATTTGACGTTGTTGTTGTTTATTTGACTTAGTTGTTGTTGTTGACATTGTTGTTGTTGTTGTTGTTTATTTGACATTTTTGTTGTTGTTGATGTTGTTGTTGTTGTTGTTGTTTATTTGACGTTGTTGTTATTGTTTATTTGACGTTGTTGTTGTTGACATTGTTGTTGTTGTTGTTTATTTGACGTTGTTGTTGTTGTTTATTTGACTTAGTTGTTGTTGTTGACATTGTTGTTGTTGTTGTTGTTGTTGTTGTTTATTTGACATTTTTGTTGTTGTTGATGTTGTTGTTGTTGTTGTTTATTTGACGTTGTTGTTATTGTTTATTTGACGTTGTTGTTGTTTATTTGACGTTGTTGTTGTTGTTATTGTTGTTGTTTATTTGACGTTGTTGTTGTTGTTGTTTATTTGATGTTGTTGTTGTTTATTTGACGTTGGTGTTGTTGTTGTTGTTGTTTATTTGATGTTGTTATTGTTGTTATTTATTTGACGTCCTTGTTGTTGTTATTGTTTACTTTACGTTGTTGTTGTTGTTGTTGTTTATTTGACGTTTTTGTTGTTGTTTATTTGACGTTGTTTTTGTTATTTGACGTTGTTGTTGTTGTTGTTGTATTTGTTGCTGTTGATGTTGTTGCTTATTTGACGTTGTTGTTATTGTTGTTGTTGTTGTTTATTTGACGTTGTTGTTGCTGTTGTTTATTTGACGTTGTTGTTGTTGTTTATTTGACGTTGTTGTTGTTGTTGTTGTTTATTTGACGTTATTGTTGTTATTGACGTTGTTCTTGTTGTTGTTGTTTATTTGACGTTGTTGCTGTTGTTTATTTGACGTTGTTGTTGTCGTTGTTGTTGTTTATTTGACGTTGTTGTTGTTTATTTGACGTTGTTGTTGTTGTTGTTATATATTTGACGTTGTTGTTGTTGTTATTGTTTATTTGACGTTGTTGTTGTTGTTTATTTGTGGTTGTTGTTGTTGTTGACGTTGTTGTTGTTGTTGACGTTGTTGTTGTTGTTTATTTGACGATGTTGTTATTGTTTATTTGACGTTGTTGTTGTTCACGTTGTTGTTGTTGTTTATTTGACGTTGTTGTTGTTATTTATTTGACGTTGTTGTTGTTGTTTATTTGACGTTGTTGTTGTTGTTTATTTGACGGTGGTGTTGTTGTTGTTTATTTGACGTCGTTGTTGTTGTTGTTTACTTGACGTTGTTGTTGTTGTTGACGTTGTTGTTGTTTATTTGACGTTGTTGTTGTTTATTTGACATTGTTGTTGTTGTTGTTGTTGTTGTTGTTGTTTATTTGACGTTGTTGTTGTTGTTGTTGTTATTGTTGTTGTTGTTGTTTATTTGACGTTGTTATTGTTATTTATTTGACGTTGTTGTTGTTGTTGTTTATTTGATGTTGTTGTTGTTGTTATTTATTTGACGTTGTTGTTGTTGTTGTTGTTTATTTGACGTTGTTGTTGTTTATTTGACGTTGTTGTTGTTGTTGTTGTTTATTTGACGTTGTTGTTGTTATTTATTTGACGTTGTTGTTGTTGTTTATTTGACATTGTTGTTGTTGTTGTTGTTTATTTGACGTTGTTGTTGTTGTTTATTTGACGTTGTTGTTGTTGACGTTGTTGTTGGTTTTGTTGTTGTTTATTTAAAGTTGTTGGTGTTTATTTGACGTAGTTGTTGTTGTTGACGTTGTTGTTGTTGTTATTGTTTGTTTATTTAAGGATTTTGTTGTTGTTGTTTACTTGATGTTGTTGTTGTTGTTGTTTATTTGACGTTGTTGTTGTTGTTGACGTTGTTGTTGGTGTTTTTGTTGTTTATTTGACGTTGTTGTAGTTGTTTATTTGACGTTGTTGTTGTTCTTGTTGTTGTTGCTATTTATTTGACGATATTATTGTTGTTGTTGTTTATTTGACGTTGTTGTTGTTGTTTATTTGACGTTGTTGTTGTTGTTGTTATTTATTTGACATTGTTGTTGTTGTTGTTCATTTGACGTTGTTGTTGTTGTTTATTTGACGTTGTTGTTGTTGTTTATTTGACATTGTTTTTGTCATTGTTTTTGTTGTTTATTTGACATTGTTATTGTTGTTGTTTATTTGACGTTGTTGTTGTTGTTTATTTGACGTTGTTGTTGTTGTTGACGTTGTTGTTGTTGTTTATTTGACGTTGTTGTTATTGTTTATTTGACGTTGTTGTTGTTTATTTGACGTTGTTGTTGTTGTTGTTGTTATTTATTTGACGTTGTTGTTGTTGTTGTTTATTTGACGTTGTTGTTGTTTATTTGACGGTGTTGTTGTGGTTGTTTATTTGACGTTGTTGTTGTTGTTGACGTTGTTGTTATTGTGTTTGTTGTTGTTGTTGTTGTTTATTTGTCGTTTTTGTTGTTGTTGATGTTGTTGTTGTTTTTGTAGTTGTTTATTTGACGTTGTTGTTGTTGTTGTTTATTTGACGTTGTTGTTGTTGTTATTGTTGTTGTTGTTGTTGTTGTTTATTTGACGTTGTTATTGTTATTTATTTGACGTTGTTGTTGTTGTTGTTGTTTATTTGATGTTGTTGTTGTTGTTGTTATTTATTTGACGTTGTTGTTGTTGTTGTTTATTTGACGTTGTTGTTGTTGTTGTTTATTTGACGTTGTTGTTGTTGTTTATTTGACGTTGTTGTTATTTATTTGACGTGGTTGTTGTTGTTGTTGTTTATTTGACATTGTTGTTGTTGTTGTTGTTTATTTGACGTTGTTGTTGTTGTTTATTTGACGTTGTTGTTGACGTTGTTGTTGTTGTTGTTGTTGTTTATTTGACGTTGTTGGTGTTTATTTGACGTAGTTGTTGTTGTTTACTTGATGTTGTTGTTGTTGTTTATTTGACGTTGTTGTTGCTATTTATTTGACGATATTATTGTTGTTGTTGTTTATTTGATGTTGTTGTTGTTGTTTATTTGATGTTGTTGTTGTTGTTGTTATTTATTTGACATTGTTGTTGTTGTTGTTCATTTGACGTTGTTGTTGTTTATTTGACGTTGTTGTTGTTGTTGTTTATTTGACATTGTTTTTGTCATTGTTTTTGTTGTTTATTTGACGTTGTTATTATTGTTGTTTATTTGACGTTGTTGTTGTTGTTGTTTATTTGAAGTTGTTGTTGTTGTTGACGTTGTTGTTGTTGTTTATTTGACGTTGTTGTTATTGTTGTTGTTGTTTATTTGACGTTGTTGTTGTTGTTGACGTTGTTGTTGTTGTTATTTATTTGACGTTTTTGTTGTTGTTGTTATTGTTGTTGTTGTTGTTGTTTATTTGACGTTGTTGTTGTTGTTATTTATTTGACGTTGTTGTTGTTGTTGTTTATTTGACATTGTTGTTGTTGTTATTGTTTATTTGACGTTGTTGTTGTTGTTGTTTATTTGACGTTGTTGTTGTTCACGTTGTTGTTGTTGTTGTTGTTGTTTATTTGACATTGTTGTTGTTGTTGTTGTTTATTTGACGTTGTTGTTGTTGTTGTTGTTCATTTGATGTTGTTGTTGTTGTTGTTGTTTATTTGACGTTGTTGTTGTTATTGATGTTGTTTATTTGACGTTGTTGTTGTTGTTGTTTATTTAATGTTGTTGTTGTTGTTTATTTGACATTGTTGTTGTTGTTGACGTTGTTGTTGTTGTTTATTTGACATTGTTGTTGTTGTTGTTTATTTGACGTTGTTTTAGATGTTGTTGTTTATTTGACGTTGTTGTTGTTGTTGTTTATTTAACATTGTTTTAGATGTTGTTGTTTATTTGACGGTGTTGTTGTTTATTTGACATTGTTATTGTTGTTGTTGACGTTGTTGTTGTTTATTTGACATTGTTGTTGTTGTTGTTGGTGTTGTTGTTTATTTGACGTTATTGTTGTTGTTGTTTATTTGACGTTGTTTTAGTTGTTGTTGTTTATTTGACGTTGTTGTTGTTGTTTATTTAACGTTTTTGTGATTGACATTGTTGTTGTTGTTTATATGAAGTTGTAGTTGTTGTTGTTGTTGTTTATTTGACATAGTTGTTGTTGTTGACATTGTTGTTGTTGTTGTTGTTGTTTATTTGACGTTTTTGTTGTTGTTGATGTTGTTGTTGTTTATTTGACGTTGTTATTATTGTTTATTTGACGTTGTTGTTGTTGTTGTTTATTTGATTATGTTGTTGTTGTTGTTATTGTTGTTGTTTATTTGACGTTGTTGTTGTTGTTGTTGTTGTTGTTTATTTGATGTTGTTGTTGTTTATTTGACGTTGGTGTTGTTGTTGTTTATTTGACGTTGTTGTTGTTGTTATTTATTTGACGTTGTTGTTGTTGTTATTGTTTATTTGACGGTTTTGCTGCTGTTGTTGTTGTTTATTTGACATTGTTATTGTTGTTTATTTGACGTTGTTTTTGTTATTTGACGTTGTTGTTGTATTTGTTGTTGTTGTTGTTCCTTATTTGACGTTGTTGTTATTGTTATTGTTTATTTGACGTTGTTGTTGCTGTTGTTATTTGACGTTGTTGGTGTTGTTGTTTATTTGATGTTGTTGTTGTTGTTTAATTGACGTCGTTGTTGTTGACGTTGTTGTTGTTGTTGCTTATTTGACGTTGTTATTGTTGTTGCTGTTGTTTATTTGACGTTGTTGTTGTCGTTGTTGTTGTTTATTTGACGTTGTTGTTGTTGTTGATGTTGTTTATTTGACGTTGTTGTTGTTGTTATTTATTTGACATTGTTGTTGTTGTTTATTTGACATTGTTGTTGTTGTTGACGTTGTTGTTGTTGTTTATTTGACATTGTTGTTGTTGTTGTTCTTGGTGTTGTTGTTTATTTGACGTTGTTGTTGTTGTTGTTTATTTGACGTTGTTTTAGTTGTTGTTGTTTATTTGGCGTTGTTGTTGTTTATTTGACGTTGTTGTTGTTGACATTATTGTTGTTGTTGTTTATTTGACGTAGTTGTTGTTGTTGACGTTGTTGTTGTTGTTGTTGTTGTTGTTTATTTGACGTTTTTGTTGTTGTTGACGTTGTTGTTGTTGTTTATTTGACGTTGTTGTTGTTGTTTATTTGACATTGTTGTTGTTGTTGACGTTGTTGTTGTTGTTTATTTGACATTGTTGTTGTTGTTGTTGTTTATTTGACGGTGTTGTTGTGGTTGTTTATTTGACGTTGTTGTTGTTGTTGACGTTGTTGTTATTGTTGTTGTTGTTGTTTATTTGTCGTTTTTATTGTTGTTGATGTTGTTGTTGTTTTTGTAGTTGTTTATTTGACGTTGTTGTTGTTTATTTGACGTTGTTGTTGTTGTTGTTGTTTATTTGACGTTGTTGTTGTTGTTATTGTTGTTGTTTATTTGACGTTGTTATTGTTATTTATTTGACGTTGTTGTTGTTGTTGTTGTTATTTATTTGATGTTGTTGTTGTTGTTGTTGTTATTTATTTGACGTTGTTGTTGTTGTTGTTTATTTGACGTTGTTGTTGTTGTTGTTGTTTATTTGACGTTGTTGTTGTTGTTGTTTATTTGACGTTGTTGTTGTTATTTATTTGACGTTGTTGTTGTTCTTGTTGTTGTTTATTTGACATTGTTGTTGTTGTTGTTGTTTATTTGACGTTGTTGTTGTTGTTTATTTGACGTTGTTGTTGTTGTTGTTGTTTTTTATTTGACGTTGTTGTTGTTTATTTGACGTAGTTGTTGTTGTTGACGTTGTTGTTGTTGTTATTGTTTGTTTATTTAAGGATTTTTTTGTTGTTGTTGTTGTTGTTTACTTGATGTTGTTATTGTTGTTGTTGTTTATTTGACGTTGTTGTTGTTGTTGACGTTGTTGTTGTTGTTTTTGTTGTTTATTTGACGTTGTTGTAGTTGTTTATTTGACGTTGTTGTTGTTCTTGTTGTTGTTGCTATTTATTTGACGATCTTATTGTTGTTGTTGTTTATTTGACGTTGCTGTTGTTGTTGTTTATTTGACGTTGTTGTTGTTGTTGTTATTTATTTGACATTGTTGTTGTTGTTGTTCATTTGACGTTGTTGTTGTTGTTGTTGTTTATTTGACGTTGTTGTTGTTGTTGTTTATTTGACATTGTTTTTTTCATTGTTTTTGTTGTTTATTTGACGTTGTTATTGTTGTTGTTTATTTGACGTTGTTGTTGTTGTTTATTTGACGTTGTTGTTGTTGTTGACGTTGTTGTTGTTGTTTATTTGACATTGTTGTTATTGTTGTTGTTGTTTATTTGACGTTGTTGTTGTTGTTGACGTTATTGTTTTTGTTGTTATTTATTTGACGTTTTTGTTGTTGTTGTTGTTATTGTTGTTGTTGTTGTTGTTTATTTGACGTTGTTGTTGTTGTTATTTATTTGACGTTGTTTTTGTTGTTTATTTGACATTGTTGTTGTTGTTATTGTTTATTTGACGTTGTTGTTGTTGTTTATTTGACGTTGTTGTTGTTGTTGTTTATTTGACGTCGTTGTTGTTGTTGTTGTTGTTTATTTGACGTTGTTGGTGTTTATTTGACGTAGTTGTTGTTGTTTACTTGATGTTGTTGTTGTTGTTTATTTGACGTTGTTGTTGCTATTTATTTGACGATATTATTGTTGTTGTTGTTTATTTGATGTTGTTGTTGTTGTTTATTTGATGTTGTTGTTGTTGTTGTTATTTATTTGACATTGTTGTTGTTGTTGTTCATTTGACGTTGTTGTTGTTTATTTGACGTTGTTGTTGTTGTTGTTTATTTGACATTGTTTTTGTCATTGTTTTTGTTGTTTATTTGACGTTGTTATTATTGTTGTTTATTTGACGTTGTTGTTGTTGTTGTTTATTTGAAGTTGTTGTTGTTGTTGACGTTGTTGTTGTTGTTTATTTGACGTTGTTGTTATTGTTGTTGTTGTTTATTTGACGTTGTTGTTGTTGTTGACGTTGTTGTTGTTGTTATTTATTTGACGTTTTTGTTGTTGTTGTTATTGTTGTTGTTGTTGTTGTTTATTTGACGTTGTTGTTGTTGTTATTTATTTGACGTTGTTGTTGTTGTTGTTTATTTGACATTGTTGTTGTTGTTATTGTTTATTTGACGTTGTTGTTGTTGTTGTTTATTTGACGTTGTTGTTGTTCACGTTGTTGTTGTTGTTGTTGTTGTTTATTTGACATTGTTGTTGTTGTTGTTGTTTATTTGACGTTGTTGTTGTTGTTGTTGTTCATTTGATGTTGTTGTTGTTGTTGTTGTTTATTTGACGTTGTTGTTGTTATTGATGTTGTTTATTTGACGTTGTTGTTGTTGTTGTTTATTTAATGTTGTTGTTGTTGTTTATTTGACATTGTTGTTGTTGTTGACGTTGTTGTTGTTGTTTATTTGACATTGTTGTTGTTGTTGTTTATTTGACGTTGTTTTAGATGTTGTTGTTTATTTGACGTTGTTGTTGTTGTTGTTTATTTAACATTGTTTTAGATGTTGTTGTTTATTTGACGGTGTTGTTGTTTATTTGACATTGTTATTGTTGTTGTTGACGTTGTTGTTGTTTATTTGACATTGTTGTTGTTGTTGTTGGTGTTGTTGTTTATTTGACGTTATTGTTGTTGTTGTTTATTTGACGTTGTTTTAGTTGTTGTTGTTTATTTGACGTTGTTGTTGTTGTTTATTTAACGTTTTTGTGATTGACATTGTTGTTGTTGTTTATATGAAGTTGTAGTTGTTGTTGTTGTTGTTTATTTGACATAGTTGTTGTTGTTGACATTGTTGTTGTTGTTGTTGTTGTTTATTTGACGTTTTTGTTGTTGTTGATGTTGTTGTTGTTTATTTGACGTTGTTATTATTGTTTATTTGACGTTGTTGTTGTTGTTGTTTATTTGATTATGTTGTTGTTGTTGTTATTGTTGTTGTTTATTTGACGTTGTTGTTGTTGTTGTTGTTGTTGTTTATTTGATGTTGTTGTTGTTTATTTGACGTTGGTGTTGTTGTTGTTTATTTGACGTTGTTGTTGTTGTTATTTATTTGACGTTGTTGTTGTTGTTATTGTTTATTTGACGGTTTTGCTGCTGTTGTTGTTGTTTATTTGACATTGTTATTGTTGTTTATTTGACGTTGTTTTTGTTATTTGACGTTGTTGTTGTATTTGTTGTTGTTGTTGTTCCTTATTTGACGTTGTTGTTATTGTTATTGTTTATTTGACGTTGTTGTTGCTGTTGTTATTTGACGTTGTTGGTGTTGTTGTTTATTTGATGTTGTTGTTGTTGTTTAATTGACGTCGTTGTTGTTGACGTTGTTGTTGTTGTTGCTTATTTGACGTTGTTATTGTTGTTGCTGTTGTTTATTTGACGTTGTTGTTGTCGTTGTTGTTGTTTATTTGACGTTGTTGTTGTTGTTGATGTTGTTTATTTGACGTTGTTGTTGTTGTTATTTATTTGACATTGTTGTTGTTGTTTATTTGACATTGTTGTTGTTGTTGACGTTGTTGTTGTTGTTTATTTGACATTGTTGTTGTTGTTGTTCTTGGTGTTGTTGTTTATTTGACGTTGTTGTTGTTGTTGTTTATTTGACGTTGTTTTAGTTGTTGTTGTTTATTTGGCGTTGTTGTTGTTTATTTGACGTTGTTGTTGTTGACATTATTGTTGTTGTTGTTTATTTGACGTAGTTGTTGTTGTTGACGTTGTTGTTGTTGTTGTTGTTGTTTATTTGACGTTTTTGTTGTTGTTGACGTTGTTGTTGTTGTTTATTTGACGTTGTTGTTGTTGTTTATTTGACATTGTTGTTGTTGTTGACGTTGTTGTTGTTGTTTATTTGACATTGTTGTTGTTGTTGTTGTTTATTTGACGGTGTTGTTGTGGTTGTTTATTTGACGTTGTTGTTGTTGTTGACGTTGTTGTTATTGTTGTTGTTGTTGTTTATTTGTCGTTTTTATTGTTGTTGATGTTGTTGTTGTTTTTGTAGTTGTTTATTTGACGTTGTTGTTGTTTATTTGACGTTGTTGTTGTTGTTGTTGTTTATTTGACGTTGTTGTTGTTGTTATTGTTGTTGTTTATTTGACGTTGTTATTGTTATTTATTTGACGTTGTTGTTGTTGTTGTTGTTATTTATTTGATGTTGTTGTTGTTGTTGTTGTTATTTATTTGACGTTGTTGTTGTTGTTGTTTATTTGACGTTGTTGTTGTTGTTGTTGTTTATTTGACGTTGTTGTTGTTGTTGTTTATTTGACGTTGTTGTTGTTATTTATTTGACGTTGTTGTTGTTCTTGTTGTTGTTTATTTGACATTGTTGTTGTTGTTGTTGTTTATTTGACGTTGTTGTTGTTGTTTATTTGACGTTGTTGTTGTTGTTGTTGTTTTTTATTTGACGTTGTTGTTGTTTATTTGACGTAGTTGTTGTTGTTGACGTTGTTGTTGTTGTTATTGTTTGTTTATTTAAGGATTTTTTTGTTGTTGTTGTTGTTGTTTACTTGATGTTGTTATTGTTGTTGTTGTTTATTTGACGTTGTTGTTGTTGTTGACGTTGTTGTTGTTGTTTTTGTTGTTTATTTGACGTTGTTGTAGTTGTTTATTTGACGTTGTTGTTGTTCTTGTTGTTGTTGCTATTTATTTGACGATCTTATTGTTGTTGTTGTTTATTTGACGTTGCTGTTGTTGTTGTTTATTTGACGTTGTTGTTGTTGTTGTTATTTATTTGACATTGTTGTTGTTGTTGTTCATTTGACGTTGTTGTTGTTGTTGTTGTTTATTTGACGTTGTTGTTGTTGTTGTTTATTTGACATTGTTTTTTTCATTGTTTTTGTTGTTTATTTGACGTTGTTATTGTTGTTGTTTATTTGACGTTGTTGTTGTTGTTTATTTGACGTTGTTGTTGTTGTTGTTGACGTTGTTGTTGTTGTTTATTTGACATTGTTGTTATTGTTGTTGTTGTTTATTTGACGTTGTTGTTGTTGTTGACGTTGTTGTTTTTGTTGTTATTTATTTGACGTTTTTGTTGTTGTTGTTGTTATTGTTGTTGTTGTTGTTGTTGTTTATTTGACGTTGTTGTTGTTGTTATTTATTTGACGTTGTTTTTGTTGTTTATTTGACATTGTTGTTGTTGTTATTGTTTATTTGACGTTGTTGTTGTTGTTTATTTGACGTTGTTGTTGTTGTTGTTTATTTGACGTCGTTGTTGTTGTTGTTTATTTGACGTTGTTGTTGTTGTTGACGTTGTTGTTGTTGTTTATTTGACGTGGTTGTTGTTGTTGACATAGTTGTTGTTGTTGTTGTTTATTTCACGTTGTTGATGTTGTTGATGTTGTTGTTTATTTGACGTTGTTGTTTATTTGACGTTGTTTTAGTTGTTGTTTATTTGACGTTGTTCTTGTTGTTGTTTATTTGACATTGTTGTTGTTATTGACGTTGTTGTTGTTGTTATTTATTTGACATTGTTCTTGTTGTTGTTGACGTTGTTGGTGTTGTTGTTTATTTGACATTTTTGTTGTTGTTGATGTTGTTGTTGTTGTTGTTGTTTATTTGACGTTGTTGTTATTGTTTATTTGACGTTGTTGTTGTTGACATTGTTGTTGTTGTTGTTTATTTGAAGTTGTTGTTGTTGTTTATTTGACTTAGTTGTTGTTGTTGACATTGTTGTTGTTGTTGTTGTTGTTTATTTGACATTTTTGTTGTTGTTGATGTTGTTGTTGTTGTTGTTGTTGTTTATTTGACGTTGTTGTTATTGTTTATTTGACGTTGTTGTTGTTTATTTGACGTTGTTGTTGTTGTTATTGTTGTTGTTTATTTGACGTTGTTGTTGTTGTTGTTTATTTGATGTTGTTGTTGTTTATTTGACGTTGGTGTTGTTGTTGTTGTTGTTGTTGTTTATTTGATGTTGTTATTGTTGTTATTTATTTGACGTCCTTGTTGTTGTTATTGTTTACTTTACGTTGTTGTTGTTGTTTTTGTTGTTTATTTGACGTTTTTATTGTTGTTTATTTGACGTTGTTTTTGTTATTTGACGTTGTTGTTGTTGTTGTTGTTGTATTTGTTGGTGTTGATGTTGTTGCTTATTTGACGTTGTTGTTATTGTTGTTGTTGTTTATTTGACGTTGTTGTTGTTGTTGTTTATTTGACGTTGTTGTTGTTGTTTATTTGACGTTGTTATTGTTGTTGTTTATTTGACGTTATTGTTGTTATTGACATTGTTCTTGTTGTTGTTGTTTATTTGACGTTGTTGCTGTTGTTTATTTGACGTTGTTGTTGTCGTTGTTGTTGTTTATTTGACGTTGTTGTTGTTTATTTGACGTTGTTGTTGTTGTTGTTATATATTTGACGTTGTTGTTGTTGTTATTGTTTATTTGACGTTGTTGTTGTTGTTTATTTGTGGTTGTTGTTGTTGTTGACGTTGTTGTTGTTGTTGTTTATTTGACGTTGTTGTTGTTGTTTATTTGACGTTGTTGTTGTTCACGTTGTTGTTGTTGTTGTTTATTTGACGTTGTTGTTGTTGTTTATTTGACGTTGTTGTTGTTGTTTATTTGACGTTGTTGTTGTTGTTGTTTATTTGACGGTGTTGTTGTTGTTGTTTATTTGACGTCGTTGTTGTTGTTGTTTATTTGACGTTGTTGTTGTTGTTGACGTTGTTGTTGTTTATTTGACGTGGTTGTTGTTGTTGACATAGTTGTTGTTGTTGTTGTTGTTGTTGTTTATTTCACGTTGTTGATGTTGTTGTTTATTTGACGTTGTTGTTTATTTGACGTTGTTTTAGATGTTGTTGTTTATTTGACGTTGTTGTTGTTTATTTGACATTGTTGTTGTTGTTGACGTTGTTGTTGTTGTTGTTGTTGTTGTTGTTGACGTTGTTGGTGTTGTTGTTTATTTGACGTTGTTTTAGTTGTTGTTGTTTATTTGACGTTGTTGTTGTTGTTGTTTATTTGATGTTTTTGTTATTGACATTGTTGTTGTTGTTGTTTATATGACGTTGTTGTTGTTGTTGTTTATTTGACATAGTTGTTGTTGTTGACATTGTTGTTGTTGTTTATTTGACGTTTTTGTTGTTGTTGATGTTGTTGTTGTAGTTTATTTGACGTTGTTGTTATTGTTTATTTGACGTTGTTATTGTTGTTGACGTTGTTGTTGTTGTTGACGTTGTTGTTGTTGTTGTTTATTTGACATTGTTTTGTTGTTGTTTATTTGATGTTGTTGTTGTTGTTGTTTATTTGATGTTGCTGTTGTTGTTGTTGTTTATTTGACGGTGTTGTTGTGGTTGTTTATTTGACGTTGTTGTTGTTGTTGACGTTGTTGTTATTGTTGTTGTTGTTGTTGTTTATTTGTCATTTTTATTGTTGTTGATGTTGTTGTTGTTTTTGTAGTTGTTTATTTGACGTTGTTGTTGTTGTTGTTGTTTATTTGACGTTGTTGTTGTTGTTATTGTTGTTGTTGTTGTTGTTGTTATTTATTTGACGTTGTTATTGTTATTTATTTGACGTTGTTGTTGTTGTTGTTATTTATTTGATGTTGTTGTTGTTGTTGTTATTTATTTGACGTTGTTGTTGTTGTTGTTTATTTGACGTTGTTGTCGTTGTTGTTTATTTGACGTTGTTGTTGTTGTTGTTTATTTGACGTTGTTGTTGTTATTTATTTGACATTGTTGTTGTTCTTGTTGTTGTTTATTTGACATTGTTGTTGTTGTTGTTGTTTATTTGACGTTGTTGTTGTTGTTTATTTGACGTTGTTGTTGTTGTTGTTGTTTATTTGACGTTGTTGTTGTTGTTTATTTGACGTAGTTGTTGTTGTTGACGTTGTTGTTGTTGTTGTTATTGTTTGTTTATTTAAGGATTTTGTTGTTGTTGTTGTTGTTGTTGTTTACTTGATGTTGTTATTGTTGTTGTTTATTTGACGTTGTTGTTGTTGTTGACGTTGTTGTTGTTGTTTTTGTTGTTTATTTGACGTTGTTGTAGTTGTTTATTTGACGTTGTTGTTGTTCTTGTTGTTATTGCTATTTATTTGACGATATTATTGTTGTTGTTGTTTATTTGACGGTGTTGTTGTTGTTGTTTATTTGACGTTGTTGTTGTTGTTGTTATTTATTTGACATTGTTGTTGTTGTTGTTCATTTGACGTTGTTGTTGTTGTTGTTTATTTGACGTTGTTGTTGTTGTTGTTGTTGTTTATTTGACATTGTTTTTTTCATTGTTTTTGTTGTTTATTTGACGTTGTTATTGTTGTTGTTTATTTGACGTTGTTGTTGTTGTTGTTTATTTGACGTTGTTGTTGTTGTTGACGTTGTTGTTGTTGTTTATTTGACATTGTTGTTATTGTTGTTGTTGTTTATTTGACGTTGTTGTTGTTGTTGACGTTGTTGTTGTTGTTGTTATTTATTTGACGTTTTTGTTGTTGTTGTTATTGTTGTTGTTGTTGTTTATTTGACGTTGTTGTGGTTGTTATTTATTTGACGTTGTTTTTGTTGTTTATTTGACATTGTTGTTGTTGTTATTGTTTATTTGACGTTGTTGTTGTTGTTTAATTGACGTTGTTGTTGTTGTTTATTTGACGTCGTTGTTGTTGTTGTTTATTTGATGTTGTTGTTGTTGTTGACGTTGTTGTTGTTTATTTGACGTGGTTGTTGTTGTTGACATAGTTGTTGTTGTTGTTGTTGTTGTTTATTTCACGTTGTTGATGTTGTTGATGTTATTGTTTATTTGACGTTGTTGTTTATTTGACGTTGTTTTAGTTGTTGTTTATTTGACGTTGTTGTTGTTGTTGTTTATTTGACATTGTTGTTGTTATTGACGTTGTTGTTGTTGTTATTTATTTGACATTGTTCTTGTTGTTGTTGACGTTGTTGGTGTTGTTGTTTATTTGACATTGTTATTGTTGTTGTTGTTGTTGTTTATTTGACGTTGTTTTAGTTGTTGTTGTTTATTTGACATTGTTGTTGTTGTTTATTCGACGTTGTTGTTGTTGACATTGTTGTTGTTGTTTATTTGACGTTGTTGTTGTTTATTTGACTTAGTTGTTGTTGTTGACATTGTTGTTGTTGTTGTTATTTATTTGACATTTTTGTTGTTGTTGATGTTGTTGTTGTTGTTGTTGTTTATTTGACGTTGTTGTTATTGTTTATTTGACGTTGTTGTTGTTGACATTGTTGTTGTTGTTGTTTATTTGACGTTGTTGTTGTTGTTTATTTGACTTAGTTGTTGTTGTTGACATTGTTGTTGTTGTTGTTGTTGTTGTTTATTTGACATTTTTGTTGTTGTTGATGTTGTTGTTGTTGTTGTTGTTTATTTGACGTTGTTGTTATTGTTTATTTGACGTTGTTGTTGTTTATTTGACGTTGTTGTTGTTGTTATTGTTGTTGTTTATTTGACGTTGTTGTTGTTGTTGTTTATTTGATGTTGTTGTTGTTTATTTGACGTTGGTGTTGTTGTTGTTGTTGTTGTTTATTTGATGTTGTTATTGTTGTTATTTATTTGACGTCCTTGTTGTTGTTATTGTTTACTTTACGTTGTTGTTGTTGTTGTTGTTTATTTGACGTTTTTATTGTTGTTTATTTGACGTTGTTTTTGTTATTTGACGTTGTTGTTGTTGTTGTTGTTGTTGTATTTGTTGTTGTTGATGTTGTTGCTTATTTGACGTTGTTGTTATTGTTGTTGTTGTTTATTTGACGTTGTTGTTGCTGTTGTTTATTTGACGTTGTTGTTGTTGTTTATTTGACGTTGTTGTTGTTGTTGTTGTTTATTTGACGTTATTGTTGTTATTGACGTTGTTGTTGTTGTTGTTGTTTATTTGACGTTGTTGCTGTTGTTTATTTGACGTTGTTGTTGTCGTTGTTGTTGTTTATTTGACGTTGTTGTTGTTTATTTAACGTTGTTGTTGTTGTTGTTATATATTTGACGTTGTTGTTGTTGTTATTGTTTATTTGACGTTGTTGTTGTTGTTTATTTGTGGTTGTTGTTGTTGTTGACGTTGTTGTTGTTGTTGTTGACGTTGTTGTTGTTGTTGTTTATTTGACATTGTTGTTGTTGTTGTTTATTTGATGTTGTTGTTGTTGTTGTTGTTTATTTGATGTTGTTGTTGTTGTTGTTGTTTATTTGACGGTGTTGTTGTGGTTGTTTATTTGACGTTGTTGTTGTTGTTGACGTTGTTGTTATTGTTGTTGTTGTTGTTGTTTATTTGTCGTTTTTATTGTTGTTGATGTTGTTGTTGTTTTTGTAGTTGTTTATTTGACGTTGTTGTTGTTTATTTGACGTTGTTGTTGTTGTTGTTGTTGTTTATTTGACGTTGTTGTTGTTGTTGTTATTGTTGTTGTTGTTGTTGTTGTTGTTTATTTGACGTTGTTATTGTTATTTATTTGACGTTGTTGTTGTTGTTGTTATTTATTTGATGTTGTTGTTGTTGTTGTTATTTATTTGACGTTGTTGTTGTTGTTGTTTATTTGACGTTGTTGTTGTTGTTGTTGTTTATTTGACGTTGTTGTTGTTGTTGTTTATTTGACGTTGTTATTGTTATTTATTTGACGTTGTTGTTGTTCTTGTTGTTGTTTATTTGACATTGTTGTTGTTGTTGTTGTTTATTTGACGTTGTTGTTGTTGTTGTTGTTTATTTGACGTTGTTGTTGTTTATTTGACGTAGTTGTTGTTGTTGACGTTGTTGTTGTTGTTATTGTTTGTTTATTTAAGGATTTTGTTGTTGTTGTTGTTGTTGTTTACTTGATGTTGTTATTGTTGTTGTTGTTTATTTGACGTTGTTGTTGTTGTTGATGTTGTTGTTGTTGTTGTTGTTGTTGTTTATTTGACGTTGTTGTTATTGTTTATTCGACGTTGTTGTTGTTTATTTGACGTTGTTGTTGTTGTTGTTATTGTTGTTGTTTATTTGACGTTGTTGTTGTTGTTGTTTATTTGATGTTGTTGTTGTTTATTTGACGTTGGTGTTGTTGTTGTTGTTGTTGTTATTTATTTGATGTTGTTATTGTTGTTATTTATTTGACGTCCTTGTTGTTGTTATTGTTTACTTTACTTTGTTGTTGTTGTTTTTGTTGTTTATTTGACGTTTTTATTGTTGTTTATTTGACGTTGTTTTTGTTATTTGACGTTGTTGTTGTTGTTGTTGTTGTATTTGTTGGTGTTGATGTTGTTGCTTATTTGACGTTGTTGTTATTGTTGTTGTTGTTTATTTGACGTTGTTGTTGCTGTTGTTTATTTGACGTTGTTGTTGTTGTTTATTTGACGTTGTTATTGTTGTTGTTTATTTGACGTTATTGTTGTTATTGACATTGTTCTTGTTGTTGTTGTTTATTTGACGTTGTTGCTGTTGTTTATTTGACGTTGTTGTTGTCGTTGTTGTTGTTTATTTGACGTTGTTGTTGTTTATTTGACGTTGTTGTTGTTGTTGTTATATATTTGACGTTGTTGTTGTTGTTATTGTTTATTTGACGTTGTTGTTGTTGTTTATTTGTGGTTGTTGTTGTTGTTGTTGACGTTGTTGTTGTTGTTGTTTATTTGACGTTGTTGTTGTTGTTTATTTGACGTTGTTGTTGTTCACGTTGTTGTTGTTGTTGTTTATTTGACGTTGTTGTTGTTGTTTATTTGACGTTGTTGTTGTTGTTTATTTGACGTTGTTGTTGTTGTTGTTTATTTGACGGTGTTGTTGTTGTTGTTTATTTGACGTCGTTGTTGTTGTTGTTTATTTGACGTTGTTGTTGTTGTTGACGTTGTTGTTGTTTATTTGACGTGGTTGTTGTTGTTGACATAATTGTTGTTGTTGTTGTTGTTGTTGTTGTTTATTTCACGTTGTTGATGTTGTTGTTTATTTGACGTTGTTGTTTATTTGACGTTGTTTTAGATGTTGTTGTTTATTTGACGTTGTTGTTGTTTATTTGACATTGTTGTTGTTGTTGACGTTGTTGTTGTTGTTGTTGTTGTTGTTGACGTTGTTGGTGTTGTTGTTTATTTGACGTTGTTTTAGTTGTTGTTGTTTATTTGACGTTGTTGTTGTTGTTGTTTATTTGATGTTTTTGTTATTGACATTGTTGTTGTTGATGTTTATATGACGTTGTTGTTGTTGTTGTTTATTTGACATAGTTGTTGTTGTTGACATTGTTGTTGTTGTTTATTTGACGTTTTTGTTGTTGTTGATGTTGTTGTTGTTGTTTATTTGACGTTGTTGTTATTGTTTATTTGACGTTGTTATTGTTGTTGACGTTGTTGTTGTTGTTGACGTTGTTGTTGTTGTTTATTTGACATTGTTTTGTTGTTGTTTATTTGATGTTGTTGTTGTTGTTGTTTATTTGATGTTGCTGTTGTTGTTGTTGTTGTTTATTTGACGGTGTTGTTGTGGTTGTTTATTTGACGTTGTTGTTGTTGTTGACGTTGTTGTTATTGTTGTTGTTGTTGTTGTTTATTTGTCGTTTTTATTGTTGTTGATGTTGTTGTTGTTTTTGTAGTTGTTTATTTGACGTTGTTGTTGTTGTTGTTGTTTATTTGACGTTGTTGTTGTTGTTATTGTTGTTGTTGTTGTTGTTGTTGTTTATTTGACGTTGTTATTGTTATTTATTTGACGTTGTTGTTGTTGTTGTTATTTATTTGATGTTGTTGTTGTTGTTGTTATTTATTTGACGTTGTTGTTGTTGTTGTTTATTTGACGTTGTTGTCGTTGTTGTTTATTTGACGTTGTTGTTGTTGTTGTTTATTTGACGTTGTTGTTGTTATTTATTTGACGTTGTTGTTGTTCTTGTTGTTGTTTATTTGACATTGTTGTTGTTGTTGTTGTTGTTTATTTGACGTTGTTGTTGTTGTTTATTTGACGTTGTTGTTGTTGTTGTTGTTGTTTATTTGACGTTGTTGTTGTTGTTTATTTGACGTAGTTGTTGTTGTTGACGTTGTTGTTGTTGTTGTTATTGTTTGTTTATTTAAGGATTTTGTTGTTGTTGTTGTTGTTGTTTACTTGATGTTGTTATTGTTGTTGTTTATTTGACGTTGTTGTTGTTGTTGACGTTGTTGTTGTTGTTTTTGTTGTTTATTTGACGTTGTTGTAGTTGTTTATTTGACGTTGTTGTTGTTCTTGTTGTTATTGCTATTTATTTGACGATATTATTATTGTTGTTGTTTATTTGACGGTGTTGTTGTTGTTGTTTATTTGACGTTGTTGTTGTTGTTGTTATTTATTTGACATTGTTGTTGTTGTTGTTCATTTGACGTTGTTGTTGTTGTTGTTTATTTGACGTTGTTGTTGTTGTTGTTGTTTATTTGACATTGTTTTTTTCATTGTTTTTGTTGTTTATTTGACGTTGTTATTGTTGTTGTTTATTTGACGTTGTTGTTGTTGTTTATTTGACGTTGTTGTTGTTGTTGACGTTGTTGTTGTTGTTTATTTGACATTGTTGTTATTGTTGTTGTTGTTTATTTGACGTTGTTGTTGTTGTTGACGTTGTTGTTGTTGTTGTTATTTATTTGACGTTTTTGTTGTTGTTGTTATTGTTGTTGTTGTTGTTTATTTGACGTTGTTGTGGTTGTTATTTATTTGACGTTGTTTTTGTTGTTTATTTGACATTGTTGTTGTTGTTATTGTTTATTTGACGTTGTTGTTGTTGTTTAATTGACGTTGTTGTTGTTGTTTATTTGACGTCGTTGTTGTTGTTGTTTATTTGATGTTGTTGTTGTTGTTGACGTTGTTGTTGTTTATTTGACGTGGTTGTTGTTGTTGACATAGTTGTTGTTGTTGTTGTTGTTGTTGTTTATTTCACGTTGTTGATGTTGTTGTTTATTTGACGTTGTTGTTTATTTGACGTTGTTGTTGTTTATTTGACATTGTTGTTGTTGTTGACGTTGTTGTTGTTGTTGTTGTTGTTGTTGTTGTTGACGTTGTTGGTGTTGTTGTTTATTTGACGTTGTTTTAGTTGTTGTTGTTTATTTGACGTTGTTGTTGTTGTTGTTTATTTGATGTTTTTGTTATTGACATTGTTGTTGTTGTTGTTTATATGACGTTGTTGTTGTTGTTGTTTATTTGACATAGTTGTTGTTGTTGACATTGTTGTTGTTGTTTATTTGACGTTTTTGTTGTTGTTGATGTTGTTGTTGTTGTTTATTTGACGTTGTTGTTATTGTTTATTTGACGTTGTTATTGTTGTTGACGTTGTTGTTGTTGTTGACGTTGTTGTTGTTGTTTATTTGACATTGTTTTGTTGTTGTTTATTTGATGTTGTTGTTGTTGTTGTTTATTTGATGTTGCTGTTGTTGTTGTTGTTTATTTGACGGTGTTGTTGTGGTTGTTTATTTGACGTTGTTGTTGTTGTTGACGTTGTTGTTATTGTTGTTGTTGTTGTTGTTTATTTGTCGTTTTTATTGTTGTTGATGTTGTTGTTGTTTTTGTAGTTGTTTATTTGACGTTGTTGTTGTTGTTGTTGTTTATTTGACGTTGTTGTTGTTGTTATTGTTATTGTTGTTGTTGTTGTTGTTTATTTGACGTTGTTATTGTTATTTATTTGACGTTGTTGTTGTTGTTGTTATTTATTTGATGTTGTTGTTGTTGTTGTTATTTATTTGACGTTGTTGTTGTTGTTGTTTATTTGACGTTGTTGTCGTTGTTGTTTATTTGACGTTGTTGTTGTTGTTGTTTATTTGACGTTGTTGTTGTTATTTATTTGACGTTGTTGTTGTTCTTGTTGTTGTTTATTTGACATTGTTGTTGTTGTTGTTGTTTATTTGACGTTGTTGTTGTTGTTTATTTGACGTTGTTGTTGTTGTTGTTGTTTATTTGACGTTGTTGTTGTTGTTTATTTGACGTAGTTGTTGTTGTTGACGTTGTTGTTGTTGTTGTTATTGTTTGTTTATTTAAGGATTTTGTTGTTGTTGTTGTTGTTGTTTACTTGATGTTGTTATTGTTGTTGTTTATTTGACGTTGTTGTTGTTGTTGACGTTGTTGTTGTTGTTTTTGTTGTTTATTTGACGTTGTTGTAGTTGTTTATTTGACGTTGTTGTTGTTCTTGTTGTTATTGCTATTTATTTGACGATATTATTGTTGTTGTTGTTTATTTGACGGTGTTGTTGTTGTTGTTTATTTGACGTTGTTGTTGTTGTTATTTATTTGACATTGTTGTTGTTGTTGTTCATTTGACGTTGTTGTTGTTGTTGTTTATTTGACGTTGTTGTTGTTGTTGTTGTTGTTTATTTGACATTGATTTTTTCATTGTTTTTGTTGTTTATTTGACGTTGTTATTGTTGTTGTTTATTTGACGTTGTTGTTGTTGTTTATTTGACGTTGTTGTTGTTGTTGACGTTGTTGTTGTTGTTTATTTGACATTGTTGTTATTGTTGTTGTTGTTTATTTGACGTTGTTGTTGTTGTTGACGTTGTTGTTGTTGTTGTTATTTATTTGACGTTTTTGTTGTTGTTGTTATTGTTGTTGTTGTTGTTTATTTGACATTGTTGTGGTTGTTATTTATTTGACGTTGTTTTTGTTGTTTATTTGACATTGTTGTTGTTGTTATTGTTTATTTGACGTTGTTGTTGTTGTTTAATTGACGTTGTTGTTGTTGTTTATTTGACGTCGTTGTTGTTGTTGTTTATTTGATGTTGTTGTTGTTGTTGACGTTGTTGTTGTTTATTTGACGTGGTTGTTGTTGTTGACATAGTTGTTGTTGTTGTTGTTGTTGTTTATTTCACGTTGTTGATGTTGTTGATGTTGTTGTTTATTTGACGTTGTTGTTTATTTGACGTTGTTTTAGTTGTTGTTTATTTGACGTTGTTGTTGTTGTTGTTTATTTGACATTGTTGTTGTTATTGACGTTGTTGTTGTTGTTATTTATTTGACATTGTTCTTGTTGTTGTTGACGTTGTTGGTGTTGTTGTTTATTTGACATTGTTATTGTTGTTGTTGTTGTTGTTTATTTGACGTTGTTTTAGTTGTTGTTGTTTATTTGACATTGTTGTTGTTGTTTATTCGACGTTGTTGTTGTTGACATTGTTGTTGTTGTTTATTTGACGTTGTTGTTGTTTATTTGACTTAGTTGTTGTTGTTGACATTGTTGTTGTTGTTGTTGTTATTTATTTGACATTTTTGTTGTTGTTGATGTTGTTGTTGTTGTTGTTTATTTGACGTTGTTGTTATTGTTTATTTGACGTTGTTGTTGTTGACATTGTTGTTGTTGTTGTTTATTTGACGTTGTTGTTGTTGTTTATTTGACTTAGTTGTTGTTGTTGACATTGTTGTTGTTGTTGTTGTTGTTGTTGTTTATTTGACATTTTTGTTGTTGTTGATGTTGTTGTTGTTGTTGTTGTTTATTTGACGTTGTTGTTATTGTTTATTTGACGTTGTTGTTGTTTATTTGACGTTGTTGTTGTTGTTATTGTTGTTGTTTATTTGACGTTGTTGTTGTTGTTGTTTATTTGATGTTGTTGTTATTTATTTGACGTTGGTGTTGTTGTTGTTGTTGTTGTTTATTTGATGTTGTTATTGTTGTTATTTATTTGACGTCCTTGTTGTTGTTATTGTTTACTTTACGTTGTTGTTGTTGTTGTTTATTTGACGTTTTTATTGTTGTTTATTTGACGTTGTTTTTGTTATTTGACGTTGTTGTTGTTGTTGTTGTTGTTGTTGTATTTGTTGTTGTTGATGTTGTTGCTTATTTGACGTTGTTGTTATTGTTGTTGTTGTTTATTTGACGTTGTTGTTGCTGTTGTTTATTTGACGTTGTTGTTGTTGTTTATTTGACGTTGTTGTTGTTGTTGTTGTTGTTTATTTGACGTTATTGTTGTTATTGACGTTGTTGTTGTTGTTGTTGTTTATTTGACGTTGTTGCTGTTGTTTATTTGACGTTGTTGTTGTCGTTGTTGTTGTTTATTTGACGTTGTTGTTGTTTATTTGACGTTGTTGTTGTTGTTGTTATATATTTGACGTTGTTGTTGTTGTTATTGTTTATTTGACGTTGTTGTTGTTGTTTATTTGTGGTTGTTGTTGTTGTTGACGTTGTTGTTGTTGTTGTTGACGTTGTTGTTGTTGTTGTTTATTTGACATTGTTGTTGTTGTTGTTTATTTGATGTTGTTGTTGTTTATTTGATGTTGCTGTTGTTGTTGTTGTTGTTTATTTGGCGGTGTTGTTGTGGTTGTTTATTTGACGTTGTTGTTGTTGTTGACATTGTTGTTATTGTTGTTGTTGTTGTTGTTTATTTGTCGTTTTTATTGTTGTTGATGTTGTTGTTGTTTTTGTAGTTGTTTATTTGACGTTGTTGTTGTTTATTTGACGTTGTTGTTGTTGTTGTTGTTGTTTATTTGACGTTGTTGTTGTTGTTGTTATTGTTGTTGTTGTTGTTGTTGTTTATTTGACGTTGTTATTGTTATTTATTTGACGTTGTTGTTGTTGTTGTTATTTATTTGATGTTGTTGTTGTTGTTGTTATTTATTTGACGTTGTTGTTGTTGTTGTTGTTTATTTGACGTTGTTGTTGTTGTTGTTTATTTGACGTTGTTGTTGTTGTTGTTTATTTGACGTTGTTATTGTTATTTATTTGACGTTGTTGTTGTTCTTGTTGTTGTTTATTTGACATTGTTGTTGTTGTTGTTGTTGTTTATTTGACGTTGTTGTTGTTGTTGTTGTTTATTTGACGTTGTTGTTGTTTATTTGACGTAGTTGTTGTTGTTGACGTTGTTGTTGTTGTTATTGTTTGTTTATTTAAGGATTTTGTTGTTGTTGTTGTTGTTTACTTGATGTTGTTATTGTTGTTGTTGTTTATTTGACGTTGTTGTTGTTGTTGACGTTGTTGTTGTTGTTTTTGTTGTTTATTTGACGTTGTTGTAGTTGTTTATTTGACGTTGTTGTTGTTCTTGTTGTTGTTGCTATTTATTTGACGATATTATTGTTGTTGTTGTTTATTTGACGTTGTTGTTGTTGTTGTTTATTTGACGTTGTTGTTGTTGTTGTTATTTATTTGACATTGTTGTTGTTGTTGTTCATTTGACGTTGTTGTTGTTGTTGTTGTTTATTTGACGTTGTTGTTGTTGTTGTTGTTTATTTGACATTGTTTTTTTCATTGTTTTTGTTGTTTATTTGACGTTGTTATTGTTGTTGTTTATTTGACGTTGTTGTTGTTGTTTATTTAACGTTGTTGTTGTTGACGTTGTTGTTGTTGTTTATTTGACATTGTTGTTATTGTTGTTGTTGTTTATTTGACGTTGTTGTTGTTGTTGACGTTGTTGTTGTTGTTGTTATTTATTTGACGTTTTTGTTGTTGTTGTTATTGTTGTTGTTGTTGTTGTTTATTTCACGTTGTTGATGTTGTTGACGTTGTTGTTTATTTGACGTTGTTGTTGTTGTTTATTTGACGTTGTTGTTGTTCACATTGTTGTTGTTGTTGTTTATTTGACGTTGTTGTTGTTGTTATTTATTTCGCATTATTGTTGTTGTTAACGTTGTTGTTGTTGTTGTTTATTTGACATTGTTGTTGTTGTTGTTGTTGTTGTTGACGTTGTTGGTTTTGTTGTTTATTTGACGTTGTTGTTGTTGTTTATTTGAAGTTGTTTTAGTTGTTGTTGTTTATTTGACGTTGTTGTTGTTGTTTATTTGACGTTGTTGTTGTTGACATTGTTGTTGTTGTTTATTTGACGTAGTTGTTGTTGTTGACGTTGTTGTTGTTGTTGTTGTTTATTTGACGTTTTTGTTATTGTTGATGTTATTGTTGTTGTTGTTTATTTGACGTTGTTGTTATTGTTTATTTGACGTTGTTGTTGTTGTTTATTTGACGTTGTTGTTGTTGTTATTGTTGTTGTTTATTTGACGTTGTTGTTGTTTTTGTTTATTTGATGTTGTTGTTGTTGTTGTTTATTTGACGTTGGTGTTGTTGTTGTTGTTTATTTGACGTTGTTATTGTTGTTATTTATTTGACGTTGTTGTTGTTGTTATTGTTTATTTGACGTTGTTGTTGTTGTTGTTGTTGTTTATTTGACGTTTTTATTGTTGTTTATTTGATGTTGTTTTTGTTATTTGACATTGTTGTTGTTGTTGTTGTTGTATTTGTTGTTGTTGTTGTTGTTGTTGTTGTTAATTTGACGTTGTTGTTGCTGTTGTTTATTTGACGTTGTTGTTGTTGTTGTTTATTTGACGTTGTTGTTTTTGTTGTTGTTGTTTATTTGACGTTATTGTTGTTGTTGATGTTGTTGTTGATGTTGTTGTTGTTGTTGTTGTTTATTTGACGTTGTTGCTGTTGTTTATTTGACGTTGTTGTTGTCGTTGTTGTGGTTTATTTGACGTTGTTGTTGTTGTTTATTTGACGTTGTTGTTGTTGTTGTTATTTATTTGATGTTGTTGTTGTTGTTGTTATTTATTTGACGTTGTTGTTGTTGTTGTTTATTTGACGTTGTTGTCGTTGTTGTTTATTTGACGTTGTTGTTGTTGTTGTTTATTTGACGTTGTTGTTGTTATTTATTTGACGTTGTTGTTGTTCTTGTTGTTGTTTATTTGACATTGTTGTTGTTGTTGTTGTTTATTTGACGTTGCTGTTGTTGTTTATTTGACGTTGTTGTTGTTGTTGTTGTTTATTTGACGTTGTTGTTGTTGTTTATTTGACGTAGTTGTTGTTGTTGACGTTGTTGTTGTTGTTATTGTTTGTTTATTTAAGGATTTTGTTGTTGTTGTTGTTGTTGTTTACTTGATGTTGTTATTGTTGTTGTTTATTTGACGTTGTTGTTGTTGTTGACGTTGTTGTTGTTGTTTTTGTTGTTTATTTGACGTTGTTGTAGTTGTTTATTTGACGTTGTTGTTGTTCTTGTTGTTATTGCTATTTATTTGACGATATTATTGTTGTTGTTGTTTATTTGACGTTGTTGTTGTTGTTGTTTATTTGACGTTGTTGTTGTTGTTGTTATTTATTTGACATTGTTGTTGTTGTTGTTCATTTGACGTTGTTGTTGTTGTTGTTTATTTGACGTTGTTGTTGTTGTTGTTGTTGTTTATTTGACATTGTTTTTTTCATTGTTTTTGTTGTTTATTTGACGTTGTTATTGTTGTTGTTTATTTGACGTTGTTGTTGTTGTTTATTTGACGTTGTTGTTGTTGTTGACGTTGTTGTTGTTGTTTATTTGACATTGTTGTTATTGTTGTTGTTGTTTATTTGACGTTGTTGTTGTTGTTGACGTTGTTGTTGTTGTTGTTATTTATTTGACGTTTTTGTTGTTGTTGTTATTGTTGTTGTTGTTGTTTATTTGACGTTGTTGTGGTTGTTATTTATTTGACGTTGTTTTTGTTGTTTATTTGACATTGTTGTTGTTGTTATTGTTTATTTGACGTTGTTGTTGTTGTTTAATTGACGTTGTTGTTGTTTATTTGACGTCGTTGTTGTTGTTGTTTATTTGATGTTGTTGTTGTTGTTGACGTTGTTGTTGTTTATTTGACGTGGTTGTTGTTGTTGACATAGTTGTTGTTGTTGTTGTTGTTGTTGTTTATTTCACGTTGTTGATGTTGTTGATGTTGTTGTTTATTTGACGTTGTTTTAGTTGTTGTTTATTTGACGTTGTTGTTGTTGTTGTTTATTTGACATTGTTGTTGTTATTGACGTTGTTGTTGTTATTTATTTGACATTGTTCTTGTTGTTGTTGACGTTGTTGGTGTTGTTGTTTATTTGACATTGTTATTGTTGTTGTTGTTGTTGTTGTTTATTTGACGTTGTTTTAGTTGTTGTTGTTTATTTGACATTGTTGTTGTTGTTTATTCGACGTTGTTGTTGTTGACATTGTTGTTGTTGTTTATTTGACGTTGTTGTTGTTTATTTGACTTAGTTGTTGTTGTTGACATTGTTGTTGTTGTTGTTGTTTATTTGACATTTTTGTTGTTGTTGATGTTGTTGTTGTTGTTGTTTATTTGACGTTGTTGTTATTGTTTATTTGACGTTGTTGTTGTTGACATTGTTGTTGTTGTTGTTTATTTGACGTTGTTGTTGTTGTTTATTTGACTTAGTTGTTGTTGTTGACATTGTTGTTGTTGTTGTTGTTGTTGTTGTTTATTTGACATTTTTGTTGTTGTTGATGTTGTTGTTGTTGTTGTTGTTTATTTGACGTTGTTGTTATTGTTTATTTGACGTTGTTGTTGTTTATTTGACGTTGTTGTTGTTGTTATTGTTGTTGTTTATTTGACGTTGTTGTTGTTGTTTATTTGATGTTGTTGTTGTTTATTTGACGTTGGTGTTGTTGTTGTTGTTGTTGTTTATTTGATGTTGTTATTGTTGTTATTTATTTGACGTCCTTGTTGTTGTTATTGTTTACTTTACGTTGTTGTTGTTGTTGTTGTTGTTGTTGTTTATTTGACGTTTTTATTGTTGTTTATTTGACGTTGTTTTTGTTATTTGACGTTGTTGTTGTTGTTGTTGTTGTTGTATTTGTTGCTGTTGATGTTGTTGCTTATTTGACGTTGTTGTTATTGTTGTTGTTGTTTATTTGACGTTGTTGTTGCTGTTGTTTATTTGACGTTGTTGTTGTTGTTTATTTGACGTTGTTGTTGTTGTTGTTGTTTATTTGACGTTATTGTTGTTATTGACGTTGTTGTTGTTGTTGTTTATTTGACGTTGTTGCTGTTGTTTATTTGACGTTGTTGTTGTCGTTGTTGTTGTTTATTTGACGTTGTTGTTGTTGTTATATATTTGACGTTGTTGTTGTTGTTATTGTTTATTTGACGTTGTTGTTGTTGTTTATTTGTGGTTGTTGTTGTTGTTGACGTTGTTGTTGTTGTTGTTGACGTTGTTGTTGTTGTTGTTTATTTGACATTGTTGTTGTTGTTGTTTATTTGATGTTGTTGTTGTTGTTGTTGTTTATTTGATGTTGCTGTTGTTGTTGTTGTTTATTTGACGGTGTTGTTGTGGTTGTTTATTTGACGTTGTTGTTGTTGTTGACGTTGTTGTTATTGTTGTTGTTGTTGTTGTTGTTTATTTGTCGTTTTTATTGTTGTTGATGTTGTTGTTGTTTTTGTAGTTGTTTATTTGACGTTGTTGTTGTTTATTTGACGTTGTTGTTGTTGTTGTTGTTGTTTATTTGACGTTGTTGTTGTTGTTGTTATTGTTGTTGTTGTTGTTGTTGTTTATTTGACGTTGTTATTGTTATTTATTTGACGTTGTTGTTGTTGTTGTTATTTATTTGATGTTGTTGTTGTTGTTGTTATTTATTTGACGTTGTTGTTGTTGTTGTTTATTTGACGTTGTTGTTGTTGTTGTTGTTTATTTGACGTTGTTGTTGTTGTTGTTGTTTATTTGACGTTGTTGTTGTTATATATTTGACGTTGTTGTTGTTCTTGTTGTTGTTTATATGACATTGTTGTTGTTGTTGTTGTTGTTTATTTGACGTTGTTGTTGTTGTTGTTGTTGTTGTTTATTTGACGTTGTTGTTATTTATTTGACGTAGTTGTTGTTGTTGACGTTGTTGTTGTTGTTATTGTTTGTTTATTTAAGGATTTTGTTGTTGTTGTTGTTGTTGTTTACTTGATGTTGTTATTGTTGTTGTTGTTTATTTGACGTTGTTGTTGTTGTTGACGTTGTTGTTGTTGTTTTTGTTGTTTATTTGACGTTGTTGTAGTTGTTTATTTGACGTTGTTGTTGTTGTTGTTGTTGTTGCTATTTATTTGACGATATTATTGTTGTTGTTGTTTATTTGACGTTGTTGTTGTTGTTGTTTATTTGACGTTGTTGTTGTTGTTGTTATTTATTTGACATTGTTGTTGTTGTTGTTCATTTGACGTTGTTGTTGTTGTTGTTTATTTGACGTTGTTGTTGTTGTTGTTGTTTATTTGACATTGTTTTTTTCATTGTTTTTGTTGTTTATTTGACGTTGTTATTGTTGTTGTTTATTTGACGTTGTTGTTGTTGTTTATTTAACGTTGTTGTTGTTGACGTTGTTGTTGTTGTTTATTTGACATTGTTGTTATTGTTGTTGTTGTTTATTTGACGTTGTTGTTGTTGTTGTTGACGTTGTTGTTGTTGTTGTTATTTATTTGACGTTTTTGTTGTTGTTGTTATTGTTGTTGTTGTTGTTGTTTATTTGACGTTATTGTTGTTGTTATTTATTTGACGTTGTTTTTGTTGTTTATTTGACATTGTTGTTGTTGTTATTATTTATTTGACGTTGTTGTTGTTGTTTATTTGACGTTGTTGTTGTTGTTGTTCACGTTGTTGTTGTTGTTGTTTATTTGACGTTGTTGTTGTTGTTGACGTTGTTGTTATTGCTGTTGTTGTTGTTTATTTGACGTTGTTGTTGTTGTTGTTAATTTGACGTTCTTGTTGTTGTTTATTTGACGTTGTTGTTGTTGTTGTTTATTTGACGTTGTTGTTGTTGTTGTTTATTTGACGTTGTTGTTGTTGTTGATGTTGTTGTTGTTTATTTGACGTTGTTGTTGTTGTTGTTGTTGTTGTTGACATAGTTGTTGTTGTTGTTGTTTATTTCACGTTGTTGATGTTGTTGACGTTGTTGTTTATTTGACGTTGTTGTTGTTGTTTATTTGACGTTGTTGTTGTTCACATTGTTGTTGTTGTTGTTTATTTGACGTTGTTGTTGTTGTTATTTATTTCGCATTATTGTTGTTGTTAACGTTGTTGTTGTTGTTGTTTATTTGACATTGTTGTTGTTGTTGTTGTTGTTGTTGTTGACGTTGTTGGTTTTGTTGTTTATTTGACGTTGTTGTTGTTGTTGTTTATTTGAAGTTGTTTTAGTTGTTGTTGTTTATTTGACGTTGTTGTTGTTGTTTATTTGACGTTGTTGTTGTTGACATTGTTGTTGTTGTTTATTTGACGTAGTTGTTGTTGTTGACGTTGTTGTTGTTGTTGTTGTTTATTTGACGTTTTTGTTATTGTTGATGTTATTGTTGTTGTAGTTTATTTGACGTTGTTGTTATTGTTTATTTGACGTTGTTGTTGTTGTTTATTTGACGTTGTTGTTGTTGTTATTGTTGTTGTTTATTTGACGTTGTTGTTGTTTTTGTTTATTTGATGTTGTTGTTGTTGTTGTTGTTTATTTGACGTTGGTGTTGTTGTTGTTGTTTATTTGACGTTGTTATTGTTGTTATTTATTTGACGTTGTTGTTGTTGTTATTGTTTATTTGACGTTGTTGTTGTTGTTGTTGTTTATTTGACGTTTTTATTGTTGTTTATTTGATGTTGTTTTTGTTATTTGACATTGTTGTTGTTGTTGTTGTTGTTGTATTTGTTGTTGTTGTTGTTGTTGTTGTTGTTGCTTATTTGACGTTGTTGTTATTGTTGTTGTTAATTTGACGTTGTTGTTGCTGTTGTTTATTTGACGTTGTTGTTGTTGTTGTTTATTTGACGTTGTTGTTTTTGTTGTTGTTGTTTATTTGACGTTATTGTTGTTGTTGATGTTGTTGTTGATGTTGTTGTTGTTGTTGTTGTTTATTTGACGTTGTTGCTGTTGTTTATTTGACGTTGTTGTTGTCGTTGTTGTGGTTTATTTGACGTTGTTGTTGTTGTTTATTTGACGTTGTTGTTGTTGTTATATATTTGACGTTGTTGTTGTTGTTATTGTTTATTTGACTTTATTGTTGTTGTTGTTTATTTGACGTTGTTGTTGTTGTTGTTAACGTTGTTGTTGTTGTTTATTTGACGTTGTTGTTGTTGTTGTTTATTTGACGTTGTTGTTGTTGTTGTTTATTTGACGTTGTTGTTGTTTATTTGACGTTGTTGTTGTTATTTATTTGACGTTGTTGTTGTTGTTTATTTGACATTGTTGTTGTTGTTGTTTATTTGACGTTGTTGTTGTTGTTTATTTGACGTTGTTGTTGTTGACGTTGTTGTTGTTGTTTATTTGACGTTGTTGTTGTTGTTTATTTGACGTAGTTGTTGTTGTTGACGTTGTTGTTGTTGTTGTTGTTTATTTGACGTTGTTGTTGTTGTTTATTTGACGTTGTTATTGTTCACGTTGTTGTTGTTGTTGTTTATTTGACGTTGTTGTTGTTGTTTATTTGACGTTGTTGTTGTTGTTTATTTGACGTTGTTGTTGTTGTTGTTTATTTGACGGTGTTGTTGTTGTTGTTTATTTGACGTCGTTGTTGTTGTTGTTTATTTGACGTTGTTGTTGTTGTTGACGTTGTTGTTGTTTATTTGACGTGGTTGTTGTTGTTGACATAGTTGTTGTTGTTGTTGTTGTTGTTGTTGTTTATTTCACGTTGTTGATGTTGTTGATGTTGTTGTTTATTTGACGTTGTTGTTTATTTGACGTTGTTTTAGATGTTATTGTTTATTTGACGTTGTTGTTGTTTATTTGACATTGTTGTTCTTGTTGACGTTGTTGTTGTTGTTGTTGTTGACGTTGTTGGTGTTGTTGTTTATTTGACGTTGTTTTAGTTGTTGTTGTTTATTTGACGTTGTTGTTGTTGTTGTTTATTTGATGTTTTTGTTATTGACATTGTTGTTGTTGTTATTTATATGACGTTGTTGTTGTTGTTGTTTACTTGATGTTGTTATTGTTGTTGTTGTTTATTTGACGTTGTTGTTGTTGTTGACGTTGTTGTTGTTGTTTTTGTTGTTTATTTGACGTTGTTGTAGTTGTTTATTTGACGTTGTTGTTGTTCTTGTTGTTGTTGCTATTTATTTGACGATATTATTGTTGTTGTTGTTTATTTGACGTTGTTGTTGTTGTTGTTTATTTGACGTTGTTGTTGTTGTTGTTATTTATTTGACATTGTTGTTGTTGTTGTTCATTTGACGTTGTTGTTGTTGTTGTTGTTTATTTGACGTTGTTGTTGTTGTTGTTGTTTATTTGACATTGTTTTTTTCATTGTTTTTGTTGTTTATTTGACGTTGTTATTGTTGTTGTTTATTTGACGTTGTTGTTGTTGTTTATTTAACGTTGTTGTTGTTGACGTTGTTGTTGTTGTTTATTTGACATTGTTGTTATTGTTGTTGTTGTTTATTTGACGTTGTTGTTGTTGTTGACGTTGTTGTTGTTGTTGTTATTTATTTGACGTTTTTGTTGTTGTTGTTATTGTTGTTGTTGTTGTTGTTTATTTGACGTTGTTGTTGTTGTTATTTATTTGACGTTGTTTTTGTTGTTTATTTGACATTGTTGTTGTTGTTATTATTTATTTGACGTTGTTGTTGTTGTTTATTTGACGTTGTTGTTGTTGTTGTTCACGTTGTTGTTGTTGTTGTTGTTTATTTGACAATGTTGTTGTTGTTGACGTTGTTGTTATTGTTGTTGTTGTTGTTTATTTGACGTTGTTGTTGTTGTTGTTAATTTGACGTTCTTGTTGTTGTTTATTTGACGTTGTTGTTGTTGTTGTTGTTTATTTGACGTTGTTGTTGTTGTTTATTTGACGTTGTTGTTGTTGTTGATGTTGTTGTTGTTTATTTGACGTTGTTGTTGTTGTTGTTGTTGTTGACATAGTTGTTGTTGTTGTTGTTTATTTCACGTTGTTGATGTTGTTGACGTTGTTGTTTATTTGACGTTGTTGTTGTTGTTTATTTGACGTTGTTGTTGTTCACATTGTTGTTGTTGTTGTTTATTTGACGTTGTTGTTGTTGTTATTTATTTCGCATTATTGTTGTTGTTAACGTTGTTGTTGTTGTTGTTTATTTGACATTGTTGTTGTTGTTGTTGTTGTTGACGTTGTTGGTTTTGTTGTTTATTTGACGTTGTTGTTGTTGTTTATTTGAAGTTGTTTTAGTTGTTGTTGTTTATTTGACGTTGTTGTTGTTGTTTATTTGACGTTGTTGTTGTTGACATTGTTGTTGTTGTTTATTTGACGTAGTTGTTGTTGTTGACGTTGTTGTTGTTGTTGTTGTTTATTTGACGTTTTTGTTATTGTTGATGTTATTGTTGTTGTTGTTTATTTGACGTTGTTGTTATTGTTTATTTGACGTTGTTGTTGTTGTTTATTTGACGTTGTTGTTGTTGTTATTGTTGTTGTTTATTTGACGTTGTTGTTGTTTTTGTTTATTTGATGTTGTTGTTGTTGTTGTTTATTTGACGTTGGTGTTGTTGTTGTTGTTTATTTGACGTTGTTATTGTTGTTATTTATTTGACGTTGTTGTTGTTGTTATTGTTTATTTGACGTTGTTGTTGTTGTTGACGTTGTTGTTGTTGTTGTTGTTATTTATTTGACGTTTTTGTTGTTGTTGTTATTGTTGTTGTTGTTGTTTATTTGACGTTGTTGTGGTTGTTATTTATTTGACGTTGTTTTTGTTGTTTATTTGACATTGTTGTTGTTGTTATTGTTTATTTGACGTTGTTGTTGTTGTTTAATTGACGTTGTTGTTGTTGTTTATTTGACGTCGTTGTTGTTGTTGTTTATTTGATGTTGTTGTTGTTGTTGACGTTGTTGTTGTTTATTTGACGTGGTTGTTGTTGTTGACATAGTTGTTGTTGTTGTTGTTGTTGTTTATTTCACGTTGTTGATGTTGTTGATGTTGTTGTTTATTTGACGTTGTTGTTTATTTGACGTTGTTTTAGTTGTTGTTTATTTGACGTTGTTGTTGTTGTTGTTTATTTGACATTGTTGTTGTTATTGACGTTGTTGTTGTTGTTATTTATTTGACATTGTTCTTGTTGTTGTTGACGTTGTTGGTGTTGTTGTTTATTTGACATTGTTATTGTTGTTGTTGTTGTTGTTTATTTGACGTTGTTGTTGTTGTTATTTATTTGACGTTGTTTTTGTTGTTTATTTGACATTGTTGTTGTTGTTATTATTTATTTGACGTTGTTGTTGTTGTTTATTTGACGTTGTTGTTGTTGTTGTTCACGTTGTTGTTGTTGTTGTTGTTGTTTATTTGACAATGTTGTTGTTGTTGACGTTGTTGTTATTGTTGTTGTTGTTGTTTATTTGACGTTGTTGTTGTTGTTGTTAATTTGACGTTCTTGTTGTTGTTTATTTGACGTTGTTGTTGTTGTTGTTGTTTATTTGACGTTGTTGTTGTTGTTTATTTGACGTTGTTGTTGTTGTTGATGTTGTTGTTGTTTATTTGACGTTGTTGTTGTTGTTGTTGTTGTTGTTGTTGTTGACATAGTTGTTGTTGTTGTTGTTTATTTCACGTTGTTGATGTTGTTGACGTTGTTGTTTATTTGACGTTGTTGTTGTTGTTTATTTGACGTTGTTGTTGTTCACATTGTTGTTGTTGTTGTTTATTTGACGTTGTTGTTGTTGTTATTTATTTCGCATTATTGTTGTTGTTAACGTTGTTGTTGTTGTTGTTTATTTGACATTGTTGTTGTTGTTGTTGTTGTTGACGTTGTTGGTTTTGTTGTTTATTTGACGTTGTTGTTGTTGTTTATTTGAAGTTGTTTTAGTTGTTGTTGTTTATTTGACGTTGTTGTTGTTGTTTATTTGACGTTGTTGTTGTTGACATTGTTGTTGTTGTTTATTTGACGTAGTTGTTGTTGTTGACGTTGTTGTTGTTGTTGTTGTTGTTTATTTGACGTTTTTGTTATTGTTGATGTTATTGTTGTTGTTGTTTATTTGACGTTGTTGTTATTGTTTATTTGACGTTGTTGTTGTTGTTTATTTGACGTTGTTGTTGTTGTTATTGTTGTTGTTTATTTGACGTTGTTGTTGTTTTTGTTTATTTGATGTTGTTGTTGTTGTTTATTTGACGTTGGTGTTGTTGTTGTTGTTTATTTGACGTTGTTATTGTTGTTATTTATTTGACGTTGTTGTTGTTGTTATTGTTTATTTGACGTTGTTGTTGTTGTTGTTGTTGTTTATTTGACGTTTTTATTGTTGTTTATTTGATGTTGTTTTTGTTATTTGACATTGTTGTTGTTGTTGTTGTTGTATTTGTTGTTGTTGTTGTTGTTGTTAATTTGACGTTGTTGTTGCTGTTGTTTATTTGACGTTGTTGTTGTTGTTGTTTATTTGACGTTGTTGTTTTTGTTGTTGTTGTTTATTTGACGTTATTGTTGTTGTTGATGTTGTTGTTGATGTTGTTGTTGTTGTTGTTGTTTATTTGACGTTGTTGCTGTTGTTTATTTGACGTTGTTGTTGTCGTTGTTGTGGTTTATTTGACGTTGTTGTTGTTGTTTATTTGACGTTGTTGTTGTTGTTGTTATTTATTTGATGTTGTTGTTGTTGTTGTTATTTATTTGACGTTGTTGTTGTTGTTGTTTATTTGACGTTGTTGTCGTTGTTGTTTATTTGACGTTGTTGTTGTTGTTGTTTATTTGACGTTGTTGTTGTTATTTATTTGACGTTGTTGTTGTTCTTGTTGTTGTTTATTTGACATTGTTGTTGTTGTTGTTGTTTATTTGACGTTGCTGTTGTTGTTTATTTGACGTTGTTGTTGTTGTTGTTGTTTATTTGACGTTGTTGTTGTTGTTTATTTGACGTAGTTGTTGTTGTTGACGTTGTTGTTGTTGTTATTGTTTGTTTATTTAAGGATTTTGTTGTTGTTGTTGTTGTTGTTTACTTGATGTTGTTATTGTTGTTGTTTATTTGACGTTGTTGTTGTTGTTGACGTTGTTGTTGTTGTTTTTGTTGTTTATTTGACGTTGTTGTAGTTGTTTATTTGACGTTGTTGTAGTTGTTTATTTGACGTTGTTGTTGTTCTTGTTGTTATTGCTATTTATTTGACGATATTATTGTTGTTGTTGTTTATTTGACGTTGTTGTTGTTGTTGTTTATTTGACGTTGTTGTTGTTGTTGTTATTTATTTGACATTGTTGTTGTTGTTGTTCATTTGACGTTGTTGACGTTGTTGTTTATTTGACGTTGTTGTTGTTGTTTATTTGACGTTGTTGTTGTTGTTGACGTTGTTGTTGTTGTTTATTTGACATTGTTGTTATTGTTGTTGTTGTTTATTTGACGTTGTTGTTGTTGTTGACGTTGTTGTTGTTGTTGTTATTTATTTGACGTTTTTGTTGTTGTTGTTATTGTTGTTGTTGTTGTTTATTTGACGTTGTTGTGGTTGTTATTTATTTGACGTTGTTTTTGTTGTTTATTTGACATTGTTGTTGTTGTTATTGTTTATTTGACGTTGTTGTTGTTGTTTAATTGACGTTGTTGTTGTTGTTTATTTGACGTCGTTGTTGTTGTTGTTTATTTGATGTTGTTGTTGTTGTTGACGTTGTTGTTGTTTATTTGACGTGGTTGTTGTTGTTGACATAGTTGTTGTTGTTGTTGTTGTTGTTGTTTATTTCACGTTGTTGATGTTGTTGATGTTGTTGTTTATTTGACGTTGTTGTTTATTTGACGTTGTTTTAGTTGTTGTTTATTTGACGTTGTTGTTGTTGTTGTTTATTTGACATTGTTGTTGTTATTGACGTTGTTGTTGTTGTTATTTATTTGACATTGTTCTTGTTGTTGTTGACGTTGTTGGTGTTGTTGTTTATTTGACATTGTTATTGTTGTTGTTGTTGTTGTTTATTTGACGTTGTTTTAGTTGTTGTTGTTTATTTGACATTGTTGTTGTTGTTTATTCGACGTTGTTGTTGTTGACATTGTTGTTGTTGTTTATTTGACGTTGTTGTTGTTTATTTGACTTAGTTGTTGTTGTTGACATTGTTGTTGTTGTTGTTGTTTATTTGACATTTTTGTTGTTGTTGATGTTGTTGTTGTTGTTGTTTATTTGACGTTGTTGTTATTGTTTATTTGACGTTGTTGTTGTTGACATTGTTGTTGTTGTTGTTTATTTGACGTTGTTGTTGTTGTTTATTTGACTTAGTTGTTGTTGTTGACATTGTTGTTGTTGTTGTTGTTGTTGTTTATTTGACATTTTTGTCGTTGTTGATGTTGTTGTTGTTGTTGTTGTTTATTTGACGTTGTTGTTATTGTTTATTTGACGTTGTTGTTGTTATTTATTTGACGTTGTTGTTGTTGTTATTGTTGTTGTTTATTTGACGTTGTTGTTGTTGTTGTTTATTTGATGTTGGTGTTGTTGTTGTTGTTGTTGTTTATTTGATGTTGTTATTGTTGTTATTTATTTGACGTCCTTGTTGTTGTTATTGTTTACTTTACGTTGTTGTTGTTGTTGTTGTTGTTGTTTATTTGACGTTTTTATTGTTGTTTATTTGACGTTGTTTTTGTTATTTGACGTTGTTGTTGTTGTATTTGTTGCTGTTGATGTTGTTGCTTATTTGACGTTGTTGTTATTGTTGTTGTTGTTTATTTGACGTTGTTGTTGCTGTTGTTTATTTGACGTTGTTGTTGTTGTTTATTTGACGTTGTTGTTGTTGTTGTTTATTTGACGTTATTGTTGTTATTGACGTTGTTGTTGTTGTTGTTTATTTGACGTTGTTGCTGTTGTTTATTTGACGTTGTTGTTGTCGTTGTTGTTGTTTATTTGACGTTGTTGTTGTTGTTGTTATATATTTGACGTTGTTGTTGTTGTTATTGTTTATTTGACGTTGTTGTTGTTGTTTATTTGTGGTTGTTGTTGTTGTTGACGTTGTTGTTGTTGTTGTTGACGTTGTTGTTGTTGTTGTTTATTTGACATTGTTGTTGTTGTTGTTTATTTGATGTTGTTGTTGTTGTTGTTTATTTGATGTTGCTGTTGTTGTTGTTGTTTATTTGACGGTGTTGTTGTGGTTGTTTATTTGACGTTGTTGTTGTTGTTGACGTTGTTGTTATTGTTGTTGTTGTTGTTGTTGTTTATTTGTCGTTTTTATTGTTGTTGATGTTGTTGTTGTTTTTGTAGTTGTTTATTTGACGTTGTTGTTGTTTATTTGACGTTGTTGTTGTTGTTGTTGTTGTTTATTTGACGTTGTTGTTGTTGTTGTTGTTGTTGTTGTTTATTTGACATTGTTGTTGTTGTTGTTTATTTGACGTTGTTGTTGTTGTTGTTTATTTGACGTTGTTGTTGTTATTTATCTGACGTTGTTGTTGTTCTTGTTGTTGTTTATTTGACATTGTTGTTGTTGTTGTTGTTGTTTATTTGACGTTGTTGTTGTTGTTGTTGTTGTTGTTGTTGTTTATTTGACGTTGTTGTTGTTTATTTGACGTAGTTGTTGTTGTTGACGTTGTTGTTGTTGTTATTGTTTGTTTATTTAAGGATTTTGTTGTTGTTGTTGTTGTTGTTTACTTGATGTTGTTATTGTTGTTGTTGTTTATTTGACGTTGTTGTTGTTGTTGACGTTGTTGTTGTTGTTTTTGTTGTTTATTTGACGTTGTTGTAGTTGTTTATTTGACGTTGTTGTTGTTGTTGTTGTTGTTGCTATTTATTTGACGATATTATTGTTGTTGTTGTTTATTTGACGTTGTTGTTGTTGTTGTTTATTTGACGTTGTTGTTGTTGTTATTTATTTGACATTGTTGTTGTTGTTGTTCATTTGACGTTGTTGTTGTTGTTGTTTATTTGACGTTGTTGTTGTTGTTGTTGTTGTTTATTTGACATTGTTTTTTTCATTGTTTTTGTTGTTTATTTGACGTTGTTATTGTTGTTGTTTATTTGACGTTGTTGTTGTTGTTTATTTAACGTTGTTGTTGTTGACGTTGTTGTTGTTGTTTATTTGACATTGTTGTTATTGTTGTTGTTGTTTATTTGACGTTGTTGTTGTTGTTGACGTTGTTGTTGTTGTTATTTATTTGACGTTTTTGTTGTTGTTGTTATTGTTGTTGTTGTTGTTGTTTATTTGACGTTGTTGTTGTTGTTATTTATTTGACGTTGTTTTTGTTGTTTATTTGACATTGTTGTTGTTGTTATTATTTATTTGACGTTGTTGTTGTTGTTTATTTGACGTTGTTGTTGTTGTTGTTCACGTTGTTGTTGTTGTTGTTTATTTGACGTTGTTGTTGTTGTTGACGTTGTTGTTATTGTTGTTGTTGTTGTTTATTTGACGTTGTTGTTGTTGTTGTTAATTTGACGTTCTTGTTGTTGTTTATTTGACGTTGTTGTTGTTGTTGTTTATTTGACGTTGTTGTTGTTGTTGTTTATTTGACGTTGTTGTTGTTGTTGATGTTGTTGTTGTTTATTTGACGTTGTTGTTGTTGTTGTTGTTGACATAGTTGTTGTTGTTGTTGTTGTTTATTTCACGTTGTTGATGTTGTTGACGTTGTTGTTTATTTGACGTTGTTGTTGTTGTTTATTTGACGTTGTTGTTGTTCACATTGTTGTTGTTGTTGTTTATTTGACGTTGTTGTTGTTGTTATTTATTTCGCATTATTGTTGTTGTTAACGTTGTTGTTGTTGTTGTTTATTTGACATTGTTGTTGTTGTTGTTGTTGTTGACGTTGTTGGTTTTGTTGTTTATTTGACGTTGTTGTTGTTGTTGTTTATTTGAAGTTGTTTTAGTTGTTGTTGTTTATTTGACGTTGTTGTTGTTGTTTATTTGACGTTGTTGTTGTTGACATTGTTGTTGTTGTTTATTTGACGTAGTTGTTGTTGTTGACGTTGTTGTTGTTGTTGTTGTTGTTTATTTGACGTTTTTGTTATTGTTGATGTTATTGTTGTTGTTGTTTATTTGACGTTGTTGTTATTGTTTATTTGACGTTGTTGTTGTTG
This sequence comes from Vicia faba, assembly GCA_948472305.1. Classification (NCBI taxonomy): domain Eukaryota; kingdom Viridiplantae; phylum Streptophyta; class Magnoliopsida; order Fabales; family Fabaceae; genus Vicia; species Vicia faba. The sequence goes on along the minus strand of OX451739.1, from coordinate 314,070,440 downwards.
TTTATTTGACGTTGTTGTTGTTGTTATTGTTGTTGTTTATTTGACGTTGTTGTTGTTTTTGTTTATTTGATGTTGTTGTTGTTTATTTGACGTTGGTGTTGTTGTTGTTGTTTATTTGACGTTGTTATTGTTGTTATTTATTTGACGTTGTTGTTGTTGTTATTGTTTATTTGACGTTGTTGTTGTTGTTGTTGTTGTTTATTTGACGTTTTTATTGTTGTTTATTTGATGTTGTTTTTGTTATTTGACATTGTTGTTGTTGTTGTTGTTGTTGTTGTATTTGTTGTTGTTGTTGTTGTTGTTGTTGCTTATTTGACGTTGTTGTTATTGTTGTTGTTAATTTGACGTTGTTGTTGCTGTTGTTTATTTGACGTTGTTGTTGTTGTTGTTTATTTGACGTTGTTGTTTTTGTTGTTGTTGTTTATTTGACGTTATTGTTGTTGTTGATGTTGTTGTTGATGTTGTTGTTGTTGTTGTTGTTTATTTGACGTTGTTGCTGTTGTTTATTTGACGTTGTTGTTGTCGTTGTTGTGGTTTATTTGACGTTGTTGTTGTTGTTTATTTGACGTTGTTGTTGTTGTTATATATTTGACGTTGTTGTTGTTGTTATTGTTTATTTGACTTTATTGTTGTTGTTGTTTATTTGACGTTGTTGTTGTTGTTGTTAACGTTGTTGTTGTTGTTTATTTGACGTTGTTGTTGTTGTTGTTTATTTGACGTTGTTGTTGTTGTTGTTTATTTGACGTTGTTGTTGTTTATTTGACGTTGTTGTTGTTATTTATTTGACGTTGTTGTTGTTGTTTATTTGACATTGTTGTTGTTGTTGTTGTTTATTTGACGTTGTTGTTGTTGTTTATTTGACGTTGTTGTTGTTGACGTTGTTGTTGTTGTTTATTTGACGTTGTTGTTGTTGTTTATTTGACGTAGTTATTGTTGTTGACGTTGTTGTTGTTGTTGTTGTTTATTTGACGTTGTTGTTGTTGTTTATTTGACGTTGTTATTGTTCACGTTGTTGTTGTTGTTGTTTATTTGACGTTGTTGTTGTTGTTTATTTGACGTTGTTGTTGTTGTTTATTTGACGTTGTTGTTGTTGTTTATTTGACGTTGTTGTTGTTGTTGTTTATTTGACGGTGTTGTTGTTGTTGTTTATTTGATGTCGTTGTTGTTGTTGTTTATTTGACGTTGTTGTTGTTGTTGACGTTGTTGTTGTTTATTTGACGTGGTTGTTGTTGTTGACATAGTTGTTGTTGTTGTTGTTGTTGTTGTTGTTTATTTCACGTTGTTGATGTTGTTGATGTTGTTGTTTATTTGACGTTGTTGTTTATTTGACGTTGTTTTAGATGTTATTGTTTATTTGACGTTGTTGTTGTTTATTTGACATTGTTGTTCTTGTTGACGTTGTTGTTGTTGTTGTTGTTGACGTTGTTGGTGTTGTTGTTTATTTGACGTTGTTTTAGTTGTTGTTGTTTATTTGACGTTGTTGTTGTTGTTGTTTATTTGATGTTTTTGTTATTGACATTGTTGTTGTTGTTATTTATATGACGTTGTTGTTGTTGTTGTTTATTTGACATAGTTGTTGTTGTTGACATTGTTGTTGTTGTTTATTTGACGTTTTTGTTGTTGTTGATGTTGTTGTTGTTGTTTATTTGACGTTGTTGTTATTGTTTATTTGACGTTGTTGTTGTTGTTGTTGTTTATTTGACGTTGTTGTTGTTGTTATTGTTGTTGTTTATTTGACGTTGTTGTTGTTGTTGTTGTTTATTTGATGTTGTTGTTGTTGTTTATTTGACGTTGGTGTTGTTGTTGTTTATTTGACGTTGTTGTTGTTGTTATTTATTTGACGTTGTTGTTATTGTTATTGTTTATTTGACGTTGTTGCTGTTGTTGTTTATTTGACGTTGTTATTGTTGTTTATTTGACGTTGTTTTTGTTATTTGACGTTGTTGTTGTTGTATTTGTTGTTGTTGTTGTTGCTTATTTGACGTTGTTGTTTATTTGACGTTGTTGTTGCTGTTAGTTATTTGACGTTGTTGTTGTTGTTTATTTGACATTGTTGTTGTTGTTGTTGTTGTTGACGTTGTTTGTATTGTTGTTTACTTGACGTTGTTGTTATTGTTGTTATTGTTGTTATTTATTTGACGTTGTTTTAGTTGTTGTTTATTTGACGTTGTTGTTGTTGTTTATTTGACATTGTTGTTGTTATTGACGTTGTTGTTGTTGTTGTTTATTTGACATTGTTGTTGTTGTTGTTGTTGACGTTGTTGGTGTTGTTGTTTATTTGACGTTGTTATTGTTGTTGTTGTTGTTTATTTGACGTTGTTTTAGTTGTTGTTGTTTATTTGACATTGTTGTTGTTGTTTATTCGATGTTGTTGTTGTTGACATTGTTGTTGTTGTTTATTTGACTTAGTTGTTGTTGTTGACATTGTTGTTGTTGTTGTTGTTGTTTATTTGACATTTTTGTTGTTGTTGATGTTGTGGTTGTTGTTTATTTGATGTTGTTGTTATTGTTTATTTGACATTGTTGTTGTTGACACTGTTGTTGTTGTTGTTGTTTATTTGACGTTGTTGTTGTTGTTTATTTGACTTAGTTGTTGTTGTTGACATTGTTGTTGTTGTTGTTGTTGTTTATTTGACATTTTTGTTGTTGTTGATGTTGTTGTTGTTGTTGTTTATTTGACGTTGTTGTTATTGTTTATTTGACGTTGTTGTTGTTGACATTGTTGTTGTTGTTGTTTATTTGACGTTGTTGTTGTTGTTATTTATTTGGCATTGTTGTTGTTGTTAACGTTGTTTTTGTTGTTGTTGTTTATTTGACATTGTTGTTGTTGTTGTTGTTGACGTTGTTGGTTTTGTTGTTTATTTGACGTTGTTGTTGTTGTTGTTGTTGTTTATTTGAAGTTGTTTCAGTTGTTGTTGTTTATTTGACGTTCTTGTTGTTGTTTATTTGACGTTGTTGTTGTTGACGTTGTTGTTGTTGTTTATTTGACGTTATTGTTGTTGTTGATGTTGTTGTTGATGTTGTTGTTGTTGTTGTTGTAGTTTATTTGACGTTGTTGCTGTTGTTTATTTGACGTTGTTGTTGTCGTTGTTGTGGTTTATTTGACGTTGTTGTTGTTTATTTGACGTTGTTATTGTTATATATTTGATGTTGTTGTTGTTGTTATTGTTTATTTGACTTTGTTGTTGTTGTTGTTTATTTGACGTTGTTGTTGTTGTTGTTGTTGACGTTGTTGTTGTTGTTGTTTATTTGACGTTGTTGTTGTTGTTGTTTATTTGACGTTGTTGTTGTTGTTGTTTATTTGACGTTGTTGTTGTTTATTTGACGTTGTTGTTGTGTTGTTTATTTGACGTTGTTGTTTTTGTTGTTGTTGTTTATTTGACGTTATTGTTGTTGTTGATGTTGTTGTTGATGTTGTTGTTGTTGTTGTTGTTTATTTGACGTTGTTGCTGTTGTTTATTTGACGTTGTTGTTGTCGTTGTTGTGGTTTATTTGACGTTGTTGTTGTTGTTTATTTGACGTTGTTGTTGTTGTTATATATTTGACGTTGTTGTTGTTGTTATTGTTTATTTGACTTTGTTGTTGTTGTTGTTTATTTGACGTTGTTGTTGTTGTTGTTGACGTTGTTGTTGTTGTTGTTGTTTATTTGACGTTGTTGTTGTTGTTTATTTGACGTTGTTGTTGTTGTTGTTGTTTATTTGACGTTGTTGTTGTTTATTTGACGTTGTTGTTGTTATTTATTTGACGTTGTTGTTGTTGTTTATTTGACATTGTTGTTGTTGTTGTTGTTGTTTATTTGACGTTGTTGTTGTTGTTTATTTGACGTTGTTGTTGTTGTTTATTTGACGTTGTTGTTGTTGTTTATTTGACGTAGTTGTTGTTGTTGACGTTGTTGTTGTTGTTGTTTATTTGACGTTGTTGTTGTTTATTTGACGTTGTTGTTGTTCACGTTGTTGTTGTTGTTGTTTATTTGACGTTGTTGTTGTTGTTTATTTGACGTTGTTGTTGTTGTTTATTTGACGTTGTTGTTGTTGTTTATTTGACGGTGTTGTTGTTGTTGTTTATTTGACGGTGTTGTTGTTGTTGTTTATTTGACGTCGTCGTTGTTGTTGTTTATTTGACATTGTTGTTGTTGTTGACGTTGTTGTTGTTTATTTGACGTGGTTGTTGTTGTTGACATAGTTGTTGTTGTTGTTGTTGTTGATGTTGTTGATGTTGTTGTTTATTTCACGTTGTTGTTTATTTGACGTTGTTTTAGATGTTGTTGTTTATTTGACGTTGTTGTTGTTTATTTGACATTGTTGTTGTTGTTGACGTTGTTGTTGTTGTTGTTGTTGTTGACGTTGTTGGTGTTGTTGTTTATTTGACGTTGTTTTAGTTGTTGTTGTTTATTTGACGTTGTTGTTGTTGTTTATTTGATGTTTTTGTTATTGACATTGTTGTTGTTGTTGTTTATATGACGTTGTTGTTGTTGTTGTTGTTTATTTGACATAGTTGTTGTTGTTGACATTGTTGTTGTTGATGTTGTTGTTGTTGTTTATTTGACGTTGTTGTTATTGTTTATTTGACGTTGTTGTTGTTGTTGTTTATTCTACGTTGTTGTTGTTGTTATTGTTGTTGTTTATTTGACGTTGTTGTTGTTGTTGTTGTGGTTGTTGTTTATTTGATGTTGTTGTTGTTGTTTATTTGACGTTGGTGTTGTTGTTATTTATTTGACGTTGTTGTTGTTATTTATTTGACGTTGTTGTTATTGTTATTGTTTATTTGACGTTGTTGCTGTTGTTGTTTATTTGACGTTGTTATTGTTGTTTATTTGACGTTGTTTTTGTTATTTGACGTTGTTGTTGTTGTATTTGTTGTTGTTGTTGTTGCTTATTTGACGTTGTTGTTTATTTGACGTTGTTGTTGCTGTTAGTTATTTGACGTTGTTGTTGTTGTTGTTGTTTATTTGACATTGTTGTTGTTGTTGTTGACGTTGTTTGTATTGTTGTTTACTTGACGTTGTTGTTATTGTTGTTGTTTATTTGACGTTGTTTTAGTTATTGTTTATTTGACGTTGTTGTTGTTGTTTATTTGACATTATTGTTGTTATTGACGTTGTTGTTGTTGTTTATTTGACATTGTTGTTGTTGTTGTTGTTGACGTTGTTGGTGTTGTTGTTTATTTGACGTTGTTATTGTTGTTGTTGTTGTTTATTTGACGTTGTTTTAGTTGTTGTTGTTTATTTGACATTGTTGTTGTTGTTTATTCGATGTTGTTGTTGTTGACATTGTTGTTGTTGTTTATTTGACTTAGTTGTTGTTGTTGACATTGTTGTTGTTATTGTTGTTGTTTATTTGACATTTTTGTTGTTGTTGATGTTGTGGTTGTTGTTTATTTGATGTTGTTGTTATTGTTTATTTGACATTGTTGTTGTTGACACTGTTGTTGTTGTTGTTGTTTATTTGACGTTGTTGTTGTTGTTTATTTGACTTAGTTGTTGTTGTTGACATTGTTTTTGTTGTTGTTGTTGTTTATTTGACATTTTTGTTGTTGTTGATGTTGTTGTTGTTGTTGTTTATTTGACGTTGTTGTTATTGTTTATTTGACGTTGTTGTTGTTGACATTGTTGTTGTTGTTGTTTATTTGACGTTGTTGTTGTTGTTATTTATTTGGCATTGTTGTTGTTGTTAACGTTGTTGTTGTTGTTGTTGTTTATTTGACATTGTTGTTGTTGTTGTTGTTGACGTTGTTGGTTTTGTTGTTTATTTGACGTTGTTGTTGTTGTTGTTGTTGTTGTTTATTTGAAGTTGTTTCAGTTGTTGTTGTTTATTTGACATTGTTGTTGTTGTTTATTTGACGTTGTTGTTGTTGACGTTGTTGTTGTTGTTTATTTGACGTTATTGTTGTTGTTGATGTTGTTGTTGATGTTGTTGTTGATGTTGTTGTTGTTGTTGTTGTTTATTTGACGTTGTTGCTGTTGTTTATTTGACATTGTTGTTGTCGTTGTTGTGGTTTATTTGACGTTGTTGTTGTTGTTTATTTGACGTTGTTGTTGTTATATATTTGACGTTGTTGTTGTTATTGTTTATTTGACTTTGTTGTTGTTGTTTATTTGACGTTGTTGTTGTTGTTGTTGTTTATTTGACGTTGTAGTTGTTGTTGTTGACGTTGTTGTTGTTGTTGTTTATTTGACGTTGTTGTTGTTGTTTATTTGACACTGTTGTTATTGTTGTTGTTGTTTATTTGACGTTGTTGTTGTTGTTGTTTATTTGATGTTGTTGTTGTTGACGTTGTTGTTGTTGTTGTTGTTTATTTGACGTTGTTGTTGTTGTTTATTTGACGTTGTTGTTGTTCACGTTGTTGTTGTTGTTGTTTATTTGACGTTGTTGTTGGTATTTATTTGACGTTGTTGTTGTTGTTGTTTATTTGACGTTGTTGTTGTTGTTTATTTGACGGTGTTGTTGTTGTTGTTTATTTGACGTCGTTATTGTTGTTGTTTATTTGACGTTGTTGTTGTTGTTGACGTTGTTGTTGTTTATTTGACGTGGTTGTTGTTGTTGACATAGTTGTTGTTGTTGTTGTTGTTGTTTATTTCACGTTGTTGATGTTGTTGATGTTGTTGTTTGTTTGACGTTGTTGTTTATTTGACGTTGTTTTAGATGTTGTTGTTTATTTGACGTTGTTGTTGTTTATTTGACATTGTTGTTGTTGTTGACGTTGTTGTTGTTGTTGTTGTTGTTGACGTTGTTGGTGTTGTTGTTTATTTGACGTTGTTTTAGTTGTTGTTGTTTATTTGACGTTGTTGTTGTTGTTGTTTATTTGATGTTTTTGTTATTGACATTGTTGTTGTTGTTGTTTATATGACGTTGTTGTTGTTGTTGTTTATTTGACATAGTTGTTGTTGTTGACATTGTTGTTGTTGTTTATTTGACGTTTTTGTTGTTGTTGATGTTGTTGTTGTTGTTTATTTGACGTTGTTGTTATTGTTTATTTGACGTTGTTGTTGTTGTTGTTTATTTGACGTTGTTGTTGTTGTTATTGTTGTTGTTTATTTGACGTTGTTGTTGTTGTTGTTGTTTATTTGATGTTGTTGTTGTTGTTGTTTATTTGACGTTGTTGTTGTTGTTGTTTATTTGACGTTGTTGTTGTTGTTATTTATTTGACGTTGTTGTTATTGTTATTGTTTATTTGACGTTGTTGCTGTTGTTGTTTATTTGACGTTGTTATTGTTGTTTATTTGACGTTGTTTTTGTTATTTGACGTTGTTGTTGTTGTATTTGTTGTTGTTGTTGTTGCTTATTTGACGTTGTTGTTTATTTGACGTTGTTGTTGCTGTTAGTTATTTGACGTTGTTGTTGTTGTTGTTGTTTATTTGACATTGTTGTTGTTGTTGTTGTTGTTGACGTTGTTTGTATTGTTGTTTACTTGACGTTGTTGTTATTGTTGTTGTTTATTTGACGTTGTTTTAGTTGTTGTTTATTTGACGTTGTTGTTGTTGTTTATTTGACATTGTTGTTGTTATTGACGTTGTTGTTGTTGTTTATTTGACATTGTTGTTGTTGTTGTTGTTGACGTTGTTGGTGTTGTTGTTTATTTGACGTTGTTATTGTTGTTGTTGTTGTTTATTTAACGTTGTTTTAGTTGTTGTTGTTTATTTGACATTGTTGTTGTTGTTTATTCGATGTTGTTGTTGTTGACATTGTTGTTGTTTTTGTTTATTTGACTTAGTTGTTGTTGTTGACATTGTTGTTGTTGTTGTTTATTTGACGTTGTTGTTGTTGTTGATGTTGTGGTTTTTGTTTATTTGATGTTGTTGTTATTGTTTATTTGACATTGTTGTTGTTGACACTGTTGTTGTTGTTGTTTATTTGACGTTGTTGTTGTTGTTTATTTGACTTAGTTGTTGTTGTTGACATTGTTGTTGTTGTTGTTGTTGTTTATTTGACATTTTTGTTGTTGTTGTTGTTGTTGTTGTTTATTTGACGTTGTTGTTATTGTTTATTTGATGTTGTTGTTGTTGACATTGTTGTTGTTGTTGTTTATTTGACGTTGTTGTTGTTGTTATTTATTTGGCATTGTTGTTGTTGTTAACGTTGTTGTTGTTGTTGTTTATTTGACATTGTTGTTGTTGTTATTGTTGACGTTGTTGGTTTTGTTGTTTATTTGACGTTGTTGTTGTTGTTGTTGTTGTTGTTTATTTGAAGTTGTTTCAGTTGTTGTTGTTTATTTGACGTTGTTGTTGTTGTTGTTTATTTGACGTTGTTGTTGTTGACGTTGTTGTTGTTGTTTATTTGACGTTATTGTTGTTGTTGATGTTGTTGTTGTTGTTGTTGTTGTTTATTTGACGTTGTTGCTGTTGTTTATTTGACGTTGTTGTTGTCGTTGTTGTGGTTTATTTGACGTTGTTGTTGTTGTTTTTTATTTGACGTTGTTGTTGTTATATATTTGACGTTGTTGTTGTTGTTATTGTTTATTTGACTTTGTTGTTGTTGTTGTTTATTTGACGTTGTTGTTGTTGTTGTTGACGTTGTTGTTGTTGTTGTTGACGTTGTTGTTGTTGTTTATTTGACGTTGTTGTTGTTGTTGTTGTTTATTTGACGTTGTTGTTGTTGTTGTTTATTTGACGTTGTTGTTGTTTATTTGACGTTGTTGTTGTTATTTATTTGACGTTGTTGTTGTTGTTGTTTATTTGACATTGTTGTTGTTGTTGTTGTTGTTTATTTGACGTTGTTGTTGTTGTTTATTTGACGTTGTTGTTGTTGACGTTGTTGTTGTTGTTGTTTATTTGACGTTATTGTTGTTGTTTATTTGACGTAGTTGTTGTTGTTAACGTTGTTGTTGTTGTTTATTTGACGTTGTTGTTTTTGTTTATTTGTCGTTGTTGTTGTTCATGTTGTTGTTGTTGTTGTTTATTTGACGTTGTTGTTGTTGTTTATTTGACGTTGTTGTTGTTGTTTATTTGACGTTGTTGTTGTTGTTTATTTGACGGTGTTGTTGTTGTTGTTTATTTGACGTCGTTATTGTTGTTGTTGTTTATTTGACGTTGTTGTTGTTGTTGACGTTGTTGTTGTTTATTTGACGTGGTTGTTGTTGTTGACATAGTTGTTGTTGTTGTTGTTGTGGTTGTTGTTGTTTATTTCACGTTGTTGATGTTGTTGACGTTGTTGTTTATTTGACGTTGTTTTAGATGTTGTTGTTTATTTCACGTTGTTGTTGTTTATTTGACATTGTTGTTGTTGTTGACGTTGTTGTTGTTGACGTTGTTGTTGTTGTTGTTGTTTATTTGACATTGTTCTTGTTGTTGACGTTGTTGGTGTTGTTGTTTATTTGACGTTGTTTTAGTTGTTGTTGTTTATTTGACGTTGTTGTTGTTGTTTATTTGACGTTTTTGTTGTTGTTGATGTTGTTGTTGTTGTTTATTTGACGTTGTTGTTATTGTTTATTTGACGTTGTTGTTGTTGTTGTTTATTTGACGTTGTTGTTGTTGTTTATTTGATGTTGTTGTTGTTGTTTATTTGACGTTGGTGTTGTTGTTGTTTAATTGACGTTGTTGTTGTTATTTATTTGACGTTGTTGTTGTTGTTATTGTTTATTTGACGTTGTTGCTGTTGTTGTTGTTGTTTATTTGACGTTGTTATTGTTGTTTATTTGACGTTGTTTTTGTTATTTGACGTTGTTGTTGTTGTTGTATTTGTTGTTGTTGTTGTTGCTTATTTGACGTTGTTGTTTATTTGACGTTGTTGTTGCTGTTAGTTATTTGACGTTGTTGTTGTTGTTGTTGTTTATTTGACATTGTTGTTGTTGTTGTTGTTGACGTTGTTTGTATTGTTGTTTACTTGACGTTGTTGTTATTGTTGTTGTTTATTTGACGTTGTTTTAGTTGTTGTTTATTTGACGTTGTTGTTGTTGTTGTTTATTTGACATTGTTGTTGTTATTGACGTTGTTGTTGTTGTTGTTTATTTGACATTGTTGTTGTTGTTAACGTTGTTGGTGTTGTTGTTTATTTGACGTTGTTATTGTTGTTGTTGTTGTTGTTGTTGTTTATTTGACGTTGTTTTAGTTGTTGTTGTTTATTTGACATTGTTGTTGTTGTTTATTCGATGTTGTTGTTGTTGACATTGTTGTTGTTGTTGTTTATTTGACTTAGTTGTTGTTGTTGACATTGTTGTTGTTGTTGTTGTTGTTTATTTGACATTTTTGTTGTTGTTGATGTTGTTGTTGTTGTTGTTTATTTGATGTTGTTGTTATTGTTTATTTGACATTGTTGTTGTTGACATTGTTGTTGTTGTTGTTTATTTGACGTTGTTGTTGTTGTTTATTTGACTTAGTTGTTGTTGTTGACATTGTTGTTGTTGTTGTTGTTGTTGTTTATTTGACATTTTTGTTGTTGTTGATGTTGTTGTTGTTGTTGTTTATTTGACGTTGTTGTTATTGTTTATTTGACGTTGTGGTTGTTTATTTGACGTTGTTGTGGTTGTTATTGTTGTTGTTTATTTGACGTTGTTGTTGTTGTTGTTGTTTATTTGATGTTGTTGTTGTTGTTTATTTGACGTTGGTGTTGTTGTTGTTGTTTATTTGATGTTGTTATTGTTGTTATTTATTTGACGTCCTTGTTGTTGTTATTGTTTATTTTACGTTGTTGTTGTTGTTATTGTTTATTTAACGTTTTTATTGTTGTTTATTTGACGTTGTTTTTGTTATTTGACGTTGTTGTTGTTGTTGTATTTGTTGTTGTTGATGTTGTTGCTTATTTGACGTTGTTGTTATTGTTGTTGTTTATTTGACGTTGTTGTTGCTGTTGTTTATTTGACGTTGTTGTTGTTTATTTGATGTTGTTGTTGTTTATTTGACGTTATTGTTGTTATTGACGTTGTTGTTGTTGTTTATTTGACGTTGTTGCTGTTGTTTATTTGACGTTGTTGTTGTCGTTGTTGTTCTTTATTTGACGTTGTTGTTGTTGTTTATTTGACGTTGTTGTTGTTGTTATATATTTGACGTTGTTGTTGTTGTTATTGTTTATTTGACGTTGTTGTTGTTGTTTATTTGACGTTGTTGTTGTTGTTGACGGTGTTGTTGTTATTGTTGACGTTGTTGTTGTTGTTGTTTATTTGACGTTGTTGTTGTTGTTTATTTGACGTTGTTGTTGTTGTTGTTGTTTATTTGACGTTGCTGTTGTTGTTGTTGTTGTTGTTTATTTGACGGTGTTGTTGTGGTTGTTTATTTGACGTTGTTGTTGTTGTTGTTGACGTTGTTGTTATTGTTGTTGTTGTTGTTGTTGTTTATTTGTCGTTTTTATTGTTGTTGATGTTGTTGTTGTTTTTGTAGTTGTTTATTTGACGTTGTTGTTGTTTATTTGACGTTGTTGTTGTTGTTGTTTATTTGACGTTGTTGTTGTTGTTGTTTATTTGACGTTGTTATTGTTATTTATTTGACGTTGTTGTTGATGTTGTTGTTTATTTGACGTTGTTGTTGTTGTTGTTATTTATTTGACGTTGTTGTTGTTGTTGTTTATTTGACGTTGTTGTTGTTGTTGTTTATTTGACGTTGTTGTTGTTATTTATTTGACGTTGTTGTTGTTGTTGTTGTTTATTTGACATTGTTGTTGTTGTTGTTTATTTGACGTTGTTGTTGTTTATTTGACTTTGTTGTTGTTGACGTTATTGTTGTTGTTGTTGTTTATTTGACGTAGTTGTTGTTGTTGACGTTGTTGTTGTTGACGGTGTTGTTGTTGTTGTTTATTTGACGGTGTTGTTGTTGTTGTTTATTTGACGTCGTCGTTGTTGTTGTTTATTTGACATTGTTGTTGTTGTTGACGTTGTTGTTGTTTATTTGACGTGGTTGTTGTTGTTGACATAGTTGTTGTTGTTGTTGTTGTTGATGTTGTTGATGTTGTTGTTTATTTGACGTTGTTGTTTATTTGACGTTGTTTTAGATGTTGTTGTTTATTTGACGTTGTTGTTGTTTATTTGACATTGTTGTTGTTGTTGACGTTGTTGTTGTTGTTGTTGTTGTTGACGTTGTTGGTGTTGTTGTTTATTTGACGTTGTTTTAGTTGTTGTTGTTTATTTGACGTTGTTGTTGTTGTTTATTTGATGTTTTTGTTATTGACATTGTTGTTGTTGTTGTTTATATGACGTTGTTGTTGTTGTTGTTGTTTATTTGACATAGTTGTTGTTGTTGACATTGTTGTTGTTGATGTTGTTGTTGTTGTTTATTTGACGTTGTTGTTATTGTTTATTTGACGTTGTTGTTGTTGTTGTTTATTCTACGTTGTTGTTGTTGTTATTGTTGTTGTTTATTTGACGTTGTTGTTGTTGTTGTTGTGGTTGTTGTTTATTTGATGTTGTTGTTGTTGTTTATTTGACGTTGGTGTTGTTGTTATTTATTTGACGTTGTTGTTGTTATTTATTTGACGTTGTTGTTATTGTTATTGTTTATTTGACGTTGTTGCTGTTGTTGTTTATTTGACGTTGTTATTGTTGTTTATTTGACGTTGTTTTTGTTATTTGACGTTGTTGTTGTTGTATTTGTTGTTGTTGTTGTTGCTTATTTGACGTTGTTGTTGCTGTTAGTTATTTGACGTTGTTGTTGTTGTTGTTGTTTATTTGACATTGTTGTTGTTGTTGTTGACGTTGTTTGTATTGTTGTTTACTTGACGTTGTTGTTATTGTTGTTGTTTATTTGACGTTGTTTTAGTTATTGTTTATTTGACGTTGTTGTTGTTGTTTATTTGACATTATTGTTGTTATTGACGTTGTTGTTGTTGTTTATTTGACATTGTTGTTGTTGTTGTTGTTGACGTTGTTGGTGTTGTTGTTTATTTGACGTTGTTATTGTTGTTGTTGTTGTTTATTTGACGTTGTTTTAGTTGTTGTTGTTTATTTGACATTGTTGTTGTTGTTTATTCGATGTTGTTGTTGTTGACATTGTTGTTGTTGTTTATTTGACTTAGTTGTTGTTGTTGACATTGTTGTTGTTATTGTTGTTGTTTATTTGACATTTTTGTTGTTGTTGATGTTGTGGTTGTTGTTTATTTGATGTTGTTGTTATTGTTTATTTGACATTGTTGTTGTTGACACTGTTGTTGTTGTTGTTGTTTATTTGACGTTGTTGTTGTTGTTTATTTGACTTAGTTGTTGTTGTTGACATTGTTTTTGTTGTTGTTGTTGTTTATTTGACATTTTTGTTGTTGTTGATGTTGTTGTTGTTGTTGTTTATTTGACGTTGTTGTTATTGTTTATTTGACGTTGTTGTTGTTGACATTGTTGTTGTTGTTGTTTATTTGACGTTGTTGTTGTTGTTATTTATTTGGCATTGTTGTTGTTGTTAACGTTGTTGTTGTTGTTGTTGTTTATTTGACATTGTTGTTGTTGTTGTTGTTGACGTTGTTGGTTTTGTTGTTTATTTGACGTTGTTGTTGTTGTTGTTGTTGTTGTTTATTTGAAGTTGTTTCAGTTGTTGTTGTTTATTTGACATTGTTGTTGTTGTTTATTTGACGTTGTTGTTGTTGACGTTGTTGTTGTTGTTTATTTGACGTTATTGTTGTTGTTGATGTTGTTGTTGATGTTGTTGTTGATGTTGTTGTTGTTGTTGTTGTTTATTTGACGTTGTTGCTGTTGTTTATTTGACATTGTTGTTGTCGTTGTTGTGGTTTATTTGACGTTGTTGTTGTTGTTTATTTGACGTTGTTGTTGTTATATATTTGACGTTGTTGTTGTTATTGTTTATTTGACTTTGTTGTTGTTGTTTATTTGACGTTGTTGTTGTTGTTGTTGTTTATTTGACGTTGTAGTTGTTGTTGTTGACGTTGTTGTTGTTGTTGTTTATTTGACGTTGTTGTTGTTGTTGTTTATTTGACACTGTTGTTATTGTTGTTGTTGTTTATTTGACGTTGTTGTTGTTGTTTATTTGATGTTGTTGTTGTTGACGTTGTTGTTGTTGTTGTTGTTTATTTGACGTTGTTGTTGTTGTTTATTTGATGTTGTTGTTGTTCACGTTGTTGTTGTTGTTGTTTATTTGACGTTGTTGTTGGTATTTATTTGACGTTGTTGTTGTTGTTGTTTATTTGACGTTGTTGTTGTTGTTTATTTGACGGTGTTGTTGTTGTTGTTTATTTGACGTCGTTATTGTTGTTGTTTATTTGACGTTGTTGTTGTTGTTGACGTTGTTGTTGTTTATTTGACGTGGTTGTTGTTGTTGACATAGTTGTTGTTGTTGTTGTTGTTTATTTCACGTTGTTGATGTTGTTGATGTTGTTGTTTGTTTGACGTTGTTGTTTATTTGACGTTGTTTTAGATGTTGTTGTTTATTTGACGTTGTTGTTGTTTATTTGACATTGTTGTTTTTGTTGACGTTGTTGTTGTTGTTGTTGTTGTTGACGTTGTTGGTGTTGTTGTTTATTTGACGTTGTTTTAGTTGTTGTTGTTTATTTGACGTTGTTGTTGTTGTTGTTTATTTGATGTTTTTGTTATTGACATTGTTGTTGTTGTTGTTTATATGACGTTGTTGTTGTTGTTGTTTATTTGACATAGTTGTTGTTGTTGACATTGTTGTTGTTGTTTATTTGACGTTTTTGTTGTTGTTGATGTTGTTGTTGTTGTTTATTTGACGTTGTTGTTATTGTTTATTTGACGTTGTTGTTGTTGTTGTTTATTTGACGTTGTTGTTGTTGTTATTGTTGTTGTTTATTTGACGTTGTTGTTGTTGTTGTTGTTTATTTGATGTTGTTGTTGTTGTTGTTTATTTGACGTTGTTGTTGTTGTTGTTTATTTGACGTTGTTGTTGTTGTTATTTATTTGACGTTGTTGTTATTGTTATTGTTTATTTGACGTTGTTGCTGTTGTTGTTTATTTGACGTTGTTATTGTTGTTTATTTGACGTTGTTTTTGTTATTTGACGTTGTTGTTGTTGTATTTGTTGTTGTTGTTGTTGCTTATTTGACGTTGTTGTTTATTTGACGTTGTTGTTGCTGTTAGTTATTTGACGTTGTTGTTGTTGTTGTTGTTTATTTGACATTGTTGTTGTTGTTGTTGTTGACGTTGTTTGTATTGTTGTTTACTTGACGTTGTTGTTATTGTTGTTGTTTATTTGACGTTGTTTTAGTTGTTGTTTATTTGACGTTGTTGTTGTTGTTTATTTGACATTGTTGTTGTTATTGACGTTGTTGTTGTTGTTTATTTGACATTGTTGTTGTTGTTGTTGTTGACGTTGTTGGTGTTGTTGTTTATTTGACGTTGTTATTGTTGTTGTTGTTGTTTATTTGACGTTGTTTTAGTTGTTGTTGTTTATTTGACATTGTTGTTGTTGTTTATTCGATGTTGTTGTTGTTGACATTGTTGTTGTTTTTGTTTATTTGACTTAGTTGTTGTTGTTGACATTGTTGTTGTTGTTGTTTATTTGACGTTGTTGTTGTTGTTGATGTTGTGGTTTTTGTTTATTTGATGTTGTTGTTATTGTTTATTTGACATTGTTGTTGTTGACACTGTTGTTGTTGTTGTTTATTTGACGTTGTTGTTGTTGTTTATTTGACTTAGTTGTTGTTGTTGACATTGTTGTTGTTGTTGTTGTTGTTTATTTGACATTTTTGTTGTTGTTGTTGTTGTTGTTGTTGTTTATTTGACGTTGTTGTTATTGTTTATTTGATGTTGTTGTTGTTGACGTTGTTGTTGTTGTTTATTTGACGTTGTTGTTGTTGTTATTTATTTGGCATTGTTGTTGTTGTTAACGTTGTTGTTGTTGTTGTTTATTTGACATTGTTGTTGTTGTTATTGTTGACGTTGTTGGTTTTGTTGTTTATTTGACGTTGTTGTTGTTGTTGTTGTTGTTGTTTATTTGAAGTTGTTTCAGTTGTTGTTGTTTATTTGACGTTGTTGTTGTTGTTGTTTATTTGACGTTGTTGTTGTTGACGTTGTTGTTGTTGTTTATTTGACGTTATTGTTGTTGTTGATGTTGTTGTTGTTGTTGTTGTTGTTTATTTGACGTTGTTGCTGTTGTTTATTTGACGTTGTTGTTGTCGTTGTTGTGGTTTATTTGACGTTGTTGTTGTTGTTTTTTATTTGACGTTGTTGTTGTTATATATTTGACGTTGTTGTTGTTGTTATTGTTTATTTGACTTTGTTGTTGTTGTTGTTTATTTGACGTTGTTGTTGTTGTTGTTGACGTTGTTGTTGTTGTTGACGTTGTTGTTGTTGTTTATTTGACGTTGTTGTTGTTGTTGTTGTTTATTTGACGTTGTTGTTGTTGTTGTTTATTTGACGTTGTTGTTGTTTATTTGACGTTGTTGTTGTTATTTATTTGACGTTGTTGTTGTTGTTGTTTATTTGACATTGTTGTTGTTGTTGTTGTTGTTTATTTGACGTTGTTGTTGTTGTTTATTTGACGTTGTTGTTGTTGACGTTGTTGTTGTTGTTGTTTATTTGACGTTATTGTTGTTGTTTATTTGACGTAGTTGTTGTTGTTAACGTTGTTGTTGTTGTTTATTTGACGTTGTTGTTTTTGTTTATTTGTCGTTGTTGTTGTTCATGTTGTTGTTGTTGTTGTTTATTTGACGTTGTTGTTGTTGTTTATTTGACGTTGTTGTTGTTGTTTATTTGACGTTGTTGTTGTTGTTTATTTGACGGTGTTGTTGTTGTTGTTTATTTGACGTCGTTATTGTTGTTGTTGTTTATTTGACGTTGTTGTTGTTGTTGACGTTGTTGTTGTTTATTTGACGTGGTTGTTGTTGTTGACATAGTTGTTGTTGTTGTTGTTGTGGTTGTTGTTGTTTATTTCACGTTGTTGATGTTGTTGACGTTGTTGTTTATTTGACGTTGTTTTAGATGTTGTTGTTTATTTCACGTTGTTGTTGTTTATTTGACATTGTTGTTGTTGTTGACGTTGTTGTTGTTGACGTTGTTGTTGTTGTTGTTGTTTATTTGACATTGTTCTTGTTGTTGACATTGTTGGTGTTGTTGTTTATTTGACGTTGTTTTAGTTGTTGTTGTTTATTTGACGTTGTTGTTGTTGTTTATTTGACGTTTTTGTTGTTGTTGATGTTGTTGTTGTTGTTTATTTGACGTTGTTGTTATTGTTTATTTGACGTTGTTGTTGTTGTTGTTTATTTGACGTTGTTGTTGTTGTTTATTTGATGTTGTTGTTGTTGTTTATTTGACGTTGGTGTTGTTGTTGTTTAATTGACGTTGTTGTTGTTATTTATTTGACGTTGTTGTTGTTGTTATTGTTTATTTGACGTTGTTGCTGTTGTTGTTGTTGTTTATTTGACGTTGTTATTGTTGTTTATTTGACGTTGTTTTTGTTATTTGACGTTGTTGTTGTTGTTGTATTTGTTGTTGTTGTTGTTGCTTATTTGACGTTGTTGTTTATTTGACGTTGTTGTTGCTGTTAGTTATTTGACGTTGTTGTTGTTGTTGTTGTTTATTTGACATTGTTGTTGTTGTTGTTGTTGACGTTGTTTGTATTGTTGTTTACTTGACGTTGTTGTTATTGTTGTTGTTTATTTGACGTTGTTTTAGTTGTTGTTTATTTGACGTTGTTGTTGTTGTTGTTTATTTGACATTGTTGTTGTTATTGACGTTGTTGTTGTTGTTGTTTATTTGACATTGTTGTTGTTGTTAACGTTGTTGGTGTTGTTGTTTATTTGACGTTGTTATTGTTGTTGTTGTTGTTGTTGTTGTTTATTTGACGTTGTTTTAGTTGTTGTTGTTTATTTGACATTGTTGTTGTTGTTTATTCGATGTTGTTGTTGTTGACATTGTTGTTGTTGTTGTTTATTTGACTTAGTTGTTGTTGTTGACATTGTTGTTGTTGTTGTTGTTGTTTATTTGACATTTTTGTTGTTGTTGATGTTGTTGTTGTTGTTGTTTATTTGATGTTGTTGTTATTGTTTATTTGACATTGTTGTTGTTGACATTGTTGTTGTTGTTGTTTATTTGACGTTGTTGTTGTTGTTTATTTGACTTAGTTGTTGTTGTTGACATTGTTGTTGTTGTTGTTGTTGTTGTTTATTTGACATTGTTGTTGTTGTTGTTTATTTGACGTTGTCGTTGTTGTTTATTTGACGTTGTTGTTATTGTTTATTTGACGTTGTGGTTGTTTATTTGACGTTGTTGTTGTTGTTATTGTTGTTGTTTATTTGACGTTGTTGTTGTTGTTGTTGTTTATTTGATGTTGTTGTTGTTGTTTATTTGACGTTGGTGTTGTTGTTGTTGTTTATTTGATGTTGTTATTGTTGTTATTTATTTGACGTCCTTGTTGTTGTTATTGTTTATTTTACGTTGTTGTTGTTGTTATTGTTTATTTAACGTTTTTATTGTTGTTTATTTGACGTTGTTTTTGTTATTTGACGTTGTTGTTGTTGTTGTATTTGTTGTTGTTGATGTTGTTGCTTATTTGACGTTGTTGTTATTGTTGTTGTTTATTTGACGTTGTTGTTGCTGTTGTTTATTTGACGTTGTTGTTGTTTATTTGATGTTGTTGTTGTTTATTTGACGTTATTGTTGTTATTGACGTTGTTGTTGTTGTTTATTTGACGTTGTTGCTGTTGTTTATTTGACGTTGTTGTTGTCGTTGTTGTTCTTTATTTGACGTTGTTGTTGTTGTTTATTTGACGTTGTTGTTGTTGTTATATATTTGACGTTGTTGTTGTTGTTATTGTTTATTTGACGTTGTTGTTGTTGTTTATTTGACGTTGTTGTTGTTGTTGACGGTGTTGTTGTTATTGTTGACGTTGTTGTTGTTGTTGTTTATTTGACGTTGTTGTTGTTGTTTATTTGACGTTGTTGTTGTTGTTGTTGTTTATTTGACGTTGCTGTTGTTGTTGTTGTTGTTGTTGTTTATTTGACGGTGTTGTTGTGGTTGTTTATTTGACGTTGTTGTTGTTGTTGTTGACGTTGTTGTTATTGTTGTTGTTGTTGTTGTTTATTTGTCGTTTTTATTGTTGTTGATGTTGTTGTTGTTTTTGTAGTTGTTTATTTGACGTTGTTGTTGTTTATTTGACGTTGTTGTTGTTGTTGTTTATTTGACGTTGTTGTTGTTGTTGTTTATTTGACGTTGTTATTGTTATTTATTTGACGTTGTTGTTGATGTTGTTGTTTATTTGACGTTGTTGTTGTTGTTGTTATTTATTTGACGTTGTTGTTGTTGTTGTTTATTTGACGTTGTTGTTGTTGTTGTTTATTTGACGTTGTTGTTGTTATTTATTTGACGTTGTTGTTGTTGTTGTTGTTTATTTGACATTGTTGTTGTTGTTGTTTATTTGACGTTGTTGTTGTTTATTTGACTTTGTTGTTGTTGACGTTATTGTTGTTGTTGTTGTTTATTTGACGTAGTTGTTGTTGTTGACGTTGTTGTTGTTGTTATTATTTGTTTATTTAACGATTTTGTTGTTGTTGTTGTTGTTGTTGTTTATTTGACGTTGTTGTTATTGTTGTTTATTTGACGTTGTTGTTGTTGTTGACGTTGTTGTTGTTGTTGTTTATTTGACGTTGTTATTGTTTTTGCTGTTGTTTATTTGACGTTGTTGTTGTCGTTGTTGTTATTTATTTGACGTTGTTGTTGTTGTTGTTGTTTATTTGACGTTGTTGTTGTTGTTGTTATTTATTTGACGTTGTTGTTGTTGTTGTTTATTTGACATTGTTGTTGTTGTTGTTTATTTGACGTTGTTGTTGTTGTTGTTTATTTGACGTTGTTGTTGTTTATTTGAAATTATTGTTGTTGTTTTTGTTGACGTTGTTGTTGGTGTTGGTGTTGTTGTTTATTTGACATAGTTGTTGTTGTTGACGTTGTTGTTGTTGTTGTTTATTTGACGTTTTTGTTGTTGTTGAGGTTGTTGTTGTTGTTGTTGTTTATTTGACGTTGTTGTTATTGTTTATTTGACGTTGTTGTTGTTGTTTATTTGACGTTGTTGTTGTGGTTATTATTGTTGTTTATTTGACGTTGTTGTTGTTGTTGTTTATTTGATGTTGTTGTTGTTGTTTATTTGACGTTGGTGTTGTTATTGTTTATTTGACGTTGTTGTTGTTGTTATTTATTTGACGTTGTTGTTGTTGTTATTGTTTATTTGACGATGTTGCTGTTGTTGTTGTTGTTTATTTGACGTTGTTATTGTTGTTTATTTGACGTTGTTTTTGTTATTTGACGTTGACGTTGTTGTTATTGTTGTTGCTTATTTGATGTTGTTGTTATTGTTGTTGTTTATTTGACGTTGTTGTTGCTGTTAGTTATTTGACGTTGTTGTCGTTGTTGTTATTTATTTGACGTTGTTGTTGTTGTTTATTTGACGTTGTTGTTGTTGTTGACGTTGTTGTTGTTGTTGTGTATTTGACGTTGTTAATGTTGTTGCTGTTGTTTATTTGACGTTGTTGTTGTTGTTGTTGTTGTTTATTTGACATTGTTGTTGTTATTGACGTTGTTGTTGTTGTTGTTGTTGTTGTTTATTTGACATTGTTGTTGTTGTTAACGTTGTTGGTGTTGTTGTTTATTTGACGTTGTTATTGTTGTTGTTGTTGTTGTTTATTTGACGTTGTTTTAGTTGTTGTTGTTTATTTGACATTGTTGTTGTTGTTTATTCGATGTTGTTGTTGTTGACATTGTTGTTGTTGTTGTTTATTTGACTTAGTTGTTGTTGTTGACATTGTTGTTGTTGTTGTTGTTGTTTATTTGACATTTTTGTTGTTGTTGATGTTGTTGTTGTTGTTTATTTGATGTTGTTGTTATTGTTTATTTGACATTGTTGTTGTTGACATTGTTGTTGTTGTTGTTGTTTATTTGACGTTGTTGTTGTTGTTTATTTGACTTAGTTGTTGTTGTTGACATTGTTGTTGTTGTTGTTGTTGTTTATTTGACATTTTTGTTGTTGTTGATGTTGATGTTGTTGTTGTTTATTTGACGTTGTTGTTATTGTTTATTTGACGTTGTGGTTGTTTATTTGACGTTGTTGTTGTTGTTGTTATTGTTGTTGTTTATTTGACGTTGTTGTTGTTGTTGTTGTTTATTTGATGTTGTTGTTGTTGTTTATTTGACGTTGGTGTTGTTGTTGTTGTTTATTTGATGTTGTTATTGTTGTTATTTATTTGACGTCCTTGTTGTTGTTATTGTTTATTTTACGTTGTTGTTGTTGTTATTGTTTATTTAACGTTTTTATTGTTGTTTATTTGACGTTGTTTTTGTTATTTGAAGTTGTTGTTGTTGTTGTTGTTGTTGTTGTTGTTGTATTTGTTGTTGTTGATGTTGTTGCTTATTTGACGTTGTTGTTATTGTTGTTGTTTATTTGACGTTGTTGTTGCTGTTGTTGTTGACGTTGTTTGTATTGTTGTTTACTTGACGTTGTTGTTATTGTTGTTGTTTATTTGACGTTGTTTTAGTTGTTGTTTATTTGACGTTGTTGTTGTTGTTGTTTATTTGACATTGTTGTTGTTATTGACGTTGTTGTTGTTGTTGTTTATTTGACATTGTTGTTGTTGTTAACGTTGTTGGTGTTGTTGTTTATTTGACGTTGTTATTGTTGTTGTTGTTGTTGTTGTTGTTTATTTGACGTTGTTTTAGTTGTTGTTGTTTATTTGACATTGTTGTTGTTGTTTATTCGATGTTGTTGTTGTTGACATTGTTGTTGTTGTTGTTTATTTGACTTAGTTGTTGTTGTTGACATTGTTGTTGTTGTTGTTGTTGTTTATTTGACATTTTTGTTGTTGTTGATGTTGTTGTTGTTGTTGTTTATTTGATGTTGTTGTTATTGTTTATTTGACATTGTTGTTGTTGACATTGTTGTTGTTGTTGTTTATTTGACGTTGTTGTTGTTGTTTATTTGACTTAGTTGTTGTTGTTGACATTGTTGTTGTTGTTGTTGTTGTTGTTTATTTGACATTTTTGTTGTTGTTGATGTTGTTGTTGTTGTTTATTTGACATTGTTGTTGTTGTTGTTATTTATTTGACGTTGTTGTTGTTGTTTATTTGACGTTGTTGTTGTTGTTGTTTATTTAACGTTGTTGTTGTTATTGTTTATTTGACGTTGTTTTTGTTATTTGACGTTGTTGTTGTTGTTGTATTTGTTGTTGTTGATGTTGTTGCTTATTTGACGTTGTTGTTATTGTTGTTGTTTATTTGACGTTGTTGTTGCTGTTGTTTATTTGTCGTTTTTATTGTTGTTGATGTTGTTGTTGTTTTTGTAGTTGTTTATTTGACGTTGTTGTTGTTTATTTGACGTTGTTGTTGTTGTTGTTTATTTGACGTTGTTGTTGTTGTTATTGTTGTTGTTGTTGTTTATTTGACGTTGTTATTGTTATTTATTTGACGTTGTTGTTGATGTTGTTGTTTATTTGACGTTGTTGTTGTTGTTGTTATTTATTTGACGTTGTTGTTGTTGTTGTTTATTTGACGTTGTTGTTGTTGTTGTTTATTTGACGTTGTTGTTGTTATTTATTTGACGTTGTTGTTGTTGTTGTTGTTTATTTGACATTGTTGTTGTTGTTGTTTATTTGACGTTGTTGTTGTTTATTTGACTTTGTTGTTGTTGACGTTATTGTTGTTGTTGTTGTTTATTTGACGTAGTTGTTGTTGTTGACGTTGTTGTTGTTGTTATTATTTGTTTATTTAACGATTTTGTTGTTGTTGTTGTTGTTGTTGTTGTTTATTTGACGTTGTTGTTATTGTTGTTTATTTGACGTTGTTGTTGTTGTTGACGTTGTTGTTGTTGTTGTTTATTTGACGTTGTTATTGTTTTTGCTGTTGTTTATTTGACGTTGTTGTTGTCGTTGTTGTTATTTATTTGACGTTGTTGTTGTTGTTGTTGTTTATTTGACGTTGTTGTTGTTGTTATTTATTTGACGTTGTTGTTGTTGTTGTTTATTTGACATTGTTGTTGTTGTTGTTTATTTGACGTTGTTGTTGTTGTTGTTTATTTGACGTTGTTGTTGTTTATTTGAAATTATTGTTGTTGTTTTTGTTGACATTGTTGTTGGTGTTGGTGTTGTTGTTTATTTGACATAGTTGTTGTTGTTGACGTTGTTGTTGTTGTTGTTTATTTGACGTTTTTGTTGTTGTTGAGGTTGTTGTTGTTGTTGTTGTTTATTTGACGTTGTTGTTATTGTTTATTTGACGTTGTTGTTGTTGTTTATTTGACGTTGTTGTTGTGGTTATTATTGTTGTTTATTTGACGTTGTTGTTGTTGTTGTTTATTTGATGTTGTTGTTGTTGTTTATTTGACGTTGGTGTTGTTATTGTTTATTTGACGTTGTTGTTGTTGTTATTTATTTGACGTTGTTGTTGTTGTTATTGTTTATTTGACGATGTTGCTGTTGTTGTTGTTGTTTATTTGACGTTGTTATTGTTGTTTATTTGACGTTGTTTTTGTTATTTGACGTTGACGTTGTTGTTATTGTTGTTGCTTATTTGACGTTGTTGTTATTGTTGTTGTTTATTTGACGTTGTTGTTGCTGTTAGTTATTTGACGTTGTTGTCGTTGTTGTTATTTATTTGACGTTGTTGTTGTTGTTTATTTGACGTTGTTGTTGTTGTTGACGTTGTTGTTGTTGTTGTGTATTTGACGTTGTTAATGTTGTTGCTGTTGTTTATTTGACGTTGTTGTTGTTGTTGTTGTTTATTTGACATTGTTGTTGTTATTGACGTTGTTGTTGTTGTTGTTGTTTATTTGACATTGTTGTTGTTGTTAACGTTGTTGGTGTTGTTGTTTATTTGACGTTGTTATTGTTGTTGTTGTTGTTGTTTATTTGACGTTGTTTTAGTTGTTGTTGTTTATTTGACATTGTTGTTGTTGTTTATTCGATGTTGTTGTTGTTGACATTGTTGTTGTTGTTGTTTTTTTGACTTAGTTGTTGTTGTTGACATTGTTGTTGTTGTTGTTGTTGTTTATTTGACATTTTTGTTGTTGCTGATGTTGTTGTTGTTGTTTATTTGATGTTGTTGTTATTGTTTATTTGACATTGTTGTTGTTGACATTGTTGTTGTTGTTGTTGTTTATTTGACGTTGTTGTTGTTGTTTATTTGACTTAGTTGTTGTTGTTGACATTGTTGTTGTTGTTGTTGTTGTTGTTTATTTGACATTTTTGTTGTTGTTGATGTTGATGTTGTTGTTGTTTATTTGACGTTGTTGTTATTGTTTATTTGACGTTGTGGTTGTTTATTTGACGTTGTTGTTGTTGTTGTTATTGTTGTTGTTTATTTGACGTTGTTGTTGTTGTTGTTTATTTGATGTTGTTGTTGTTGTTGTTGTTGTTGTTGTTGTTGTTGTTGTTGTTGTATTTGTTGTTGTTGATGTTGTTGCTTATTTGACGTTGTTGTTATTGTTGTTGTTTATTTGACGTTGTTGTTGCTGTTGTTTATTTGACGTTGTTGTTGTTGTTTATTTGATGTTGTTGTTGTTTATTTGACGTTATTGTTGTTATTGACGTTGTTGTTGTTGTTTATTTGACGTTGTTGCTGTTGTTTATTTGACGTTGTTGTTGTCGTTGTTGTTCTTTATTTGACGTTGTTGTTGTTGTTTATTTGACGTTGTTGTTGTTATATATTTGACGTTGTTGTTGTTGTTATTGTTTATTTGACGTTGTTGTTGTTGTTTATTTGACGTTGTTGTTGTTGTTGTTGACGTTGTTGTTGTTATTGTTGACGTTGTTGTTGTTGTTGTTGTTTATTTGACGTTGTTGTTGTTGTTTATTTGACGTTGTTGTTGTTGTTGTTGTTTATTTGACGTTGCTGTTGTTGTTGTTGTTTATTTGACGGTGTTGTTGTGGTTGTTTATTTGACGTTGTTGTTGTTGTTGACGTTGTTGTTATTGTTGTTGTTGTTGTTGTTGTTGTTTATTTGTCGTTTTTGTTATTGTTGATGTTGTTGTTGTTTTTGTAGTTGTTTATTTGACGTTGTTGTTGTTTATTTGACGTTGTTGTTGTTGTTGTTTATTTGACGTTGTTGTTGTTGTTATTGTTGTTGTTGTTGTTTATTTGACGTTGTTATTGTTATTTATTTGACGTTGTTGTTGATATTGTTGTTTATTTGACGTTGTTGTTGTTGTTGTTATTTATTTGACGTTGTTGTTGTTGTTGTTTATTTGACGTTGTTGTTGTTGTTGTTTATTTGACGTTGTTGTTGTTATTTATTTGACGTTGTTGTTGTTGTTGTTTATTTGACATTGTTGTTGTTGTTGTTTATTTGACGTTGTTGTTGTTTATTTGACTTTGTTGTTGTTGACGTTATTGTTGTTGTTGTTGTTTATTTGACGTAGTTGTTGTTGTTGACGTTGTTGTTGTTGTTATTATTTGTTTATTTAACGATTTTGTTGTTGTTGTTGTTGTTGTTTATTTGACGTTGTTGTTATTGTTGTTTATTTGACGTTGTTGTTGTTGTTGACGTTGTTGTTGTTGTTGTTGTTTATTTGACGTTGTTATTGTTTTTGCTGTTGTTTATTTGACGTTGTTGTTGTCGTTGTTGTTATTTATTTGACGTTGTTGTTGTTGTTGTTGTTGTTTATTTGACGTTGTTGTTGTTGTTGTTATTTATTTGACGTTGTTGTTGTTGTTGTTTATTTGACATTGTTGTTGTTGTTGTTTATTTGACGTTGTTGTTGTTGTTGTTTATTTGACGTTGTTGTTGTTTATTTGACATTATTGTTGTTGTTTTTGTTGACGTTGTTGTTGTTGTTTATTTGACATTGTTGTTGTTGGTGTTGGTGTTGTTGTTTATTTGACATAGTTGTTGTTGTTGACGTTGTTGTTGTTGTTGTTGTTTATTTGACGTTTTTGTTGTTGTTGATGTTGTTGTTGTTGTTGTTGTTTATTTGACGTTGTTGTTATTGTTTATTTGACGTTGTTGTTGTTATTTATTTGACGTTGTTGTTGTGGTTATTATTGTTGTTTATTTGACGTTGTTGTTGTTGTTGTTTATTTGATGTTGTTGTTGTTGTTTATTTGACGTTGGTGTTGTTATTGTTTATTTGACGTTGTTGTTGTTATTTATTTGACGTTGTTGTTGGTGTTATTGTTTATTTGACGTTGTTGCTGTTGTTGTTGTTGTTTATTTGACGTTGTTATTGTTGTTTATTTGACGTTGTTTTTGTTATTTGACGTTGTTGTTGTTGTTGTTGCTTATTTGACGTTGTTGTTATTGTTGTTGTTTATTTGACGTTGTTGTTGCTGTTAGTTATTTGACGTTGTTGTCGTTGTTGTTGTTTATTTGACGTTGTTGTTGTTGTTGTTGTTTATTTGACGTTGTTGTTGTTGTTGACGTTGTTGTTGTTGTTGTTTATTTGACGTTGTTATTGTTGTTGCTGTTGTTTATTTGACGTTGTTGTTGTTGTTGTTGTTGTTTATTTGACATTGTTGTTGTTGTTGTTGTTTATTTGACGTTGTTGTTGTTGTTATTTATTTGACGTTGTTGTTGTTGTTGTTTATTTGACGTTGTTGTTGTTGTTCATTTGACGTTGTTGTTGTTGTTTATTTGACATTGTTGTTGTTGTTGACGTTGTTGTTGTTGTTTATTTGACATTGTTGTTGTTGTTGGTGTTGTTGTTTATTTGACGTTGTTGTTGTTGTTGTTTATTTGACGTTGTTGTTCATGTTGTTGGTGTTGTTGTTTATTTGACGTTGTTGTTGTTGTTGTTGTTGTTTATTTGACGTTGTTGTTCATGTTGTTGTTGTTGTTTATTTGACGTTGTTGTTGTTGTTTATTTGACGTTGTTGTTGTTGTTTATTTGACGTTGTTGTTGTTGTTTATTTGACGGTGTTGTTGTTGTTGTTTATTTGACGTCGTTGTTGTTGTTGTTGTTTATTTGACGTTGTTGTTGTTGTTGACATTGTTGTTGTTTATTTGACGTGGCTGTTGTTGTTGACATAGTTGTTGTTGTTGTTGTTGTTGTTTATTTCACGTTGTTGATGTTGTTGACGTTGTTGTTTATTTGACGTTGTTGTTTATTTGACGTTGTTTTAGATGTTGTTGTTTATTTGACGTTGTTGTTGTTTATTTGACATTGTTGTTGTTGTTGACGTTGTTGTTGTTGTTGTTGTTGTTTATTTGACATTGTTGTTGTTGTTGTTGACGTTGTTGGTGTTGTTGTTTATTTGACGTTGTTTTAGTTGTTGTTGTTTATTTGACGTTGTTGTTGTTGTTGTTGTTTATTTGACGTTTTTGTTATTGACATTGTTGTTATTGTTGTTTATATGACGTTGTTGTTGTTGTTGTTTATTTGACATAGTTGTTGTTGTTGACATTGTTGTTGTTGTTTATTTGACGTTTTTGTTGTTGTTAATGTTGTTGTTGTTGTTTATTTGACGTTGTTGTTATTGTTTATTTGACGTTGTTGTTGTTGTTGTTTATTTGACGTTGTTGTTGTTGTTTATTTGACGTTGTTGTTGTTGTTTATTTGATGTTGTTGTTGTTGTTTATTTGACGTTGGTGTTGTTGTTGTTTATTTGACGTTGTTGTTGTTATTTATTTGACGTTGTTGTTGTTGTTATTGTTTATTTGACGTTGTTGCTGTTGTTGTTGTTGTTTATTTGACGTTGTTATTGTTGTTTATTTGACGTTGTTTTTGTTATTTGACGTTGTTGTTGTTGTTGTATTTGTTGTTGTTGTTGTTGCTTATTTGACGTTGTTGTTTATTTGACGTTGTTGTTGCTGTTAGTTATTTGACGTTGTTGTTGTTGTTGTTGTTTATTTGACATTGTTGTTGTTGTTGTTGACGTTGTTTGTATTGTTGTTTACTTGACGTTGTTGTTATTGTTGTTGTTTATTTGACGTTGTTTTAGTTGTTGTTTATTTGACGTTGTTGTTGTTGTTGTTTATTTGACATTGTTGTTGTTATTGACGTTGTTGTTGTTGTTGTTTATTTGACATTGTTGTTGTTGTTAACGTTGTTGGTGTTGTTGTTTATTTGACGTTGTTATTGTTGTTGTTGTTGTTGTTTATTTGACGTTGTTTTAGTTGTTGTTGTTTATTTGACATTGTTGTTGTTTATTCGATGTTGTTGTTGTTGACATTGTTGTTGTTGTTGTTTATTTGACTTAGTTGTTGTTGTTGACATTGTTGTTGTTGTTGTTGTTGTTTATTTGACATTTTTGTTGTTGTTGATGTTGTTGTTGTTGTTGTTTATTTGATGTTGTTGTTATTGTTTATTTGACATTGTTGTTGTTGTTGTTTATTTGACGTTGTTGTTGTTGTTTATTTGACTTAGTTGTTGTTTTTGACATTGTTGTTGTTGTTGTTGTTGTTGTTTATTTGACATTTTTGTTGTTGTTGATGTTGTTGTTGTTGTTGTTTATTTGACGTTGTTGTTATTGTTTATTTGACGTTGTGGTTGTTTATTTGACGTTGTTGTTGTTGTTATTGTTGTTGTTTATTTGACGTTGTTGTTGTTGTTGTTTATTTGATGTTGTTGTTGTTGTTTATTTGACGTTGGTGTTGTTGTTGTTGTTTATTTGATGTTGTTATTGTTGTTATTTATTTGACGTCCTTGTTGTTGTTATTGTTTATTTTACGTTGTTGTTGTTGTTATTGTTTATTTAACGTTTTTATTGTTGTTTATTTGACGTTGTTTTTGTTATTTGACGTTGTTGTTGTTGTTGTATTTGTTGTTGTTGTATTTGTTGCTTATTTGACGTTGTTGTTATTGTTGTTGTTTATTTGACGTTGTTGTTGCTGTTGTTTATTTGACGTTGTTGTTGTTGTTTATTTGATATTGTTGTTGTTTATTTGACGTTATTGTTGTTATTGACGTTGTTGTTGTTGTTTATTTGACGTTGTTGCTGTTGTTTATTTGACGTTGTTGTTGTCGTTGTTGTTCTTTATTTGACGTTGTTGTTGTTGTTTATTTGACGTTGTTGTTGTTGTTATATATTTGACGTTGTTGTTGTTGTTATTGTTTATTTGACGTTGTTGTTGTTGTTGACGGTGTTGTTGTTATTGTTGACGTTGTTGTTGTTGTTGTTTATTTGACGTTGTTGTTGTTGTTTATTTGACGTTGTTGTTGTTGTTGTTTATTTGACGTTGCTGTTGTTGTTGTTGTTTATTTGACGGTGTTGTTGTGGTTGTTTATTTGACGTTGTTGTTGTTGTTGTTGACGTTGTTGTTATTGTTGTTGTTGTTGTTGTTGTTTATTTGTCGTTTTTGTTGTTGTTGATGTTGTTGTTGTTTTTGTAGTTGTTTATTTGACGTTGTTGTTGTTTATTTGACGTTGTTGTTGTTGTTGTTTATTTGACGTTGTTGTTGTTGTTATTGTTGTTGTTGTTGTTTATTTGACGTTGTTATTGTTATTTATTTGACGTTGTTGTTGATGTTGTTGTTTATTTGACGTTGTTGTTGTTGTTGTTATTTATTTGACGTTGTTGTTGTTGTTGTTTATTTGACGTTGTTGTTGTTGTTGTTGTTTATTTGACGTTGTTGTTGTTATTTATCTGACGTTGTTGTTGTTGTTTATTTGACATTGTTGTTGTTGTTGTTTATTTGACGTTGTTGTTGTTTATTTGACTTTGTTGTTGTTGACGTTATTGTTGTTGTTGTTGTTTATTTGACGTAGTTGTTGTTGTTGACGTTGTTGTTGTTGTTATTATTTGTTTATTTAACGATTTTGTTGTTGTTGTTGTTGTTGTTGTTGTTGTTGTTTATTTGACGTTGTTGTTATTGTTGTTTATTTGACGTTGTTGTTGTTGTTGACGTTGTTGTTGTTGTTGTTTATTTAACGTTGTTATTGTTTTTGCTGTTGTTTATTTGACGTTGTTGTTGTCGTTGTTGTTATTTATTTGACGTTGTTGTTGTTGTTGTTGTTTATTTGACGTTGTTGTTGTTGTTGTTATTTATTTGACGTTGTTGTTGTTGTTGTTTATTTGACATTGTTGTTGTTGTTGTTTATTTGACGTTGTTGTTGTTGTTGTTTATTTGACGTTGTTGTTGTTTATTTGACATTATTGTTGTTGTTTTTGTTGACGTTGTTGTTGGTGTTGGTGTTGTTGTTTATTTGACATAGTTGTTGTTGTTGACGTTGTTGTTGTTGTTGTTGTTGTTTATTTGACGTTTTTGTTGTTGTTGAGGTTGTTGTTGTTGTTGTTGTTTATTTGACGTTGTTGTTATTGTTTATTTGACGTTGTTGTTGTTGTTTATTTGACGTTGTTGTTGTGGTTATTATTGTTGTTTATTTGACGTTGTTGTTGTTGTTGTTTATTTGATGTTGTTGTTGTTGTTTATTTGACGTTGGTGTTGTTATTGTTTATTTGACGTTGTTGTTGTTGTTATTTATTTGACGTTGTTGTTGTTGTTATTGTTTATTTGACGATGTTGCTGTTGTTGTTGTTGTTTATTTGACGTTGTTATTGTTGTTTATTTGACGTTGTTTTTGTTATTTGACGTTGACGTTGTTGTTATTGTTGTTGCTTATTTGACGTTGTTGTTATTGTTGTTGTTTATTTGACGTTGTTGTTGCTGTTAGTTATTTGACGTTGTTGTCGTTGTTGTTATTTATTTGACGTTGTTGTTGTTGTTTATTTGACGTTGTTGTTGTTGTTGACGTTGTTGTTGTTGTTGTGTATTTGACGTTGTTAATGTTGTTGCTGTTGTTTATTTGACGTTGTTGTTGTTGTTGTTGTTTATTTGACATTGTTGTTGTTATTGACGTTGTTGTTGTTGTTGTTGTTTATTTGACATTGTTGTTGTTAACGTTGTTGGTGTTGTTGTTTATTTGACGTTGTTATTGTTGTTGTTGTTGTTTATTTGACGTTGTTTTAGTTGTTGTTGTTTATTTGACATTGTTGTTGTTGTTTATTCGATGTTGTTGTTGTTGACATTGTTGTTGTTGTTGTTTATTTGACTTAGTTGTTGTTGTTGACATTGTTGTTGTTGTTGTTGTTGTTTATTTGACATTTTTGTTGTTGTTGATGTTGTTGTTGTTGTTTATTTGATGTTGTTGTTATTGTTTATTTGACATTGTTGTTGTTGACATTGTTGTTGTTGTTGTTGTTTATTTGACGTTGTTGTTGTTGTTTATTTGACTTAGTTGTTGTTGTTGACATTGTTGTTGTTGTTGTTGTTGTTGTTTATTTGACATTTTTGTTGTTGTTGATGTTGATGTTGTTGTTGTTTATTTGACGTTGTTGTTATTGTTTATTTGATGTTGTGGTTGTTTATTTGACGTTGTTGTTGTTGTTATTGTTGTTATTTATTTGACGTTGTTGTTGTTGTTGTTGTTTATTTGATGTTGTTGTTGTTGTTTATTTGACGTTGGTGTTGTTGTTGTTGTTTATTTGATGTTGTTATTGTTGTTATTTATTTGACGTCCTTGTTGTTGTTATTGTTTATTTTACGTTGTTGTTGTTGTTATTGTTTATTTAACGTTTTTATTGTTGTTTATTTGACGTTGTTTTTGTTATTTGAAGTTGTTGTTGTTGTTGTTGTTGTTGTTGTTGTTGTTGTATTTGTTGTTGTTGATGTTGTTGCTTATTTGACGTTGTTGTTATTGTTGTTGTTTATTTGACGTTGTTGTTGCTGTTGTTTATTTGACGTTGTTGTTGTTGTTTATTTGATGTTGTTGTTGTTTATTTGACGTTATTGTTGTTATTGACGTTGTTGTTGTTGTTTATTTGACGTTGTTGCTGTTGTTTATTTGACGTTGTTGTTGTCGTTGTTGTTCTTTATTTGACGTTGTTGTTGTTGTTTATTTGACGTTGTTGTTGTTATATATTTGACGTTGTTGTTGTTGTTATTGTTTATTTGACGTTGTTGTTGTTGTTTATTTGACGTTGTTGTTGTTGTTGTTGACGTTGTTGTTGTTATTGTTGACGTTGTTGTTGTTGTTGTTGTTTATTTGACGTTGTTGTTGTTGTTTATTTGACGTTGTTGTTGTTGTTGTTGTTTATTTGACGTTGCTGTTGTTGTTGTTGTTTATTTGACGGTGTTGTTGTGGTTGTTTATTTGACGTTGTTGTTGTTGTTGACGTTGTTGTTATTGTTGTTGTTGTTGTTGTTGTTGTTTATTTGTCGTTTTTGTTATTGTTGATGTTGTTGTTGTTTTTGTAGTTGTTTATTTGACGTTGTTGTTGTTTATTTGACGTTGTTGTTGTTGTTGTTTATTTGACGTTGTTGTTGTTGTTGTTATTGTTGTTGTTGTTGTTTATTTGACGTTGTTATTGTTATTTATTTGACGTTGTTGTTGATATTGTTGTTTATTTGACGTTGTTGTTGTTGTTGTTATTTATTTGACGTTGTTGTTGTTGTTGTTTATTTGACGTTGTTGTTGTTGTTGTTTATTTGACGTTGTTGTTGTTATTTATTTGACGTTGTTGTTGTTGTTGTTTATTTGACATTGTTGTTGTTGTTGTTTATTTGACGTTGTTGTTGTTTATTTGACTTTGTTGTTGTTGACGTTATTGTTGTTGTTGTTGTTTATTTGACGTAGTTGTTGTTGTTGACGTTGTTGTTGTTGTTATTATTTGTTTATTTAACGATTTTGTTGTTGTTGTTGTTGTTGTTGTTGTTGTTTATTTGACGTTGTTGTTATTGTTGTTTATTTGACGTTGTTGTTGTTGTTGACGTTGTTGTTGTTGTTGTTGTTTATTTGACGTTGTTATTGTTTTTGCTGTTGTTTATTTGACGTTGTTGTTATTTATTTGACGTTGTTGTTGTTGTTGTTTATTTGACGTTGTTGTTGTTGTTGTTGTTATTTATTTGACGTTGTTGTTGTTGTTGTTTATTTGACATTGTTGTTGTTGTTGATTATTTGACGTTGTTGTTGTTGTTGTTTATTTGACGTTGTTGTTGTTTATTTGACATTATTGTTGTTGTTTTTGTTGACGTTGTTGTTGTTGTTTATTTGACATTGTTGTTGTTGGTGTTGGTGTTGTTGTTTACTTGACATAGTTGTTGTTGTTGACGTTGTTGTTGTTGTTGTTTATTTGACGTTTTTGTTGTTGTTGATGTTGTTGTTGTTGTTGTTGTTTATTTGACGTTGTTGTTATTGTTTATTTGACGTTGTTGTTGTTATTTATTTGACGTTGTTGTTGTGGTTATTATTGTTGTTTATTTGACGTTGTTGTTGTTGTCGTTTATTTGATGTTGTTGTTGTTGTTTATTTGACGTTGGTGTTGTTATTGTTTATTTGACGTTGTTGTTGTTGTTATTTATTTGACGTTGTTGTTGTTGTTATTGTTTATTTGACGTTGTTGCTGTTGTTGTTGTTGTTTATTTGACGTTGTTATTGTTGTTTATTTGACGTTGTTTTTGTTATTTGACGTTGTTGTTGTTGTTGTTGCTTATTTGACGTTGTTGTTATTGTTGTTGTTTATTTGACGTTGTTGTTGCTGTTAGTTATTTGACGTTGTTGTCGTTGTTGTTGTTTATTTGACGTTGTTGTTGTTGTTGTTTATTTGACGTTGTTGTTGTTGTTGACGTTGTTGTTGTTGTTGTTGTTTATTTGACGTTGTTATTGTTGTTGCTGTTGTTTATTTGACGTTGTTGTTGTTGTTGTTGTTGTTTATTTGACATTGTTGTTGTTGTTGTTGTTGTTTATTTGACGTTGTTGTTGTTGTTATTTATTTGACGTTGTTGTTGTTGTTGTTTATTTGACGTTGTTGTTGTTGTTGTTCATTTGACGTTGTTGTTGTTGTTTATTTGACATTGTTGTTGTTGTTGACGTTGTTGTTGTTGTTTATTTGACATTGTTGTTGTTGTTGGTGTTGTTGTTTATTTGACGTTGTTGTTGTTGTTGTTTATTTGACGTTGTTGTTCATGTTGTTGGTGTTGTTGTTTATTTGACGTTGTTGTTGTTGTTGTTGTTTATTTGACGTTGTTGTTCATGTTGTTGTTGTTGTTTATTTGACGTTGTTGTTGTTGTTTATTTGACGTTGTTGTTGTTGTTTATTTGACGTTGTTGTTGTTGTTTATTTGACGGTGTTGTTGTTGTTGTTTATTTGACGTCGTTGTTGTTGTTGTTGTTTATTTGACGTTGTTGTTGTTGTTGACGTTGTTGTTGTTTATTTGACGTGGCTGTTGTTGTTGACATAGTTGTTGTTGTTGTTGTTGTTGTTTATTTCACGTTGTTGATGTTGTTGACGTTGTTGTTTATTTGACGTTGTTGTTTATTTGACGTTGTTTTAGATGTTGTTGTTTATTTGACGTTGTTGTTGTTTATTTGACATTGTTGTTGTTGTTGACGTTGTTGTTGTTGTTGTTGTTGTTTATTTGACATTGTTGTTGTTGTTGTTGTTGACATTGTTGGTGTTGTTGTTTATTTGACGTTTTTGTTGTTGTTAATGTTGTTGTTGTTGTTTATTTGACGTTGTTGTTATTGTTTATTTGACGTTGTTGTTGTTGTTGTTTATTTGACGTTGTTGTTGTTGTTTATTTGACGTTGTTGTTGTTGTTTATTTGATGTTGTTGTTGTTGTTTATTTGACGTTGGTGTTGTTGTTGTTTATTTGACGTTGTTGTTGTTATTTATTTGACGTTGTTGTTGTTGTTATTGTTTATTTGACGTTGTTGCTGTTGTTGTTGTTGTTTATTTGACGTTGTTATTGTTGTTTATTTGACGTTGTTTTTGTTATTTGACGTTGTTGTTGTTGTTGTTGTATTTGTTGTTGTTGTTGTTGCTTATTTGACGTTGTTGTTTATTTGACGTTGTTGTTGCTGTTAGTTATTTGACGTTGTTGTTGTTGTTGTTGTTGTTTATTTGACATTGTTGTTGTTGTTGTTGACGTTGTTTGTATTGTTGTTTACTTGACGTTGTTGTTATTGTTGTTGTTTATTTGACGTTGTTTTAGTTGTTGTTTATTTGACGTTGTTGTTGTTGTTGTTTATTTGACATTGTTGTTGTTATTGACGTTGTTGTTGTTGTTGTTTATTTGACATTGTTGTTGTTGTTGACGTTGTTGGTGTTGTTGTTTATTTGACGTTGTTATTGTTGTTGTTGTGGTTTATTTGACGTTGTTTTAGTTGTTGTTGTTTATTTGACATTGTTGTTGTTGTTTATTCGATGTTGTTGTTGTTGACATTGTTGTTGTTGTTGTTGTTTATTTGACTTAGTTGTTGTTGTTGACATTGTTGTTGTTGTTGTTGTTGTTTATTTGACATTTTTGTTGTTGTTGATGTTGTTGTTGTTGTTGTTTATTTGATGTTGTTGTTATTGTTTATTTGACATTGTTGTTGTTGACATTGTTGTTGTTGTTGTTTATTTGACGTTGTTGTTGTTGTTGTTTATTTGACTTAGTTGTTGTTGTTGACATTGTTGTTGTTGTTGTTGTTGTTTATTTGACATTTTTGTTGTTGTTGATGTTGTTGTTGTTTATTTGACGTTGTTGTTATTGTTTATTTGACGTTGTGGTTGTTTATTTGACGTTGTTGTTGTTGTTATTGTTGTTGTTTATTTGACGTTGTTGTTGTTGTTGTTGTTTATTTGATGTTGTTCTTGTTGTTTATTTGACGTTGGTGTTGTTGTTGTTGTTTATTTGATGTTGTTATTGTTGTTATTTATTTGACGTCCTTGTTGTTGTTATTGTTTATTTTACGTTGTTGTTGTTGTTATTGTTTATTTAACGTTTTTATTGTTGTTTATTTGACGTTGTTTTTGTTATTTGACGTTGTTGTTGTTGTTGTTGTATTTGTTGTTGTTGATGTTGTTGCTTATTTGACGTTGTTGTTATTGTTGTTGTTTATTTGACGTTGTTGTTGCTGTTGTTTATTTGACGTTGTTGTTGTTGTTTATTTGATGTTGTTGTTGTTTATTTGACGTTATTGTTGTTATTGACGTTGTTGTTGTTGTTGTTGTTGTTTATTTGACGTTGTTGCTGTTGTTTATTTGACGTTGTTGTTGTCGTTGTTGTTCTTTATTTGACGTTGTTGTTGTTGTTTATTTGACGTTGTTGTTGTTGTTGTTATATATTTGACGTTGTTGTTGTTGTTATTGTTTATTTGACGTTGTTGTTGTTGTTTATTTGACGTTGTTGTTGTTGTTGACGTTGTTGTTGTTGTTGACGTTCTTGTTGTTGTTGTTGTTTATTTGACGTTGTTGTTGTTGTTTATTTGACGTTGTTGTTGTTGTTGTTTATTTGACGTTGCTGTTGTTGTTGTTTATTTGACGGTGTTGTTGTGGTTGTTTATTTGACGTTGTTGTTGTTGTTGTTGTTTTTGACGTTGTTGTTATTGTTGTTGTTGTTGTTGTTTATTTGTCGTTTTTGTTGTTGTTGATGTTGTTGTTGTTTTTGTAGTTGTTTATTTGACGTTGTTGTTGTTTATTTGACGTTGTTGTTGTTGTTGTTGTTATTTATTTGAC
The DNA here is from genome assembly GCA_948472305.1 of Vicia faba. Lineage (NCBI taxonomy): Eukaryota > Viridiplantae > Streptophyta > Magnoliopsida > Fabales > Fabaceae > Vicia > Vicia faba. The sequence goes on along the minus strand of OX451739.1, from coordinate 314,034,212 downwards.
GTTGTTGTTGTTGTTGTTGTTATTGTTGTTGTTGTTGTTGTTGTTTATTTGACGTTGTTATTGTTATTTATTTGACGTTGTTGTTGATGTTGTTGTTTATTTGACGTTGTTGTTGTTGTTGTTATTTATTTGACGTTGTTTTGGTTGTTGTTTATTTGACGTTGTTGTTGTTGTTGTTTATTTGACGTTGTTGTTGTTATTTATTTGACGTTGTTGTTGTTGTTGTTGTTGTTTATTTGACATTGTGGTTGTTGTTGTTTATTTGACGTTGTTGTTGTTGTTTATTTGACGTTGTTGTTGTTGACGTTATTGTTGTTGTTGTTGTTTATTTGACGTTGTTGTTGTTGTTGACTTTGTTGTTGTTGTTATTATTTGTTTATTTAACGATTTTGTTGTTGTTGTTGTTGTTGTTTATTTGACGTTGTTGTTATTGTTGTTTATTTGACGTTGTTGTTGTTGTTGACGTTGTTGTTGTTGTTGTTTATTTGACGTTGTTATTGTTGTTGCTGTTGTTTATTTGACGTTGTTGTTGTCGTTGTTGTTATTTATTTGACGTTGTTGTTGTTGTTGTTGTTTATTTGACGTTGTTGTTGTTGTTGTTATTTATTTGACGTTGTTGTTGTTGTTGTTTATTTGACGATGTTGTTGTTTATTTGACGTTGTTGTTGTTGTTTATTTGACGTTGTTGTTGTTTATTTGACATTATTGTTGTTGTTGTTGACGTTGTTGTTGTTGTTTATTTGACATTGTTGTTGTTGGTGTTGGTGTTGTTGTTTATTTGACATAGTTGTTGTTAATGTTGTTGTTGTTGTTTATTTGACGTTTTTGTTGTTGTTGATGTTGTTGTTGTTGTTGTTGTTTATTTGACGTTGTTGTTATTGTTTATTTGACGTTGTTGTTGTTGTTTTTTTGACGTTGTTGTTGTGGTTATTATTGTTGTTTATTTGACGTTGTTGTTGTTGTTGTTTATTTGATGTTGTTGTTGTTGTTTATTTGATGTTGGTGTTGTTATTGTTTATTTGACGTTGTTGTTGTTATTTATTTGACGTTGTTGTTGTTGTTATTGTTTATTTGACGTTGTTGCTGTTGTTGTTGTTGTTGTTTATTAGACGTTGTTATTGTTGTTTATGTGACGTTGTTTTTGTTATTTGACGTTGTTGTTGTTGCTTATTTGACGTTGTTGTTATTGTTGTTGTTTATTTGACGTTGTTGTTGCTGTTAGTTATTTGATGTTGTTGTTGTTGTTGTTTATTTTACGTTGTTGTTGTTGTTTATTTGACGTTGTTGTTGTTGTTGACGTTGTTGTTGTTGTTGTTTATTTGACGTTGTTATTGTTGTTGCTGTTGTTTATTTGACGTTGTTGTTGTTGTTGTTGTTGTTGTTTATTTGACATTGTTGTTGTTGTTGTTTATTTGACATTGTTGTTGTTGTTGTTGTTTATTTGACGTTGTTGTTGTTGTTATTTATTTGACGTTGTTGTTGTTGTTGTTGTTGTTGTTTATTTGACGTTGTTGTTCATTTGACGTTGTTGTTGTTGTTTATTTGACATTGTTGTTGTTGTTGACGTTGTTGTTGTTGTTTATTTGACATTGTTGTTGTTGTTGGTGTTGTTGTTTATTTGACGTTGTTGTTGTTGTTGTTGTTGTTGTTTATTTGACGTTGTTGTTGTTGTTGTTTATTTGACGTTGTTATTGTCGTTGTTTATTTGATGTTGTTGTTGTTGTTTATTTGACGGTGTTGTTGTTGTTGTTTATTTGAGGTTTTTGTTGTTGTTGATGTTGTTGTTGTTTTTGTAGTTGTTTATTTGACGTTGTTGTTGTTGTTTATTTGACATTGTTGTTGTTGTTGTTTATTTGACGTTGTTGTAGTTGTTATTGTTGTTGTTGTTGTTTATTTGACGTTGTTGTTGTTGTTGTTGTTTATTTGAAGTTGTTGTATTTGTTGTTGTTTATTTGACGTTCTTGTTGTTGTTTATTTGATGTTGTTGTTGTTGTTTATTTGACGTTGTTGTTGTTGTTGTTTATTTGACGTTGTTGTTGTTTATTTGACATTGTTGTTGTTGTTGACGTTGTTGTTGTTGTTGTTTATTTGACATTGTTGTTGTTGTTGGTGGTGGTGGTGTTGTTGTTTATTTGACGTTGTTGTTGTTGTTGTTTATTTGACGTTGTTTTAGTTGTTGTTGTTGTTATTGTTGTTTATTTGGCGTTGTTGTTGTTTATTTGACATTGTTGCTGTTGACATTGTTGTTGTTGTTGTTGTTTATTTGACGAAGTTATTGTTGTTGACGTTGTTGTTGTTGTTGTTGTTTATTTGACGTTTTTGTTGTTGTTGATGTTGTTGTTGTTGTTTATTTGACGTTGTTGTTGTTGTTTATTTGACGGTGTTGTTGTTGTTGTTTATTTGACGTCGTTGTTGTTGTTGTTGTTTATTTGACGTTGTTGTTGTTGTTGACATTGTTGTTGTTTATTTGACGTGGCTGTTGTTGTTGACATAGTTGTTGTTGTTGTTGTTGTTGTTTATTTCACGTTGTTGATGTTGTTGACGTTGTTGTTTATTTGACGTTGTTGTTTATTTGACGTTGTTTTAGATGTTGTTGTTTATTTGACGTTGTTGTTGTTTATTTGACATTGTTGTTGTTGTTGACGTTGTTGTTGTTGTTGTTGTTGTTTATTTGACATTGTTGTTGTTGTTGTTGACGTTGTTGGTGTTGTTGTTTATTTGACGTTGTTTTAGTTGTTGTTGTTTATTTGACGTTGTTGTTGTTGTTGTTGTTTATTTGACGTTTTTGTTATTGACATTGTTGTTATTGTTGTTTATATGACGTTGTTGTTGTTGTTGTTTATTTGACATAGTTGTTGTTGTTGACATTGTTGTTGTTGTTTATTTGACGTTTTTGTTGTTGTTAATGTTGTTGTTGTTGTTTATTTGACGTTGTTGTTATTGTTTATTTGACGTTGTTGTTGTTGTTGTTTATTTGACGTTGTTGTTGTTGTTTATTTGACGTTGTTGTTGTTGTTTATTTGATGTTGTTGTTGTTGTTTATTTGACGTTGGTGTTGTTGTTGTTTATTTGACGTTGTTGTTGTTATTTATTTGACGTTGTTGTTGTTGTTATTGTTTATTTGACGTTGTTGCTGTTGTTGTTGTTGTTTATTTGACGTTGTTATTGTTGTTTATTTGACGTTGTTTTTGTTATTTGACGTTGTTGTTGTTGTTGTATTTGTTGTTGTTGTTGTTGCTTATTTGACGTTGTTGTTTATTTGACGTTGTTGTTGCTGTTAGTTATTTGACGTTGTTGTTGTTGTTGTTGTTTATTTGACATTGTTGTTGTTGTTGTTGACGTTGTTTGTATTGTTGTTTACTTGACGTTGTTGTTATTGTTGTTGTTTATTTGACGTTGTTTTAGTTGTTGTTTATTTGACGTTGTTGTTGTTGTTGTTTATTTGACATTGTTGTTGTTATTGACGTTGTTGTTGTTGTTGTTTATTTGACATTGTTGTTGTTGTTAACGTTGTTGGTGTTGTTGTTTATTTGACGTTGTTATTGTTGTTGTTGTTGTTGTTTATTTGACGTTGTTTTAGTTGTTGTTGTTTATTTGACATTGTTGTTGTTTATTCGATGTTGTTGTTGTTGACATTGTTGTTGTTGTTGTTTATTTGACTTAGTTGTTGTTGTTGACATTGTTGTTGTTGTTGTTGTTGTTTATTTGACATTTTTGTTGTTGTTGATGTTGTTGTTGTTGTTGTTTATTTGATGTTGTTGTTATTGTTTATTTGACATTGTTGTTGTTGTTGTTTATTTGACGTTGTTGTTGTTGTTTATTTGACTTAGTTGTTGTTTTTGACATTGTTGTTGTTGTTGTTGTTGTTGTTTATTTGACATTTTTGTTGTTGTTGATGTTGTTGTTGTTGTTGTTTATTTGACGTTGTTGTTATTGTTTATTTGACGTTGTGGTTGTTTATTTGACGTTGTTGTTGTTGTTATTGTTGTTGTTTATTTGACGTTGTTGTTGTTGTTGTTTATTTGATGTTGTTGTTGTTGTTTATTTGACGTTGGTGTTGTTGTTGTTGTTTATTTGATGTTGTTATTGTTGTTATTTATTTGACGTCCTTGTTGTTGTTATTGTTTATTTTACGTTGTTGTTGTTGTTATTGTTTATTTAACGTTTTTATTGTTGTTTATTTGACGTTGTTTTTGTTATTTGACGTTGTTGTTGTTGTTGTATTTGTTGTTGTTGTATTTGTTGCTTATTTGACGTTGTTGTTATTGTTGTTGTTTATTTGACGTTGTTGTTGCTGTTGTTTATTTGACGTTGTTGTTGTTGTTTATTTGATATTGTTGTTGTTTATTTGACGTTATTGTTGTTATTGACGTTGTTGTTGTTGTTTATTTGACGTTGTTGCTGTTGTTTATTTGACGTTGTTGTTGTCGTTGTTGTTCTTTATTTGACGTTGTTGTTGTTGTTTATTTGACGTTGTTGTTGTTGTTATATATTTGACGTTGTTGTTGTTGTTATTGTTTATTTGACGTTGTTGTTGTTGTTGACGGTGTTGTTGTTATTGTTGACGTTGTTGTTGTTGTTGTTTATTTGACGTTGTTGTTGTTGTTTATTTGACGTTGTTGTTGTTGTTGTTTATTTGACGTTGCTGTTGTTGTTGTTGTTTATTTGACGGTGTTGTTGTGGTTGTTTATTTGACGTTGTTGTTGTTGTTGTTGACGTTGTTGTTATTGTTGTTGTTGTTGTTGTTGTTTATTTGTCGTTTTTGTTGTTGCTGATGTTGTTGTTGTTTTTGTAGTTGTTTATTTGACGTTGTTGTTGTTTATTTGACGTTGTTGTTGTTGTTGTTTATTTGACGTTGTTGTTGTTGTTATTGTTGTTGTTGTTGTTTATTTGACGTTGTTATTGTTATTTATTTGACGTTGTTGTTGATGTTGTTGTTTATTTGACGTTGTTGTTGTTGTTGTTATTTATTTGACGTTGTTGTTGTTGTTGTTTATTTGACGTTGTTGTTGTTGTTGTTGTTTATTTGACGTTGTTGTTGTTATTTATCTGACGTTGTTGTTGTTGTTTATTTGACATTGTTGTTGTTGTTGTTTATTTGACGTTGTTGTTGTTTATTTGACTTTGTTGTTGTTGACGTTATTGTTGTTGTTGTTGTTTATTTGACGTAGTTGTTGTTGTTGACGTTGTTGTTGTTGTTATTATTTGTTTATTTAACGATTTTGTTGTTGTTGTTGTTGTTGTTGTTGTTGTTGTTTATTTGACGTTGTTGTTATTGTTGTTTATTTGACGTTGTTGTTGTTGTTGACGTTGTTGTTGTTGTTGTTTATTTAACGTTGTTATTGTTTTTGCTGTTGTTTATTTGACGTTGTTGTTGTCGTTGTTGTTATTTATTTGACGTTGTTGTTGTTGTTGTTGTTTATTTGACGTTGTTGTTGTTGTTGTTATTTATTTGACGTTGTTGTTGTTGTTGTTTATTTGACATTGTTGTTGTTGTTGTTTATTTGACGTTGTTGTTGTTGTTGTTTATTTGACGTTGTTGTTGTTTATTTGACATTATTGTTGTTGTTTTTGTTGACGTTGTTGTTGGTGTTGGTGTTGTTGTTTATTTGACATAGTTGTTGTTGTTGACGTTGTTGTTGTTGTTGTTGTTGTTTATTTGACGTTTTTGTTGTTGTTGAGGTTGTTGTTGTTGTTGTTGTTTATTTGACGTTGTTGTTATTGTTTATTTGACGTTGTTGTTGTTGTTTATTTGACGTTGTTGTTGTGGTTATTATTGTTGTTTATTTGACGTTGTTGTTGTTGTTGTTTATTTGATGTTGTTGTTGTTGTTTATTTGACGTTGGTGTTGTTATTGTTTATTTGACGTTGTTGTTGTTGTTATTTATTTGACGTTGTTGTTGTTGTTATTGTTTATTTGACGATGTTGCTGTTGTTGTTGTTGTTTATTTGACGTTGTTATTGTTGTTTATTTGACGTTGTTTTTGTTATTTGACGTTGACGTTGTTGTTATTGTTGTTGCTTATTTGACGTTGTTGTTATTGTTGTTGTTTATTTGACGTTGTTGTTGCTGTTAGTTATTTGACGTTGTTGTCGTTGTTGTTATTTATTTGACGTTGTTGTTGTTGTTTATTTGACGTTGTTGTTGTTGTTGACGTTGTTGTTGTTGTTGTGTATTTGACGTTGTTAATGTTGTTGCTGTTGTTTATTTGACGTTGTTGTTGTTGTTGTTGTTTATTTGACATTGTTGTTGTTATTGACGTTGTTGTTGTTGTTGTTGTTTATTTGACATTGTTGTTGTTAACGTTGTTGGTGTTGTTGTTTATTTGACGTTGTTATTGTTGTTGTTGTTGTTTATTTGACGTTGTTTTAGTTGTTGTTGTTTATTTGACATTGTTGTTGTTGTTTATTCGATGTTGTTGTTGTTGACATTGTTGTTGTTGTTGTTTATTTGACTTAGTTGTTGTTGTTGACATTGTTGTTGTTGTTGTTGTTGTTTATTTGACATTTTTGTTGTTGTTGATGTTGTTGTTGTTGTTTATTTGATGTTGTTGTTATTGTTTATTTGACATTGTTGTTGTTGACATTGTTGTTGTTGTTGTTGTTTATTTGACGTTGTTGTTGTTGTTTATTTGACTTAGTTGTTGTTGTTGACATTGTTGTTGTTGTTGTTGTTGTTGTTTATTTGACATTTTTGTTGTTGTTGATGTTGATGTTGTTGTTGTTTATTTGACGTTGTTGTTATTGTTTATTTGATGTTGTGGTTGTTTATTTGACGTTGTTGTTGTTGTTATTGTTGTTATTTATTTGACGTTGTTGTTGTTGTTGTTGTTTATTTGATGTTGTTGTTGTTGTTTATTTGACGTTGGTGTTGTTGTTGTTGTTTATTTGATGTTGTTATTGTTGTTATTTATTTGACGTCCTTGTTGTTGTTATTGTTTATTTTACGTTGTTGTTGTTGTTATTGTTTATTTAACGTTTTTATTGTTGTTTATTTGACGTTGTTTTTGTTATTTGAAGTTGTTGTTGTTGTTGTTGTTGTTGTTGTTGTTGTTGTATTTGTTGTTGTTGATGTTGTTGCTTATTTGACGTTGTTGTTATTGTTGTTGTTTATTTGACGTTGTTGTTGCTGTTGTTTATTTGACGTTGTTGTTGTTGTTTATTTGATGTTGTTGTTGTTTATTTGACGTTATTGTTGTTATTGACGTTGTTGTTGTTGTTTATTTGACGTTGTTGCTGTTGTTTATTTGACGTTGTTGTTGTCGTTGTTGTTCTTTATTTGACGTTGTTGTTGTTGTTTATTTGACGTTGTTGTTGTTATATATTTGACGTTGTTGTTGTTGTTATTGTTTATTTGACGTTGTTGTTGTTGTTTATTTGACGTTGTTGTTGTTGTTGTTGACGTTGTTGTTGTTATTGTTGACGTTGTTGTTGTTGTTGTTGTTTATTTGACGTTGTTGTTGTTGTTTATTTGACGTTGTTGTTGTTGTTGTTGTTTATTTGACGTTGCTGTTGTTGTTGTTGTTTATTTGACGGTGTTGTTGTGGTTGTTTATTTGACGTTGTTGTTGTTGTTGACGTTGTTGTTATTGTTGTTGTTGTTGTTGTTGTTGTTTATTTGTCGTTTTTGTTATTGTTGATGTTGTTGTTGTTTTTGTAGTTGTTTATTTGACGTTGTTGTTGTTTATTTGACGTTGTTGTTGTTGTTGTTTATTTGACGTTGTTGTTGTTGTTGTTATTGTTGTTGTTGTTGTTTATTTGACGTTGTTATTGTTATTTATTTGACGTTGTTGTTGATATTGTTGTTTATTTGACGTTGTTGTTGTTGTTGTTATTTATTTGACGTTGTTGTTGTTGTTGTTTATTTGACGTTGTTGTTGTTGTTGTTTATTTGACGTTGTTGTTGTTATTTATTTGACGTTGTTGTTGTTGTTGTTTATTTGACATTGTTGTTGTTGTTGTTTATTTGACGTTGTTGTTGTTTATTTGACTTTGTTGTTGTTGACGTTATTGTTGTTGTTGTTGTTTATTTGACGTAGTTGTTGTTGTTGACGTTGTTGTTGTTGTTATTATTTGTTTATTTAACGATTTTGTTGTTGTTGTTGTTGTTGTTGTTGTTGTTTATTTGACGTTGTTGTTATTGTTGTTTATTTGACGTTGTTGTTGTTGTTGACGTTGTTGTTGTTGTTGTTGTTTATTTGACGTTGTTATTGTTTTTGCTGTTGTTTATTTGACGTTGTTGTTATTTATTTGACGTTGTTGTTGTTGTTGTTTATTTGACGTTGTTGTTGTTGTTGTTGTTATTTATTTGACGTTGTTGTTGTTGTTGTTTATTTGACATTGTTGTTGTTGTTGATTATTTGACGTTGTTGTTGTTGTTGTTTATTTGACGTTGTTGTTGTTTATTTGACATTATTGTTGTTGTTTTTGTTGACGTTGTTGTTGTTGTTTATTTGACATTGTTGTTGTTGGTGTTGGTGTTGTTGTTTACTTGACATAGTTGTTGTTGTTGACGTTGTTGTTGTTGTTGTTTATTTGACGTTTTTGTTGTTGTTGATGTTGTTGTTGTTGTTGTTGTTTATTTGACGTTGTTGTTATTGTTTATTTGACGTTGTTGTTGTTATTTATTTGACGTTGTTGTTGTGGTTATTATTGTTGTTTATTTGACGTTGTTGTTGTTGTCGTTTATTTGATGTTGTTGTTGTTGTTTATTTGACGTTGGTGTTGTTATTGTTTATTTGACGTTGTTGTTGTTGTTATTTATTTGACGTTGTTGTTGTTGTTATTGTTTATTTGACGTTGTTGCTGTTGTTGTTGTTGTTTATTTGACGTTGTTATTGTTGTTTATTTGACGTTGTTTTTGTTATTTGACGTTGTTGTTGTTGTTGTTGCTTATTTGACGTTGTTGTTATTGTTGTTGTTTATTTGACGTTGTTGTTGCTGTTAGTTATTTGACGTTGTTGTCGTTGTTGTTGTTTATTTGACGTTGTTGTTGTTGTTGTTTATTTGACGTTGTTGTTGTTGTTGACGTTGTTGTTGTTGTTGTTGTTTATTTGACGTTGTTATTGTTGTTGCTGTTGTTTATTTGACGTTGTTGTTGTTGTTGTTGTTGTTTATTTGACATTGTTGTTGTTGTTGTTGTTGTTTATTTGACGTTGTTGTTGTTGTTATTTATTTGACGTTGTTGTTGTTGTTGTTTATTTGACGTTGTTGTTGTTGTTGTTCATTTGACGTTGTTGTTGTTGTTTATTTGACATTGTTGTTGTTGTTGACGTTGTTGTTGTTGTTTATTTGACATTGTTGTTGTTGTTGGTGTTGTTGTTTATTTGACGTTGTTGTTGTTGTTGTTTATTTGACGTTGTTGTTCATGTTGTTGGTGTTGTTGTTTATTTGACGTTGTTGTTGTTGTTGTTGTTTATTTGACGTTGTTGTTCATGTTGTTGTTGTTGTTTATTTGACGTTGTTGTTGTTGTTTATTTGACGTTGTTGTTGTTGTTTATTTGACGTTGTTGTTGTTGTTTATTTGACGGTGTTGTTGTTGTTGTTTATTTGACGTCGTTGTTGTTGTTGTTGTTTATTTGACGTTGTTGTTGTTGTTGACGTTGTTGTTGTTTATTTGACGTGGCTGTTGTTGTTGACATAGTTGTTGTTGTTGTTGTTGTTGTTTATTTCACGTTGTTGATGTTGTTGACGTTGTTGTTTATTTGACGTTGTTGTTTATTTGACGTTGTTTTAGATGTTGTTGTTTATTTGACGTTGTTGTTGTTTATTTGACATTGTTGTTGTTGTTGACGTTGTTGTTGTTGTTGTTGTTGTTTATTTGACATTGTTGTTGTTGTTGTTGTTGACATTGTTGGTGTTGTTGTTTATTTGACGTTTTTGTTGTTGTTAATGTTGTTGTTGTTGTTTATTTGACGTTGTTGTTATTGTTTATTTGACGTTGTTGTTGTTGTTGTTTATTTGACGTTGTTGTTGTTGTTTATTTGACGTTGTTGTTGTTGTTTATTTGATGTTGTTGTTGTTGTTTATTTGACGTTGGTGTTGTTGTTGTTTATTTGACGTTGTTGTTGTTATTTATTTGACGTTGTTGTTGTTGTTATTGTTTATTTGACGTTGTTGCTGTTGTTGTTGTTGTTTATTTGACGTTGTTATTGTTGTTTATTTGACGTTGTTTTTGTTATTTGACGTTGTTGTTGTTGTTGTTGTATTTGTTGTTGTTGTTGTTGCTTATTTGACGTTGTTGTTTATTTGACGTTGTTGTTGCTGTTAGTTATTTGACGTTGTTGTTGTTGTTGTTGTTGTTTATTTGACATTGTTGTTGTTGTTGTTGACGTTGTTTGTATTGTTGTTTACTTGACGTTGTTGTTATTGTTGTTGTTTATTTGACGTTGTTTTAGTTGTTGTTTATTTGACGTTGTTGTTGTTGTTGTTTATTTGACATTGTTGTTGTTATTGACGTTGTTGTTGTTGTTGTTTATTTGACATTGTTGTTGTTGTTGACGTTGTTGGTGTTGTTGTTTATTTGACGTTGTTATTGTTGTTGTTGTGGTTTATTTGACGTTGTTTTAGTTGTTGTTGTTTATTTGACATTGTTGTTGTTGTTTATTCGATGTTGTTGTTGTTGACATTGTTGTTGTTGTTGTTGTTTATTTGACTTAGTTGTTGTTGTTGACATTGTTGTTGTTGTTGTTGTTGTTTATTTGACATTTTTGTTGTTGTTGATGTTGTTGTTGTTGTTGTTTATTTGATGTTGTTGTTATTGTTTATTTGACATTGTTGTTGTTGACATTGTTGTTGTTGTTGTTTATTTGACGTTGTTGTTGTTGTTGTTTATTTGACTTAGTTGTTGTTGTTGACATTGTTGTTGTTGTTGTTGTTGTTTATTTGACATTTTTGTTGTTGTTGATGTTGTTGTTGTTTATTTGACGTTGTTGTTATTGTTTATTTGACGTTGTGGTTGTTTATTTGACGTTGTTGTTGTTGTTATTGTTGTTGTTTATTTGACGTTGTTGTTGTTGTTGTTGTTTATTTGATGTTGTTCTTGTTGTTTATTTGACGTTGGTGTTGTTGTTGTTGTTTATTTGATGTTGTTATTGTTGTTATTTATTTGACGTCCTTGTTGTTGTTATTGTTTATTTTACGTTGTTGTTGTTGTTATTGTTTATTTAACGTTTTTATTGTTGTTTATTTGACGTTGTTTTTGTTATTTGACGTTGTTGTTGTTGTTGTTGTATTTGTTGTTGTTGATGTTGTTGCTTATTTGACGTTGTTGTTATTGTTGTTGTTTATTTGACGTTGTTGTTGCTGTTGTTTATTTGACGTTGTTGTTGTTGTTTATTTGATGTTGTTGTTGTTTATTTGACGTTATTGTTGTTATTGACGTTGTTGTTGTTGTTGTTGTTGTTTATTTGACGTTGTTGCTGTTGTTTATTTGACGTTGTTGTTGTCGTTGTTGTTCTTTATTTGACGTTGTTGTTGTTGTTTATTTGACGTTGTTGTTGTTGTTGTTATATATTTGACGTTGTTGTTGTTGTTATTGTTTATTTGACGTTGTTGTTGTTGTTTATTTGACGTTGTTGTTGTTGTTGACGTTGTTGTTGTTGTTGACGTTCTTGTTGTTGTTGTTGTTTATTTGACGTTGTTGTTGTTGTTTATTTGACGTTGTTGTTGTTGTTGTTTATTTGACGTTGCTGTTGTTGTTGTTTATTTGACGGTGTTGTTGTGGTTGTTTATTTGACGTTGTTGTTGTTGTTGTTGTTTTTGACGTTGTTGTTATTGTTGTTGTTGTTGTTGTTTATTTGTCGTTTTTGTTGTTGTTGATGTTGTTGTTGTTTTTGTAGTTGTTTATTTGACGTTGTTGTTGTTTATTTGACGTTGTTGTTGTTGTTGTTGTTATTTATTTGACGTTGTTGTTGTTGTTGTTGTTATTGTTGTTGTTGTTGTTGTTGTTTATTTGACGTTGTTATTGTTATTTATTTGACGTTGTTGTTGATGTTGTTGTTTATTTGACGTTGTTGTTGTTGTTGTTATTTATTTGACGTTGTTTTGGTTGTTGTTTATTTGACGTTGTTGTTGTTGTTGTTTATTTGACGTTGTTGTTGTTATTTATTTGACGTTGTTGTTGTTGTTGTTGTTGTTTATTTGACATTGTGGTTGTTGTTGTTTATTTGACGTTGTTGTTGTTGTTTATTTGACGTTGTTGTTGTTGACGTTATTGTTGTTGTTGTTGTTTATTTGACGTTGTTGTTGTTGTTGACTTTGTTGTTGTTGTTATTATTTGTTTATTTAACGATTTTGTTGTTGTTGTTGTTGTTGTTTATTTGACGTTGTTGTTATTGTTGTTTATTTGACGTTGTTGTTGTTGTTGACGTTGTTGTTGTTGTTGTTTATTTGACGTTGTTATTGTTGTTGCTGTTGTTTATTTGACGTTGTTGTTGTCGTTGTTGTTATTTATTTGACGTTGTTGTTGTTGTTGTTGTTTATTTGACGTTGTTGTTGTTGTTGTTATTTATTTGACGTTGTTGTTGTTGTTGTTTATTTGACGATGTTGTTGTTTATTTGACGTTGTTGTTGTTGTTTATTTGACGTTGTTGTTGTTTATTTGACATTATTGTTGTTGTTGTTGACGTTGTTGTTGTTGTTTATTTGACATTGTTGTTGTTGGTGTTGGTGTTGTTGTTTATTTGACATAGTTGTTGTTAATGTTGTTGTTGTTGTTTATTTGACGTTTTTGTTGTTGTTGATGTTGTTGTTGTTGTTGTTGTTTATTTGACGTTGTTGTTATTGTTTATTTGACGTTGTTGTTGTTGTTTTTTTGACGTTGTTGTTGTGGTTATTATTGTTGTTTATTTGACGTTGTTGTTGTTGTTGTTTATTTGATGTTGTTGTTGTTGTTTATTTGATGTTGGTGTTGTTATTGTTTATTTGACGTTGTTGTTGTTATTTATTTGACGTTGTTGTTGTTGTTATTGTTTATTTGACGTTGTTGCTGTTGTTGTTGTTGTTGTTTATTAGACGTTGTTATTGTTGTTTATGTGACGTTGTTTTTGTTATTTGACGTTGTTGTTGTTGCTTATTTGACGTTGTTGTTATTGTTGTTGTTTATTTGACGTTGTTGTTGCTGTTAGTTATTTGATGTTGTTGTTGTTGTTGTTTATTTTACGTTGTTGTTGTTGTTTATTTGACGTTGTTGTTGTTGTTGACGTTGTTGTTGTTGTTGTTTATTTGACGTTGTTATTGTTGTTGCTGTTGTTTATTTGACGTTGTTGTTGTTGTTGTTGTTGTTGTTTATTTGACATTGTTGTTGTTGTTGTTTATTTGACATTGTTGTTGTTGTTGTTGTTTATTTGACGTTGTTGTTGTTGTTATTTATTTGACGTTGTTGTTGTTGTTGTTGTTGTTGTTTATTTGACGTTGTTGTTCATTTGACGTTGTTGTTGTTGTTTATTTGACATTGTTGTTGTTGTTGACGTTGTTGTTGTTGTTTATTTGACATTGTTGTTGTTGTTGGTGTTGTTGTTTATTTGACGTTGTTGTTGTTGTTGTTGTTGTTGTTTATTTGACGTTGTTGTTGTTGTTGTTTATTTGACGTTGTTATTGTCGTTGTTTATTTGATGTTGTTGTTGTTGTTTATTTGACGGTGTTGTTGTTGTTGTTTATTTGAGGTTTTTGTTGTTGTTGATGTTGTTGTTGTTTTTGTAGTTGTTTATTTGACGTTGTTGTTGTTGTTTATTTGACATTGTTGTTGTTGTTGTTTATTTGACGTTGTTGTAGTTGTTATTGTTGTTGTTGTTGTTTATTTGACGTTGTTGTTGTTGTTGTTGTTTATTTGAAGTTGTTGTATTTGTTGTTGTTTATTTGACGTTCTTGTTGTTGTTTATTTGATGTTGTTGTTGTTGTTTATTTGACGTTGTTGTTGTTGTTGTTTATTTGACGTTGTTGTTGTTTATTTGACATTGTTGTTGTTGTTGACGTTGTTGTTGTTGTTGTTTATTTGACATTGTTGTTGTTGTTGGTGGTGGTGGTGTTGTTGTTTATTTGACGTTGTTGTTGTTGTTGTTTATTTGACGTTGTTTTAGTTGTTGTTGTTGTTATTGTTGTTTATTTGGCGTTGTTGTTGTTTATTTGACATTGTTGCTGTTGACATTGTTGTTGTTGTTGTTGTTTATTTGACGAAGTTATTGTTGTTGACGTTGTTGTTGTTGTTGTTGTTTATTTGACGTTTTTGTTGTTGTTGATGTTGTTGTTGTTGTTTATTTGACGTTGTTGTTGTTGTTTATTTGACGTTGTTGTTGTTGTTGTTGTTTATTTGACGTTGTTGTTGCTATTGTTGTTGTTTATTTGACGTTCTTGCTGTTGTTGTTTATTTGATGTTGTTGTTGTTGTTTATTTGACATTGTTGTTGTTGTTGACGTTGTTGTTGTTGTTTATTTGATGTTGTTGTTGTTGTTTATTTGACATTGTTGTTGTTGTTGACGTTGTTGTTGTTGTTTATTTGACATTGTTGTTGTTGTTGTTGTTGACATTGTTGGTGTTGTTGTTTACTTGACGTTGTTGTTATTGTTGTTGTTTATTTGACGTTGTTTTAGTTGTTGTTTATTTGACGTTGTTGTTGTTGTTGTTGTTTATTTGACATTGTTGTTGTTATTGACGTTGTTGTTGTTGTTGTTGTTGTTTATTTGACATTGTTGTTGTTGTTGTTGTTGACGTTGTTGGTGTTGTTGTTTATTTGACGTTGTTATTGTTGTTGTTGTTGTTTATTTGACGTTGTTTTAGTTGTTGTTGTTTATTTGACATTGTTGTTGTTGTTTATTCGACGTTGTTGTTGTTTATTTGACGTTGTTGTTGTTTATTTGACTTAGTTGTTGTTGTTGACATTGTTGTTGTTGTTGTTGTTGTTTATTTGACATTTTTGTTGTTGTTGATGTTGTTGTTGTTGTTTATTTGACGTTGTTGTTATTGTTTATTTGACGTTGTTGTTGTTGACATTGTTGTTGTTGTTGTTGTTTATTTGACGTTGTTGTTGTTGTTTATTTGACTTAGTTGTTGTTGTTGACATTGTTGTTGTTGTTGTAGTAGTTGTTGTTGTTTATTCGACATTTTTGTTGTTGTTGATGTTGTTGTTGTTGTTTATTTGACGTTGTTGTTATTGTTTATTTGACGTTGTTGTTGTTTATTTGACGTTGTTGTTGTTGTTATTGTTTATTTGACGTTGTTGTTGTTGTTTATTTGACGTTGTTGTTGTTGTTGTTGACGTTGTTGTTGTTATTGTTGACGTTGTTGTTGTTGTTGTTGTTTATTTGACGTTATTGTTGTTGTTGTTTATTTGACGTTGTTGTTGTTGTTGTTGTTTATTTGACGTTGCTGTTGTTGTTGTTGTTTATTTGACGGTGTTGTTGTGGTTGTTTATTTGACGTTGTTGTTGTTGTTGACGTTGTTGTTATTGTTGTTGTTGTTGTTGTTGTTGTTTATTTGTCGTTTTTGTTATTGTTGATGTTGTTGTTGTTTTTGTAGTTGTTTATTTGACGTTGTTGTTGTTTATTTGACGTTGTTGTTGTTGTTGTTTATTTGACGTTGTTGTTGTTGTTATTGTTGTTGTTGTTGTTTATTTGACGTTGTTATTGTTATTTATTTGACGTTGTTGTTGATATTGTTGTTTATTTGACGTTGTTGTTGTTATTTATTTGACGTTGTTGTTGTTGTTTATTTGACGTTGTTGTTGTTATTTGACATTGTTGTTGTTGTTGTTTATTTGACGTTGTTGTTGTTTATTTGACTTTGTTGTTGTTGACGTTATTGTTGTTGTTGTTGTTTATTTGACGTAGTTGTTGTTGTTGACGTTGTTGTTGTTGTTATTATTTGTTTATTTAACGATATTGTTGTTGTTGTTGTTGTTGTTGTTGTTTTTTATTTGACGTTGTTGTTATTGTTGTTTATTTGACGTTGTTGTTGTTGTTGACGTTGTTATTGTTGTTGTTGTTTATTTGACGTTGTTATTGTTTTTGCTGTTGTTTATTTGACGTTGTTGTTGTCGTTGTTGTTATTTATTTGACGTTGTTGTTGTTGTTGTTGTTTATTTGACGTTATTGTTGTTGTTGTTATTTATTTGACGTTGTTGTTGTTGTTGTTTATTTGACATTGTTGTTGTTGTTGTTTATTTGACGTTGTTGTTGTTGTTGTTTATTTGACGTTGTTGTTGTTTATTTGACATTATTGTTGTTGTTTTTGTTGACGTTGTTGTTGTTGTTTATTTGACATTGTTGTTGTTGGTGTTGGTGTTGGTGTTTATTTGACATAGTTGTTGTTGTTGACGTTGTTGTTGTTGTTGTTTATTTGACGTTTTTGTTGTTGTTGATGTTGTTGTTGTTGTTGTTGTTTATTTGACGTTGTTGTTATTGTTTATTTGACGTTGTTGTTGTTATTTATTTGACGTTGTTGTTGTGGTTATTATTGTTGTTTATTTGACGTTGTTGTTGTTGTTTATTTGATGTTGTTGTTGTTGTTTATTTGACGTTGGTGTTGTTATTGTTTATTTGACGTTGTTGTTGTTGTTATTTATTTGACGTTGTTGTTGTTGTTATTGTTTATTTGACGTTGTTGCTGTTGTTGTTGTTGTTTATTTGACGTTGTTATTGTTGTTTATTTGACGTTGTTTTTGTTATTTGACGTTGTTGTTGTTGTTGTTGCTTATTTGACGGTGTTGTTATTGTTGTTGTTTATTTGACGTTGTTGTTGCTGTTAGTTATTTGACGTTGTTGTCGTTGTTGTTGTTTATTTGACGTTGTTGTTGTTGTTGTTTATTTGACGTTGTTGTTGTTGTTGACGTTGTTGTTGTTGTTGTTTATTTGACGTTGTTATTGTTGTTGCTGTTGTTTATTTGACGTTGTTGTTGTTGTTGTTGTTGTTGTTTATTTGACATTGTTGTTGTTGTTGTTGTTTATTTGACGTTGTTGTTGTTGTTATTTATTTGACGTTGTTGTTGTTGTTGTTTATTTGACGTTGTTGTTGTTGTTCATTTGACGTTGTTGTTGTTGTTTATTTGACATTGTTGTTGTTGTTGACGTTGTTGTTGTTGTTTATTTGACATTGTTGTTGTTGTTGGTGTTGTTGTTTATTTGACGTTGTTGTTGTTGTTGTTGTTTATTTGACGTTGTTGTTCATGTTGTTGGTGTTGTTGTTTATTTGACGTTGTTGTTGTTGTTGTTGTTGTTTATTTGACGTTGTTGTTCATGTTGTTGTTGTTGTTTATTTGACGTTGTTGTTGTTGTTTATTTGACGTTGTTGTTGTTGTTTATTTGACGTTGTTGTTGTTGTTTATTTGATGGTGTTGTTGTTGTTGTTTATTTGACGTTGTTGTTGTTGTTGTTGTTGTTGTTTATTTGACGTTGTTGTTCATGTTGTTGTTGTTGTTTATTTGACGTTGTTGTTGTTGTTTATTTGACGTTGTTGTTGTTGTTTATTTGACGTTGTTGTTGTTGTTTATTTGACGGTGTTGTTGTTGTTGTTTATTTGACATCGTTGTTGTTGTTGTTGTTTATTTGACATTGTTGTTGTTGTTGACGTTGTTGTTGTTTATTTGACGTGGCTGTTGTTGTTGACATAGTTGTTGTTGTTGTTGTTGTTTATTTCACGTTGTTGATGTTGTTGACGTTGTTGTTTATTTGACGTTGTTGTTTATTTGACGTTGTTTTAGATGTTGTTGTTTATTTGACGTTGTTGTTGTTTATTTGACATTGTTGTTGTTGTTGACGTTGTTGTTGTTGTTGTTGTTGTTTATTTGACATTGTTGTTGTTGTTGTTGACGTTGTTGGTGTTGTTGTTTATTTGACGTTGTTTTAGTTGTTGTTGTTTATTTGACGTTGTTGTTGTTGTTGTTGTTTATTTGACGTTTTTGTTATTGACATTGTTGTTATTGTTGTTTATATGACGTTGTTGTTGTTGTTGTTGTTTATTTGACATAGTTGTTGTTGTTGACATTGTTGTTGTTGTTTATTTGACGTTTTTGTTGTTGTTAATGTTGTTGTTGTTGTTTATTTGACGTTGTTGTTATTGTTTATTTGACGTTGTTGTTGTTGTTGTTTATTTGACGTTGTTGTTGTTGTTTATTTGACGTTGTTGTTGTTGTTTATTTGATGTTGTTGTTGTTGTTTATTTGACGTTGGTGTTGTTGTTGTTTATTTGACGTTGTTGTTGTTGTTGTTGTTGTTTATTTGACGTTGTTATTGTTGTTTATTTGACGTTGTTTTTGATATTTGACGTTGTTGTTGTTGTTGTTGTTGTATTTGTTGTTGTTGTTGTTGCTTATTTGACGTTGTTGTTTATTTGACGTTGTTGTTGCTGTTAGTTATTTGACGTTGTTGTTGTTGTTGTTTATTTGACATTGTTGTTGTTGTTGTTGACGTTGTTTGTATTGTTGTTTACTTGACGTTGTTGTTATTGTTGTTGTTTATTTGACGTTGTTTTAGTTGTTGTTTATTTGACGTTGTTGTTGTTGTTGTTTATTTGACATTGTTGTTGTTATTGACGTTGTTGTTGTTGTTGTTTATTTGACATTGTTGTTGTTGTTGACGTTGGTTGTGTTGTTGTTTATTTGACGTTGTTATTGTTGTTGTTGTGGTTTATTTGACGTTGTTGTTGTCGTTGTTGTTATTTATTTGACGTTGTTGTTGTTGTTGTTGTTTATTTGACGTTGTTGTTGTTGTTGTTATTTATTTGACGTTGTTGTTGTTGTTGTTTATTTGACGATGTTGTTGTTTATTTGACGTTGTTGTTGTTGTTTATTTGACGTTGTTGTTGTTTATTTGACATTATTGTTGTTGTTGTTGACGTTGTTGTTGTTGTTTATTTGACATTGTTGTTGTTGGTGTTGGTGTTGTTGTTTATTTGACATAGTTGTTGTTAATGTTGTTGTTGTTGTTTATTTGACGTTTTTGTTGTTGTTGATGTTGTTGTTGTTGTTGTTGTTTATTTGACGTTGTTGTTATTGTTTATTTGACGTTGTTGTTGTTGTTTTTTTGACGTTGTTGTTGTGGTTATTATTGTTGTTTATTTGACGTTGTTGTTGTTGTTGTTTATTTGATGTTGTTGTTGTTGTTTATTTGATGTTGGTGTTGTTATTGTTTATTTGACGTTGTTGTTGTTATTTATTTGACGTTGTTGTTGTTGTTATTGTTTATTTGACGTTGTTGCTGTTGTTGTTGTTGTTGTTTATTAGACGTTGTTATTGTTGTTTATGTGACGTTGTTTTTGTTATTTGACGTTGTTGTTGTTGCTTATTTGACGTTGTTGTTATTGTTGTTGTTTATTTGACGTTGTTGTTGCTGTTAGTTATTTGATGTTGTTGTTGTTGTTGTTTATTTTACGTTGTTGTTGTTGTTTATTTGACGTTGTTGTTGTTGTTGACGTTGTTGTTGTTGTTGTTTATTTGACGTTGTTATTGTTGTTGCTGTTGTTTATTTGACGTTGTTGTTGTTGTTGTTGTTGTTGTTTATTTGACATTGTTGTTGTTGTTGTTTATTTGACATTGTTGTTGTTGTTGTTGTTTATTTGACGTTGTTGTTGTTGTTATTTATTTGACGTTGTTGTTGTTGTTGTTGTTGTTGTTTATTTGACGTTGTTGTTCATTTGACGTTGTTGTTGTTGTTTATTTGACATTGTTGTTGTTGTTGACGTTGTTGTTGTTGTTTATTTGACATTGTTGTTGTTGTTGGTGTTGTTGTTTATTTGACGTTGTTGTTGTTGTTGTTGTTGTTGTTTATTTGACGTTGTTGTTGTTGTTGTTTATTTGACGTTGTTATTGTCGTTGTTTATTTGATGTTGTTGTTGTTGTTTATTTGACGGTGTTGTTGTTGTTGTTTATTTGAGGTTTTTGTTGTTGTTGATGTTGTTGTTGTTTTTGTAGTTGTTTATTTGACGTTGTTGTTGTTGTTTATTTGACATTGTTGTTGTTGTTGTTTATTTGACGTTGTTGTAGTTGTTATTGTTGTTGTTGTTGTTTATTTGACGTTGTTGTTGTTGTTGTTGTTTATTTGAAGTTGTTGTATTTGTTGTTGTTTATTTGACGTTCTTGTTGTTGTTTATTTGATGTTGTTGTTGTTGTTTATTTGACGTTGTTGTTGTTGTTGTTTATTTGACGTTGTTGTTGTTTATTTGACATTGTTGTTGTTGTTGACGTTGTTGTTGTTGTTGTTTATTTGACATTGTTGTTGTTGTTGGTGGTGGTGGTGTTGTTGTTTATTTGACGTTGTTGTTGTTGTTGTTTATTTGACGTTGTTTTAGTTGTTGTTGTTGTTATTGTTGTTTATTTGGCGTTGTTGTTGTTTATTTGACATTGTTGCTGTTGACATTGTTGTTGTTGTTGTTGTTTATTTGACGAAGTTATTGTTGTTGACGTTGTTGTTGTTGTTGTTGTTTATTTGACGTTTTTGTTGTTGTTGATGTTGTTGTTGTTGTTTATTTGACGTTGTTGTTGTTGTTTATTTGACGTTGTTGTTGTTGTTGTTGTTTATTTGACGTTGTTGTTGCTATTGTTGTTGTTTATTTGACGTTCTTGCTGTTGTTGTTTATTTGATGTTGTTGTTGTTGTTTATTTGACATTGTTGTTGTTGTTGACGTTGTTGTTGTTGTTTATTTGATGTTGTTGTTGTTGTTTATTTGACATTGTTGTTGTTGTTGACGTTGTTGTTGTTGTTTATTTGACATTGTTGTTGTTGTTGTTGTTGACATTGTTGGTGTTGTTGTTTACTTGACGTTGTTGTTATTGTTGTTGTTTATTTGACGTTGTTTTAGTTGTTGTTTATTTGACGTTGTTGTTGTTGTTGTTGTTTATTTGACATTGTTGTTGTTATTGACGTTGTTGTTGTTGTTGTTGTTGTTTATTTGACATTGTTGTTGTTGTTGTTGTTGACGTTGTTGGTGTTGTTGTTTATTTGACGTTGTTATTGTTGTTGTTGTTGTTTATTTGACGTTGTTTTAGTTGTTGTTGTTTATTTGACATTGTTGTTGTTGTTTATTCGACGTTGTTGTTGTTTATTTGACGTTGTTGTTGTTTATTTGACTTAGTTGTTGTTGTTGACATTGTTGTTGTTGTTGTTGTTGTTTATTTGACATTTTTGTTGTTGTTGATGTTGTTGTTGTTGTTTATTTGACGTTGTTGTTATTGTTTATTTGACGTTGTTGTTGTTGACATTGTTGTTGTTGTTGTTGTTTATTTGACGTTGTTGTTGTTGTTTATTTGACTTAGTTGTTGTTGTTGACATTGTTGTTGTTGTTGTAGTAGTTGTTGTTGTTTATTCGACATTTTTGTTGTTGTTGATGTTGTTGTTGTTGTTTATTTGACGTTGTTGTTATTGTTTATTTGACGTTGTTGTTGTTTATTTGACGTTGTTGTTGTTGTTATTGTTTATTTGACGTTGTTGTTGTTGTTTATTTGACGTTGTTGTTGTTGTTGTTGACGTTGTTGTTGTTATTGTTGACGTTGTTGTTGTTGTTGTTGTTTATTTGACGTTATTGTTGTTGTTGTTTATTTGACGTTGTTGTTGTTGTTGTTGTTTATTTGACGTTGCTGTTGTTGTTGTTGTTTATTTGACGGTGTTGTTGTGGTTGTTTATTTGACGTTGTTGTTGTTGTTGACGTTGTTGTTATTGTTGTTGTTGTTGTTGTTGTTGTTTATTTGTCGTTTTTGTTATTGTTGATGTTGTTGTTGTTTTTGTAGTTGTTTATTTGACGTTGTTGTTGTTTATTTGACGTTGTTGTTGTTGTTGTTTATTTGACGTTGTTGTTGTTGTTATTGTTGTTGTTGTTGTTTATTTGACGTTGTTATTGTTATTTATTTGACGTTGTTGTTGATATTGTTGTTTATTTGACGTTGTTGTTGTTATTTATTTGACGTTGTTGTTGTTGTTTATTTGACGTTGTTGTTGTTATTTGACATTGTTGTTGTTGTTGTTTATTTGACGTTGTTGTTGTTTATTTGACTTTGTTGTTGTTGACGTTATTGTTGTTGTTGTTGTTTATTTGACGTAGTTGTTGTTGTTGACGTTGTTGTTGTTGTTATTATTTGTTTATTTAACGATATTGTTGTTGTTGTTGTTGTTGTTGTTGTTTTTTATTTGACGTTGTTGTTATTGTTGTTTATTTGACGTTGTTGTTGTTGTTGACGTTGTTATTGTTGTTGTTGTTTATTTGACGTTGTTATTGTTTTTGCTGTTGTTTATTTGACGTTGTTGTTGTCGTTGTTGTTATTTATTTGACGTTGTTGTTGTTGTTGTTGTTTATTTGACGTTATTGTTGTTGTTGTTATTTATTTGACGTTGTTGTTGTTGTTGTTTATTTGACATTGTTGTTGTTGTTGTTTATTTGACGTTGTTGTTGTTGTTGTTTATTTGACGTTGTTGTTGTTTATTTGACATTATTGTTGTTGTTTTTGTTGACGTTGTTGTTGTTGTTTATTTGACATTGTTGTTGTTGGTGTTGGTGTTGGTGTTTATTTGACATAGTTGTTGTTGTTGACGTTGTTGTTGTTGTTGTTTATTTGACGTTTTTGTTGTTGTTGATGTTGTTGTTGTTGTTGTTGTTTATTTGACGTTGTTGTTATTGTTTATTTGACGTTGTTGTTGTTATTTATTTGACGTTGTTGTTGTGGTTATTATTGTTGTTTATTTGACGTTGTTGTTGTTGTTTATTTGATGTTGTTGTTGTTGTTTATTTGACGTTGGTGTTGTTATTGTTTATTTGACGTTGTTGTTGTTGTTATTTATTTGACGTTGTTGTTGTTGTTATTGTTTATTTGACGTTGTTGCTGTTGTTGTTGTTGTTTATTTGACGTTGTTATTGTTGTTTATTTGACGTTGTTTTTGTTATTTGACGTTGTTGTTGTTGTTGTTGCTTATTTGACGGTGTTGTTATTGTTGTTGTTTATTTGACGTTGTTGTTGCTGTTAGTTATTTGACGTTGTTGTCGTTGTTGTTGTTTATTTGACGTTGTTGTTGTTGTTGTTTATTTGACGTTGTTGTTGTTGTTGACGTTGTTGTTGTTGTTGTTTATTTGACGTTGTTATTGTTGTTGCTGTTGTTTATTTGACGTTGTTGTTGTTGTTGTTGTTGTTGTTTATTTGACATTGTTGTTGTTGTTGTTGTTTATTTGACGTTGTTGTTGTTGTTATTTATTTGACGTTGTTGTTGTTGTTGTTTATTTGACGTTGTTGTTGTTGTTCATTTGACGTTGTTGTTGTTGTTTATTTGACATTGTTGTTGTTGTTGACGTTGTTGTTGTTGTTTATTTGACATTGTTGTTGTTGTTGGTGTTGTTGTTTATTTGACGTTGTTGTTGTTGTTGTTGTTTATTTGACGTTGTTGTTCATGTTGTTGGTGTTGTTGTTTATTTGACGTTGTTGTTGTTGTTGTTGTTGTTTATTTGACGTTGTTGTTCATGTTGTTGTTGTTGTTTATTTGACGTTGTTGTTGTTGTTTATTTGACGTTGTTGTTGTTGTTTATTTGACGTTGTTGTTGTTGTTTATTTGATGGTGTTGTTGTTGTTGTTTATTTGACGTTGTTGTTGTTGTTGTTGTTGTTGTTTATTTGACGTTGTTGTTCATGTTGTTGTTGTTGTTTATTTGACGTTGTTGTTGTTGTTTATTTGACGTTGTTGTTGTTGTTTATTTGACGTTGTTGTTGTTGTTTATTTGACGGTGTTGTTGTTGTTGTTTATTTGACATCGTTGTTGTTGTTGTTGTTTATTTGACATTGTTGTTGTTGTTGACGTTGTTGTTGTTTATTTGACGTGGCTGTTGTTGTTGACATAGTTGTTGTTGTTGTTGTTGTTTATTTCACGTTGTTGATGTTGTTGACGTTGTTGTTTATTTGACGTTGTTGTTTATTTGACGTTGTTTTAGATGTTGTTGTTTATTTGACGTTGTTGTTGTTTATTTGACATTGTTGTTGTTGTTGACGTTGTTGTTGTTGTTGTTGTTGTTTATTTGACATTGTTGTTGTTGTTGTTGACGTTGTTGGTGTTGTTGTTTATTTGACGTTGTTTTAGTTGTTGTTGTTTATTTGACGTTGTTGTTGTTGTTGTTGTTTATTTGACGTTTTTGTTATTGACATTGTTGTTATTGTTGTTTATATGACGTTGTTGTTGTTGTTGTTGTTTATTTGACATAGTTGTTGTTGTTGACATTGTTGTTGTTGTTTATTTGACGTTTTTGTTGTTGTTAATGTTGTTGTTGTTGTTTATTTGACGTTGTTGTTATTGTTTATTTGACGTTGTTGTTGTTGTTGTTTATTTGACGTTGTTGTTGTTGTTTATTTGACGTTGTTGTTGTTGTTTATTTGATGTTGTTGTTGTTGTTTATTTGACGTTGGTGTTGTTGTTGTTTATTTGACGTTGTTGTTGTTGTTGTTGTTGTTTATTTGACGTTGTTATTGTTGTTTATTTGACGTTGTTTTTGATATTTGACGTTGTTGTTGTTGTTGTTGTTGTATTTGTTGTTGTTGTTGTTGCTTATTTGACGTTGTTGTTTATTTGACGTTGTTGTTGCTGTTAGTTATTTGACGTTGTTGTTGTTGTTGTTTATTTGACATTGTTGTTGTTGTTGTTGACGTTGTTTGTATTGTTGTTTACTTGACGTTGTTGTTATTGTTGTTGTTTATTTGACGTTGTTTTAGTTGTTGTTTATTTGACGTTGTTGTTGTTGTTGTTTATTTGACATTGTTGTTGTTATTGACGTTGTTGTTGTTGTTGTTTATTTGACATTGTTGTTGTTGTTGACGTTGGTTGTGTTGTTGTTTATTTGACGTTGTTATTGTTGTTGTTGTGGTTTATTTGACGTTGTTTTAGTTGTTGTTGTTTATTTGACATTGTTGTTGTTGTTTATTCGATGTTGTTGTTGTTGACATTGTTGTTGTTGTTGTTGTTTATTTGACTTAGTTGTTGTTGTTGACATTGTTGTTGTTGTTGTTGTTGTTGTTTATTTGACATTTTTGTTGTTGTTGATGTTGTTATTGTTGTTGTTTATTTGATGTTGTTGTTATTGTTTATTTGACATTGTTGTTGTTGACATTGTTGTTGTTGTTGTTTATTTGACGTTGTTGTTGTTGTTTATTTGACTTAGTTGTTGTTGTTGACATTGTTGTTGTTGTTGTTGTTTATTTGACATTTTTGTTGTTGTTGATGTTGTTGTTGTTGTTGTTGTTTATTTGACGCTGTTGTTATTGTTTATTTGACGTTGTGGTTGTTTATTTGACGTATTTGTTGTTGTTATGGTTGTTGTTTATTTGACGTTGTTGTTGTTGTTGTTGTTTATTTGATGTTGTTCTTGTTGTTTATTTGACGTTGGTGTTGTTGTTGTTGTTTATTTGATGTTGTTATTGTTGTTATTTATTTGACGTCCTTGTTGTTGTTATTGTTTATTTTACGTTGTTGTTGTTGTTATTGTTTATTTAACGTTTTTATTGTTATTTATTTGACGTTGTTTTTGTTATTTGACGTTGTTGTTGTTGTTGTTGTATTTGTTGTTGTTGATGTTGTTGCTTATTTGACGTTGTTGTTATTGTTGTTGTTTATTTGACGTTGTTGTTGCTGTTGTTTATTTGACGTTGTTGTTGTTGTTTATTTGATGTCGTTGTTGTTTATTTGACGTTATTGTTGTTATTGACGTTGTTGTTGTTGTTGTTGTTGTTTATTTGACGTTGTTGCTGTTGTTTATTTGACGTTGTTGTTGTCGTTGTTGTTCTTTATTTGACGTTGTTGTTGTTGTTTATTTGACGTTGTTGTTGTTGTTGTTATATATTTGACGTTGTTGTTGTTGTTATTGTTTATTTGACGTTGTTGTTGTTGTTTATTTGACGTTGTTGTTGTTGTTGACGTTGTTGTTGTTGTTGACGTTGTTGTTGTTGTTGTTGTTTATTTGACGTTGTTGTTGTTGTTTATTTGACGTTGTTGTTGTTGTTGTTTATTTGACGTTGCTGTTGTTGTTGTTTATTTGACGGTGTTGTTGTGGTTGTTTATTTGACGTTGTTGTTGTTGTTGTTGTTTTTGACGTTGTTGTTATTGTTGTTGTTGTTGTTGTTTATTTGTCGTTTTTGTTGTTGTTGATGTTGTTGTTGTTTTTGTAGTTGTTTATTTGACGTTGTTGTTGTTTATTTGACGTTGTTGTTGTTGTTGTTTATTTGACGTTGTTGTTGTTGTTGTTATTGTTGTTGTTGTTGTTGTTTATTTGACGTTGTTATTGTTATTTATTTGACGTTGTTGTTGATGTTGTTGTTTATTTGACGTTGTTGTTGTTGTTGTTATTTATTTGACGTTGTTTTGGTTGTTGTTTATTTGACGTTGTTGTTGTTGTTGTTTATTTGACGTTGTTGTTGTTATTTATTTGACGTTGTTGTTGTTGTTGTTGTTGTTGTTTATTTGACATTGTGGTTGTTGTTGTTTATTTGACGTTGTTGTTGTTGTTTATTTGACGTTGTTGTTGTTGACGTTATTGTTGTTGTTGTTGTTTATTTGACGTTGTTGTTGTTGTTGACTTTGTTGTTGTTGTTATTATTTGTTTATTTAACGATTTTGTTGTTGTTGTTGTTGTTTATTTGACGTTGTTGTTATTGTTGTTTATTTGACGTTGTTGTTGTTGACGTTGTTGTTGTTGTTGTTTATTTGACGTTGTTATTGTTGTTGCTGTTGTTTATTTGACGTTGTTGTTGTTGTTGTTGTTATTTATTTGACGTTGTTGTTGTTGTTGTTGTTGTTGTTTATTTGACGTTGTTGTTGTTGTTATTTATTTGACGTTGTTGTTGTTGTTGTTTATTTGACGTTGTTGTTGTTTATTTGACGTTGTTGTTGTTGTTTATTTGACGTTGTTGTTGTTTATTTGACATTATTGTTGTTGTTGTTGACGTTGTTGTTGTTGTTTATTTGACATTGTTGTTGTTGGTGTTGGTGTTGTTGTTTATTTGACATAGTTGTTGTTGTTGTTGTTGTTTATTTGACGTTTTTGTTGTTGTTGATGTTGTTGTTGTTGTTGTTGTTGTTTATTTGACGTTGTTGTTATTGTTTATTTGACGTTGTTGTTGTTGTTTTTTTGACGTTGTTGTTGTGGTTATTATTGTTGTTTATTTGACGTTGTTGTTGTTGTTTATTTGATGTTGTTGTTGTTGTTTATTTGACGTTGGTGTTGTTATTGTTTATTTGACGTTGTTGTTGTTATTTATTTGACGTTGTTGTTGTTGTTATTGTTTATTTGACGTTGTTGCTGTTGTTGTTGTTGTTGTTTATTAGACGTTGTTATTGTTGTTTATTTGACGTTGTTTTTGTTATTTGACGTTGTTGTTGTTGTTGTTGCTTATTTGACGTTGTTGTTATTGTTGTTGTTTATTTGACGTTGTTGTTGCTGTTAGTTATTTGATGTTGTTGTTGTTGTTGTTTATTTTACGTTGTTGTTGTTGTTTATTTGACGTTGTTGTTGTTGTTGACGTTGTTGTTGTTGTTGTTTATTTGACGTTGTTGTTGTTGTTGTTGTTGTTGTTTATTTGACATTGTTGTTGTTGTTGTTTATTTGACATTGTTGTTGTTGTTGTTTATTTGACGTTGTTGTTGTTGTTATTTATTTGACGTTGTTGTTGTTGTTGTTGTTGTTGTTTATTTGACGTTGTTGTTCATTTGACGTTGTTGTTGTTGTTTATTTGACATTGTTGTTGTTGTTGACGTTGTTGTTGTTGTTTATTTGACATTGTTGTTGTTGTTGGTGTTGTTGTTTATTTGACGTTGTTGTTGTTGTTGTTGTTGTTTATTTGACGTTGTTGTTGTTGTTTATTTGACGTTGTTATTGTTGTTGTTTATTTGATGTTGTTGTTGTTGTTTATTTGACATTGTTGTTGTTGTTGTTTATTTGACGTTGTTGTAGTTGTTATTGTTGTTGTTGTTGTTGTTTATTTGACGTTGTTGTTGTTGTTGTTGTTTATTTGACGTTGTTGTATTTGTTGTTGTTTATTTGACGTTGTTGTTGTTGTTTATTTGATGTTGTTGTTGTTGTTTATTTGACGTTGTTGTTGTTGTTGTTTATTTGACGTTGTTGTTGTTTATTTGACATTGTTGTTGTTGTTGACGTTGTTGTTGTTGTTGTTTATTTGACATTGTTGTTGTTGTTGGTGGTGGTGGTGTTGTTGTTTATTTGACGTTGTTGTTGTTGTTGTTGTTTATTTGACGTTGTTTTAGTTGTTGTTGTTGTTATTGTTGTTTATTTGGCGTTGTTGTTGTTTATTTGACATTGTTGCTGTTGACATTGTTGTTGTTGTTGTTGTTTATTTGACGAAGTTATTGTTGTTGACGTTGTTGTTGTTGTTGTTTATTTGACGTTTTTGTTGTTGTTTATTTGACGTTGTTGTTGTTGTTGTTATATATTTGACGTTGTTGTTGTTGTTATTGTTTATTTGACGTTGTTGTTGTTGTTTATTTGACGTTGTTGTTGTTGTTGACGTTGTTGTTGTTGTTGACGTTGTTGTTGTTGTTGTTGTTTATTTGACGTTGTTGTTGTTGTTTATTTGACGTTGTTGTTGTTGTTGTTTATTTGACGTTGCTGTTGTTGTTGTTTATTTGACGGTGTTGTTGTGGTTGTTTATTTGACGTTGTTGTTGTTGTTGTTGTTTTTGACGTTGTTGTTATTGTTGTTGTTGTTGTTGTTTATTTGTCGTTTTTGTTGTTGTTGATGTTGTTGTTGTTTTTGTAGTTGTTTATTTGACGTTGTTGTTGTTTATTTGACGTTGTTGTTGTTGTTGTTGTTTATTTGACGTTGTTGTTGTTGTTGTTGTTATTGTTGTTGTTGTTGTTGTTGTTTATTTGACGTTGTTATTGTTATTTATTTGACGTTGTTGTTGATGTTGTTGTTTATTTGACGTTGTTGTTGTTGTTGTTATTTATTTGACGTTGTTTTGGTTGTTGTTTATTTGACGTTGTTGTTGTTGTTGTTTATTTGACGTTGTTGTTGTTATTTATTTGACGTTGTTGTTGTTGTTGTTGTTGTTGTTTATTTGACATTGTGGTTGTTGTTGTTTATTTGACGTTGTTGTTGTTGTTTATTTGACGTTGTTGTTGTTGACGTTATTGTTGTTGTTGTTGTTTATTTGACGTTGTTGTTGTTGTTGACTTTGTTGTTGTTGTTATTATTTGTTTATTTAACGATTTTGTTGTTGTTGTTGTTGTTGTTTATTTGACGTTGTTGTTCATTTGACGTTGTTGTTGTTGTTTATTTGACATTGTTGTTGTTGTTGACGTTGTTGTTGTTGTTTATTTGACATTGTTGTTGTTGGTGGTGTTGTTGTTTATTTGACGTTGTTGTTGTTGTTGTTGTTGTTGTTTATTTGACGTTGTTGTTGTTGTTTATTTGACGTTGTTATTGTTGTTGTTTATTTGATGTTGTTGTTGTTGTTTATTTGACATTGTTGTTGTTGTTGTTGTTTATTTGACGTTGTTGTAGTTGTTATTGTTGTTGTTGTTGTTTATTTGACGTTGTTGTTGTTGTTGTTGTTTATTTGACGTTGTTGTATTTGTTGTTGTTTATTTGACGTTGTTGTTGTTGTTTATTTGATGTTGTTGTTGTTGTTTATTTGACGTTGTTGTTGTTGTTTATTTGACGTTGTTGTTGTTTATTTGACATTGTTGATGTTGTTGACGTTGTTGTTGTTGTTGTTTATTTGACATTGTTGTTGTTGTTGGTGGTGGTGGTGTTGTTGTTTATTTGACGTTGTTGTTGTTGTTGTTGTTTATTTGACGTTGTTTTAGTTGTTGTTGTTGTTATTGTTGTTTATTTGGCGTTGTTGTTGTTTATTTGACATTGTTGCTGTTGACATTGTTGTTGTTGTTATTGTTTATTTTACGTTGTTGTTGTTGTTATTGTTTATTTAACGTTTTTATTGTTATTTATTTGACGTTGTTTTTGTTATTTGACGTTGTTGTTGTTGTTGTTGTATTTGTTGTTGTTGATGTTGTTGCTTATTTGACGTTGTTGTTATTGTTGTTGTTTATTTGACGTTGTTGTTGCTGTTGTTTATTTGACGTTGTTGTTGTTGTTTATTTGATGTCGTTGTTGTTTATTTGACGTTATTGTTGTTATTGACGTTGTTGTTGTTGTTGTTGTTGTTTATTTGACGTTGTTGCTGTTGTTTATTTGACGTTGTTGTTGTCGTTGTTGTTCTTTATTTGACGTTGTTGTTGTTGTTTATTTGACGTTGTTGTTGTTGTTGTTATATATTTGACGTTGTTGTTGTTGTTATTGTTTATTTGACGTTGTTGTTGTTGTTTATTTGACGTTGTTGTTGTTGTTGACGTTGTTGTTGTTGTTGACGTTGTTGTTGTTGTTGTTGTTTATTTGACGTTGTTGTTGTTGTTTATTTGACGTTGTTGTTGTTGTTGTTTATTTGACGTTGCTGTTGTTGTTGTTTATTTGACGGTGTTGTTGTGGTTGTTTATTTGACGTTGTTGTTGTTGTTGTTGTTTTTGACGTTGTTGTTATTGTTGTTGTTGTTGTTGTTTATTTGTCGTTTTTGTTGTTGTTGATGTTGTTGTTGTTTTTGTAGTTGTTTATTTGACGTTGTTGTTGTTTATTTGACGTTGTTGTTGTTGTTGTTGTTTATTTGACGTTGTTGTTGTTGTTGTTATTGTTGTTGTTGTTGTTGTTTATTTGACGTTGTTATTGTTATTTATTTGACGTTGTTGTTGATGTTGTTGTTTATTTGACGTTGTTGTTGTTGTTGTTATTTATTTGACGTTGTTTTGGTTGTTGTTTATTTGACGTTGTTGTTGTTGTTGTTTATTTGACGTTGTTGTTGTTATTTATTTGACGTTGTTGTTGTTGTTGTTGTTGTTGTTTATTTGACATTGTGGTTGTTGTTGTTTATTTGACGTTGTTGTTGTTGTTTATTTGACGTTGTTGTTGTTGACGTTATTGTTGTTGTTGTTGTTTATTTGACGTTGTTGTTGTTGTTGACTTTGTTGTTGTTGTTATTATTTGTTTATTTAACGATTTTGTTGTTGTTGTTGTTGTTTATTTGACGTTGTTGTTATTGTTGTTTATTTGACGTTGTTGTTGTTGACGTTGTTGTTGTTGTTGTTTATTTGACGTTGTTATTGTTGTTGCTGTTGTTTATTTGACGTTGTTGTTGTTGTTGTTGTTATTTATTTGACGTTGTTGTTGTTGTTGTTGTTGTTGTTTATTTGACGTTGTTGTTGTTGTTATTTATTTGACGTTGTTGTTGTTGTTGTTGTTTATTTGACGTTGTTGTTGTTTATTTGACGTTGTTGTTGTTGTTTATTTGACGTTGTTGTTGTTTATTTGACATTATTGTTGTTGTTGTTGACGTTGTTGTTGTTGTTTATTTGACATTGTTGTTGTTGGTGTTGGTGTTGTTGTTTATTTGACATAGTTGTTGTTGTTGTTGTTGTTTATTTGACGTTTTTGTTGTTGTTGATGTTGTTGTTGTTGTTGTTGTTGTTTATTTGACGTTGTTGTTATTGTTTATTTGACGTTGTTGTTGTTGTTTTTTTGACGTTGTTGTTGTGGTTATTATTGTTGTTTATTTGACGTTGTTGTTGTTGTTTATTTGATGTTGTTGTTGTTGTTTATTTGACGTTGGTGTTGTTATTGTTTATTTGACGTTGTTGTTGTTATTTATTTGACGTTGTTGTTGTTGTTATTGTTTATTTGACGTTGTTGCTGTTGTTGTTGTTGTTGTTTATTAGACGTTGTTATTGTTGTTTATTTGACGTTGTTTTTGTTATTTGACGTTGTTGTTGTTGTTGTTGCTTATTTGACGTTGTTGTTATTGTTGTTGTTTATTTGACGTTGTTGTTGCTGTTAGTTATTTGATGTTGTTGTTGTTGTTGTTTATTTTACGTTGTTGTTGTTGTTTATTTGACGTTGTTGTTGTTGTTGACGTTGTTGTTGTTGTTGTTTATTTGACG